>VWZG01008799.1:78920-107422 GCA_013396735.1 Grallaria varia | reverse complement strand
CTCCAGGTAAAGTGCTCTTTTTTTTTTTTTTTTTTTTTTTAACTTTTGAAACTGAGTAAATAAAATGTAGCATCAGCTGCAGGGGCAGAGAATCCCAAATAACACACTGCTAAACCTCCATCATACAATTCATGATTTGAGTGCTCTGTGCTGTGATCTCCTCCTACTCCTTCCAGTCTGTCACAGCAAACTGCCTGGGAACGGAAATCATCAGAACCATTCCAGTCTGCTGCTAGTGAGTAACATCATTTTCATCTTGTCAAAGTGATATAACTTGCATGGTTGTGAAGTTTCCAGAAGGAAATTACTGCTCACATAACTACAGCCTCTTTTATGATGGCTTACACCGAGCAAGACATAAAATCCAGCACAGGAATACAACCTTTCAGAACTCTTCAGCTCCAGACGTGCATTTGAAGGCATGAACCCCAGAAAGCTTTGTGGCTAGGGGTTTCAGTATCATGGAGGAGGATGAAATCATCCTTAGAAAAATGGAAAATCGGGCTTCTCTCAAGAGCAGGGTTGATTGTGGGCACAGCGACAGGAGGAGCATCCCAGGCAGCACCAAAAGTGTTGTAGTGTGAGGAAGCGTGGAGCTCCTGTCTGTGCCTGCCTGATGGGGAGAGCTGAAGTTGCTGGTGTGGGTGGCAAGTATTGCTAGGGAAGCCAGGGCAGCTTCCAGCTTTGTTCCCTAACAACAGGACACTGAGTCACCTCATCCCACCCTTTGACTTTGCTGACATCCTTATGCCCTTTCTCAAATCTTTCCTCATATGGTAGGCTATGTTTGCCCTGTTTCTCCCAAAGTTATCCTTAAATCCTTGTTAGCATGAAGACTATTTAACACTCTTAACCACTGCTTTGAGCATCTTTCTGGCAGGAATCCTCATTGTAATCGTCCTTTTGAACTGAGTAAAGCAGAGCAGATTTTGTACACCCTGTAAGGATGTAGAATCTATCACAGCATCCTTTAAAAACTGATGTATATGCAAATGCATATATAATAATAAATTTAAAAGGCTTAAAAGCACAGTAAAATAGGCCAGGACTGCTGTTTAAAAGCAACTTGCAAGAAGTATGAAAACCAACAGTAAATCCTTTTCCAAATGCATTGAGTGCAGGCAGCAAACCAGGGAATCAGTAGAGTCAATATGAGATTAAAGTTTAAAGGTACCCTCAGAGAAGATAAGATCACAGCAGAGCATTACAGAAAAGCTGAATACATGTCTTACTTCTCTAAAAGAGTTACAGAAGTTTCCATGCAAGACCCTTTCATCAGAACAAGACTGCATTCTCTCAGGGTTCTAAGCGTATATAGATCAAACTATGATATATTACCATTTGCTTAAAAGCAGAATTTCATCTGAGAACAGAAAGGTAATAAATGTGATGGTAATTTTCCTTTAATTGTGCAAAATCCCAGGATATACAGGTGTGGCATCTTGATCAAAGTGAATTAATAAAGAGTGTAATAAAACAATCTGGAGAGGCAATAAAGATAATGTGTTATGAAGGAGTCAGCACAGTTCTTAGGAAAAGGACTTATGTCTCACAAGCAAATCTGTTGAGTTCCCTAAAGGAGTCACTAGGCACGTGAAAAGAGACATCCAGCAGATACAGCCTATTCAGGTCTCTAAAACACCTTCAGTGCAGTTTCTTATCAAAGACTTTTCAAGAAACTGCCCACCAATGTAAAAAAAAAAATGGCTAAAACATGGAAAAAAAGAAGGCAGGAGTTAAACAGAGAGTTCTCACTTTGAGAGAAGGCATTTTTCTTCCTTGGGAACTGGCATGGCAGTGAAGCTGTTCAGCATACTCATACATGATATAATAAAAGTACTGTAATGCAAAACTTACTGTGAGAAGGGAGATGAAAAAATGTGCTGATATTGAGTTACTTGGGGTAGTAAAAATAAACGCTGAGTGTGAGGAAGAGCTTACTAATACTGAGCAACACAGCAAGCTGAAATACAATGCACATAATTGCAAAAGTCTTCCTTACAGCATATAAAATGAGTCCTGAGTTGGTTATCATCATTGAGGAATGAACACTTGGGTTATAATAGTACAAAAAGCTGGTGGTTCAGTACTTAACAATAGTAAAACAGCAAACAGAACATTAGCAACTATTAGCAAGGGCACAATAACAAGTCTGAGAACAGCCTCATGTCATAGTATAAATCCAGAAACTGGATTTAAGGGCAAGATGGCCTATTGCAAAGAGAGCATAGACAAATGCCACAAAATGTGGTGATTAGGCTGTAGATCTCCTTGTCTTGAATGCTGTGTATGTTAGGAGTTCAGTCAGGTTTCATGTGAGCCTGGGAAAACCCAAAGCGGGAAAACCTAAAGCAGGAAAACCCATCATCAATTAAAGAAATACAACAGTTCTCCCTCCAGAAAGTTCATCCCATTCAAAGTTTTGGAGAAGAAAGTACGGGGCTAGAAGAACCTTTCATATGACCAATAAAAACATTCTTACATTATCATCACTGCCCTTGAACTGTTTTACATAAATTATTTCCTTGTCATTGTGAGAGTGCCTCAGCTGATTTCTCTGATGAACTTTAGATTGGCTCTTAGCACCTGAGTCATTGTGTTGTATTTTATCAGGCTCAATCCGTTGCCTGGTACATTCAGCATGAATTTTGCCAGGACTTCCTCTAAGACCCAGTAAAAACTTGGCAGAGGTAGTACCCCTAAAATTATTTCTTTGTTTGTACTTTTCTCCAATTCTCATATAAGAAATATCTGCCGATTTGATACAACTAAATTACTGTAACATAGCAGTGCTATCAGGAGGAGAAACATCAGAACTATGTAGAAAACTGCCATGACCTTCAGAAAGGTGGTGGAGAGGACAGCTATGTCTCAAAAGGGCACAGACAATGAAAAGGGAGCTGAAAGTTCCTTAGAAACTAAACCTAACAACCATAAGACCCAAAACAGTCTTGTGATTGTGACTGCTGTGGACATCTGTCCAACAACTGTGCCAAGAATTCAACTAATAAGCCAAAAACCCGGCCAGAAATGAACAAAGGAGTGCTGTCTCCTTGGGGAAGCTGTCTGGTACCATGCAGTCTAACTCTGAAGAGCACATACTCTGTGGGAGATATAATACAGATGACTACAGACCCCTACACCCCTCTTTAGATCCAAAACGTAGCATTTTCAAGGTAAGTTTGCACATCAAACTGTAACAGTCCTATTGAAAATACGTGATTCTTGAACTGGGAATACGGAAACGAGATGTGGGTTGGCGTTTTCTATGACTCACCACTTGAAAATAATTTTACTCTCCATAAATAAACTTGATGCTTTACAAGAGACGAAGTTCTTTTAACAATAAATTATATCCATGCCCCACATAATCTTCAGGCAGAAATAGATAAGATATAGGATGAATCAGTATAAGCAAGCACAAGAGATGCTGTGGAGTTACAGAACAGAGATGATGCTAGGACCATGGGTTGTAAAACATTGAAATACGAGGTAGGAATGTAGGAGGTATTACACCATTCTGATCTTTGAAGCCTATCAGTCAGCTCTACTACAGTCTTTTTCTGCATATCAAGAATAGATAACAATAATGGTATGAAAAAACAGTAGTCACAAGGTATACAGTTACGTGAACAACTGAAAAACTATAGGAAGACCTTTAGAAAACATGTAGGCTGTCCAACCACTGGTAAAACAAGGTACCAAAAGTGTCAGTGCAGAAGAAAAATTGTCCTTGTCTGCAGGGTCTCATTCCTACTGCCAAAAATACTGACCTGTTCTAACATCGAATTTGTAAATGGTCAGTGTTCATTTTTTTATATTTTTTTTAAATAGTACTATTATTTCTGTTCTTGGTACAACAATAAGGAAGCTTGCTTATTGTTCCAAGCCTTATATTTTTCAAAATCGAGCCAACCACATATTTTCAGCATGACATGAATTTTCCTTCATCTTGCTTTATGTCAAGTGTTACGAAGCTTATTTTCTTACTGTTTGTAAAGCAATTTGAAATCTTCTCATGACAGATATAATATATCCTAGTAATTATTCAGCCCCATTCATAGCTGAATCTTCTCCAGTGCATCAGGGCAGAGTTATCTGGTGGCATATTGAACAGCTGAGAAAAAGAAGGCATTTCTCCTCTGTTTCTGCTCACACAAAGTTCACTGATGCCACAAAACATTTCCAGTGATTTTCTCCTCCAGGAAAGAGGAAGAAATTTTGCCTTGATGAGAATTGATGTGTCTGCAGAAGTAGAACTGTCTGTTTCTGATGTGAACCGACTGGTGCCTGAGAAAGTCTTTGCAATATCCTCTTGTATTGCAAAACATCTCTTTACACTAGGAATAAAGGACAGCCAAACCAAGGTGACAGAAGCTGTAATTTATAATGGCCAATCATACAGTATTGCAGCTCCTTGCTCACATAATATTACCATGCCTCCTTCACTTCAGGCCATGGTGTACATCACCAGTTATGCTGATGCTCTCCCCTCCCTGTCCCTAATGTGCATCAACTACTCAAAGAAACTGCAGGTCTCAGTGGTGCGAAGGACAGAAATCTGCTGGTACATTCTGCTTCGACAAATAGAGCATCTGAGCCCAGGACACACCCTGCACAGGTTAAAAATAAACCACACAAAGTATGGCTACAGCAGGTACATTTTGACATACAATCTAGACATGTTATCTTTAGAAATAAGCTGAGCACAAGGTCAGGCTTGGAAATAACAATTATTTTAACATATCCAAGTCCTGTATAAAACACAGCAAGCAAGATTCAACTCCAGATTAAGATACAGAAATTTAAATGTGAGCTAGCTGGGTAATGTTCCTTTGTAGCTAGTGGAGTTCTAGGGTTTGATTATGGCTTTCCTGTTGTACACACAAATGGCTAATGTTATTGAAGATGCTCTGCTGTATAAGTGATATCTGCACAGGGAGATTAGCTACAACACAGGCCCCGCATCCCAGGAGAAGCAGCCAGGGGCCAGGTCAGGTACCCAAGGCATCTAACCAGCCACAATGTGCCCCTGTTGGAGCAAAAATGTCCTGTCTCTGCTCAGTTTTTCAAAAGGGCCACTCAGCTTATCCAAAGGCACCTCCCTATTCTTCATCAAATTACTAGGGTGCATTCCCTAGCTTTCCATTGGTAATTTGCAAATAAGGTATCTCCACTTGGCTTCCTCAATTACGGTGTATTAATCTTACTCCTGCTCAATGGGCTTATTCAGATGCTTAACAATTTGCATTTTTTGCCATTTGAGATGCCCTGAGGTATCCTGAGCTTTCCCATGGAGCTGTCAGGTACAACATAGGAGCTACACGAGGCTCCCTTATCCTTGGAGCTGCAGCTGGAGACATGGTCCCACTGCTGAGAGCACCCCAAATGGCACTTGGTACTCATCCTTAGGCAACCAGAAGTTTCATATGTCCACGTGCTCTCTCTTTATCTTTCCTCCTCTACTAAAATCAGTATACTTGATTTCTGAAAACCATATCAAGCCTAGGTTCAGCTGCTGTTCTGAAGGTATGATATATTAACCATTTCCTCCTCTTCTTTTTATCTCTGTGGCCTGTGCAAAGGGCCCCTGCTCTGCATCCTCCACTGCTGCAGTGCTCAGAGAGGCTAAGGTGAAGGTCGCATTCTCAGGAACTCACGGGCTCATGCAAAACCACACTCTGACCTCAAGGCATTCTGGACATCAAAGACTTGGTCACCCCCTCGCTGAAGACATCTTCAGCTTGTCATGGGATCGGGCTGTACACCAGCAGCACCTCCAGGCAGCTCGCTGACATGAATATACTAAACATTCAAAATTCCTTGAACTCAAATGGGCAATGCTTATCACTGAAATGTTTTTTCCCCACAGCTAAAACCCTCCATACAGGTAGATGGTCTCAGCCTTGTGTGTTCTGGGTTGCAGGTACCTCAGGTCCTGCTGTGTGTGAGCGTCCTTTTTTCCAGGAAGCACCTTCCTAAGTGGATTGTTTTGCAGCCTGCCAGAGAGAGGTTTTCATAACAGGTTGCCATGGGGTGGGCGACTGGTAGCATATGGCAGAAATCTGTTAAAAGAGGAAGCTGGGAGTGAAGATAGAAAGAAGAACTTTTTAGACAGGCATTAAGAACAAAATAAACGCTAGGTATCATAGAAGGCCCATTAGTCAAAGGAAATTATAAAACTGTCAATAACAAATCAGAAAATGCAGAAGTACTTAAGAGTTTTTTAGTTTGTATTTGGAGGAAGGAATATGATGTACTCACATCACATGAAGATGATGAACTGTGGTCAAGTTAGCTAATAAGTCAGCTGATGGTAAGATGCATCTCTTGGGATAAATACTGCTACATCAACCAACTTGCATCACTTGCACCCAAGAATTGTGAAAAAGCAGACTGTGGAGTACCTCTTGCCTATGGGTATTTCTTGATATATTTTGGCATTAACAAAATCAAATACATTTTGTGTGAAATTCCAAAAGACTGGGAGTGTGCGACTATTGTGCCAACATTAAAACCATGCAAACACATTGTGGAGTAGATCTGTGTAAGAAAAGATTTTACTTTGCCAATCTCAGGTAAAACAGCGGCAAAACAGATAAAGAATTCAATGAAAAGCACAGATATGTATTCAGTGTTTCAACCTTTACATCCTGATATAAATGTGGTAGTACAAAATACAAATAACCCAAACAGTGCAGAGGTTCAGAACTGGCTGAAAGATTTCAACAAGTCCTCAGTGGGGCTCATCATGAAATGGTGTGTTTCTAGCAGGGTTTGGTGCTGGACTAACACTACTGAATGTTTCTGTCATTGATGTGGAAGTAAGAAGAAAATAAGCATGGATAAATCTGCAGATGACACAAAGATGGAGTCCTAAATAAAGAAGAGCCCAAGATATTTGTATTAGTGGTACGGGCAACTAATACATACAGAGTGGAACAAACTAGTCAAGGAAGCAAATTTTCCTTCTGTTGATATTAGGAGATTAAGACCGGTTTCCTTTCTGGCAATGATGCCTCTGGTAAGTACGAAAAATGCTACACTTCACTAGCACCAATTATCTTTTTAACAAATACGAGTTTTTCTCACATACCTTTCAGTTTGAGTGCTGACACTTACATGAACATTTGCACAGCGCTACAGCTGTGATTGAAAACACAGAGTGGCTTCCCTAGAACATCTTTTCTTATCTGCCCTCCAATATTTGTTACGCTTTGTTGGGCACTTGAGGCCTTGATAAATTTCTCTGAGAATTTCCTTGCCTAAACCTAATCCTGTTACCACCTCTCAGCCAATTTGCTATGAATTGCTAGAGGTTTCTCTGAATCAGATTAGCTGTCATGGAAACGAGGTTTTGGCACCAGCACATCCTTTTCACCGCCATGTCTGACACTAATGCTTCCATCTGGTGAAGAGCCTGCGAGTCAGCACAGTTATTCAGCATCCTGACTTCTGGTGAGGGTACTGCAGCACTGGCAAATAAACAGCTAAAAGGACACATCCCCTATTTCCTGCAAAGACATCCCTTCTCCCAGATGGCAGATGGACACCCTTCTCTTTGGGGACTGTTGTACACCCTTCTCTTTGGGGACTGTTGTACACATTCGGATTCTCCACCACTGCTCCTTTAGGCTCCAGGTTTACCAACATTCATTACGCTTTTTCGTATCGATTTCAGCACAATTTTATAGATTTTATTCTTTTCCCCAGATCTTCCTGTGCATTTTCATTCCATTTTCATTCTAAATTGTATTTTATACTTTTAAAAGAGAGCTAGAAGTCAAAAGGAGAATTATTCATAAGCAGTTGTCCTTGTTCAACCCTAACATAATTGATCATAGCTTTGATGAAGAGCACTGCATTTCCTTTCCTCTGTGTTTTATATCCATGTGAAGATAACCCACTCTGAAATACCTTTCTTTAGCCTCCTTTACAGTCTCCTTTGTATGCCGCTGTGTAGATTGTTTAATCTTTTCACTGGAATATATGTTTGCCAACACTGAGGGCTACATGAGAAAAAAGAAACAAAATATTTTCTGTGCTGGTATTGCAAAATAAAAGCAGCATTAAGGAATTTTAATTATAAAAGTAATTAAATGCATGTGATCTAGCTCATCTAGGATAGGAAATATAAACTCTACCTGTAAATAACATGGGGAAAATTGGGCCTTTTTCACTAGTATACTCTGTACAAGGGGCCTCCAGGACACAGCGATATGGGTTAGCAGTGGCATGTGCAAGCAGTAAGAGTGCTACAAAGTGGTTTGATGTGCAGCATGGAGAGTATATTTACACAGACAATGTGCTACTGTGCAGAAATACCAGAGCTGGCTCTGAACAAACTGGCTCAGAAAGCAGATGCAGAGTGACTGCATTAGTATTGCTTTCCATCTGGGCTAATTAGTCCAGCTAATAGACACTCTAAATCAGCTGGCACAGAGCTCTACAACTCTTCACGTGGGTTTGTTCCTCAGCTGGCTCTCTGGGAGCCACCTCTGATTGTGCTATTTGAGAACCTGTTTTGCCACAGAAGCCTTTATTTACTGCTGCACAGCAAGCCTCTGTGAGGTACAGAGTGACTATAAACCCTTTTTTTGGAGGGAATGCAGCATGGGTTCCTGCTGCAGGAGGATGGTACATTCCACACGCAGTATCACACAGCACAGTGCACGGAGAATCCCATGGGCAGAAACTGCAATCTGAGCATCCAGACCTTCCCAGCATCTCCTCTCATAAGCACCTATATAACTGGGGTTTATATCATCCCAGACACACAAAAATCCCACTTGAACGTGGATTTCCCACACTGTCACTGGGAACACTGCCATCAGCACTACTGGCACTGAAAATACTGGAAAAAAGCTGTCTGATTTCAGAGGATTCATATCCTACAAGGAAGAAGTTGTATCCCAGTAACACTGACCGTGGTGCCCAAGGCCAGGTCTGTTTCAGGACATGTTCCCATCAGCTACTGTGAGCAGTTCATGCACTCCCAGAGCTGTGAACTTACTCCTTGCCCCCTGCTCACCATCAGAGCAGGGCTGAGCTTGCCAGTGAAAGTATTTCCCTATAATCTGATATTAGGCAATGCTTTGCCTCAGGCTGGCATTGCCAATCTTGTAATATAGCCTAGTCTGTCCTTGAAAGCTGAGAACTGCTTCACAGGGACACCTGGGATTCAGGTGAGGTTTGTCCCCACCTTGTCACAAGCCAGACAGCTTCCTCACTGTTATTAGCCACTGGGAGATGCTGCTGCTTCTGCTGACTTCCACAGCACCAGCTTTCAAACTGGCCTGTGCAGTTCCTGTGGACAACATCCTCTTACCCTCTGGGTATTCTAGACCAGCATAAGGAAGGCTGAAAACTTGCTTGGAGTGTTCTGGTATTAAGGCTCACTGCTTCTTTAAAATTAAAATAAAGATTAGGAAGCTACTTTGAAACTATCCTTGTCTTCAGAGAGATCAGGTAAAAATATATACTTAAAACATTCAAGCCCGACAACAAAATTTAAAAAAATTGCAGATAAGACATTTGTGAAGAAACAGGGGGGGAAACGTTCAATCAACAACCAAAATCTCTGACTGTATCTACTCAATTTCTTGTGCACATTCCTTGATGCCCATGGTGGGAACTCTGCTGTCCTTTACAATTCACATTGGAGGATACATTCCTTGGAGCGAACGCCAAACAATCAGTCCTTGCTCAGATGGACCTTTCCCATGCAATTTATCCATGCAAAACTTCAATTCTAATCTATTTTGAGTCGTATTTTGACATGGCTTCTACGAGCCTGCCATAGCACTGCCCTGGAGGTGCGAGTGTGACATTGGCAGAGGTGCTGTGTCCTGCTGGCAGCTGTGACAGCCCAAAGTCCTGTTTCCCCATCTGGTGGCAGGACATGCAGGGAAGGGAGCAGAAGTGGAGCTACACCCACCTCTTTCAGCACAAAAATTAAAACTTCCCACTCTTACCCCTTTCCCAGCACTCCACACCACCACTTCCAGAAGTAATTCTGTACCTATATTTGCCTGAGGTTTATGAATTAGCTTTATCCACTGGACCTTAGATTTTATACCCATGTGTAACTTAATAAGTGATACAAACATATACATGGAATTAAAGTACCTGCTAATTTTTTGCTTCTGCTGTTCTGTAATGATAATGAATAGAGGAAACCAATTCCCCAAAGCTGTCTCTGAGTAGCTTTGTGAGAACCCACTGTGTGCAGGGACCTCTGATTTCACCCAGAAAAGAACATCACAGTCAAAGCACAAAGAGGTATTTCTATCAAAAAGAAATAATTCAGCCCTAGGAGCTTTTTAAAGTTTTCTGTGTGTTGAAAAGGCCGCAAAATACGATGCATCAAGCTCAGGATATACCCTTACCTCTGAGATAAGCAGCTGTAAGTCTGTGTTTCCTAATGAGACTGGAGATAACCTAACTCCTATACCAAGAAAAGTGCACGTCCCCTGCATGGAAGTGCCTGCCTTGACAGCAACCATTGAATATTTCTATGACTACAACCTTTCCTGTCCACTGCAGCTGTCAGTGCAATGAGCTCCCACGGCAGAGCTGCCACCCTGACCCATGGGGGTTACCCGGTGACACCAGCGGCACGCTGAGGTGTGACACTGCCAGCTCACATCCTGTACAGCTGTCACCCAGCTGCAACCAAGGCCCCTTGGAAATCAAAAGACAGAGAATCTGAGCAGAAGTGTGAGAAAAAGTGGAAGGAGAGAATTCAAAACTGAATTTTGGTGGCCAGGCATGACTAACCCACCTGGTGACCAGGTATGAAAGACATTTACAGGATGTTAAGAACCATATATTCCCCACACAAGTTGGGTGTCCAAAGTAACCAGACTGCATGAACATTAACCTTTCCTGAAATGACCAGAATTCTGGCCACAAGATAGGGGAAATTTACTTAGTCTACTGTCAAGCTATCTAAAAAACCAAGACACTGGGAAATGCTTTAAACAGAGTTAGAGGGGGAAAAAAGTCAAAAGAGTCTGGACTGATCTGTGCTGTAGCTGCTTAGGGCCAGGGCCTGAGTAGTTTTAGAGGCTGAATTATCCTCAACTTTTAACAGATGATCCCTTCAGGTTACACTTGAAGAACATCAGCTGGGCAGGATTTCAGTATGTGCACTGTGGGCAGAGGCTTTGATGTCCAGAGTGTCGATCCAATGCCTTTCAGAAGGCACTGCTATCATTAGAAAAAATACATTATGGGAAAAAAAAAAAAACTCAACGTGCATAAAACCCCCTCACTTACAAGAGTGACAGGAAAGCCTAGCTAAAAACACACCTCATAAAATTATTTACAGTAACTGAGACTGAGGGTGGGGGAGTTATTCTGCACTTCCACCATCACAGATGGCTGTGATAGTTCAGTCTTTAGTCTTTGGAGAGCTGAAACACTATCTTGTTTCAAAGGGAAATCACTGAAACTCAAGCTATAAGGTTTTGTATCATGATGCAGATAGAAAGGCCAAACAAAACAAATATTGGAACAGTTCTTGAGAGTCAGCAGAAACTACATTATATCCTTCCCTTATTAATTCATGTTTATTTAAACCACCTTTCCTCCTGACTTACTTTTCTGTAGACAAGAATGCTTATGACCAGAGACTCAGACCAGCATCTTTTATTGTCACTTCTGGTTTCAGTTCCATTTGAGGCCAGTAACAATTCCTAATTATGTGGTGGCCTTGAACTGCTTCCTAGAAAAAAGCACGCAAGCCTTAAAAATGAGAAGTCCTGTAATAAGATACCTCTGCAACCCATCTTCACCTCAGACACCAGGTGTTTGGGTTGGACTAGATCCTTCCAACCCAAACCATTCTTTGAGCATCTTAGCACAGCGTTTCCACTTCTCTCCACCTTCTCCTTGGAAGTGAAGGAGAGAAGATGAGGTGTGGTTCTCTGCCGTTCCCACCCACACATGGTAGATGTGTGTCTGCATGCAATATAGCAATATAAGAGTACACACGCACAGACAGAGGTGAAAGACCACAAGAGCATAACCCCACAGCCATATGCAGGGATAGGCAATGGCACTGACAGTGGGACAACGAGACTGAGGGGTCTGACGGGCTTTAGGGGCAGTGCTGGCAGCCACTCACCCCCGCAGCATGAATGTCAGCGTACAGGTAGAGCTCACTTTATGCAAGGGCAAAAAAACCCCTGTGGCAGAACAGTATCTTCCAAGGAGCTGTGGAGCAGTGTGGCACCACGGTGCAGGGACAGGAACTGCTGCAAACAGGGCAAATCGTACAGGCAGAGAAAAATGGGGGCAGCAGGGAGGAATATGCAGTGATACAGCAGCTTTGCTGGACCCGGGAGGTGCCGCCTGTCCCTAGGCTGAACAGGTCCCTGCAGGGAAACACAAGCCTTTCCTAAGCTGTTACTCTGAGAGGGCTTTCATTTCCTGGTAGGAATAAAAAGAAACATAAAATTAATGGTTCAATGTCAGTTAGGGGATAAAAAACAGTGTTATTGAAAAGGCTTTACAGATCAAGTTTGGGGTTGGTTCAGTTCGCTGTTAACGACACTGGTTCCACTGAGTGAAATTTCCCTCTGAAGCCCCAATAGCTTTAAAGGTGGCTCGGTGCCTAAATTGATCTTAGACTAAGCCACCAAGGTTACACAGTGTGAGCCCAAACAGAGCCTCATCTCGCATCCTCACATCCAAGTGTGACATTTAGTACTTTTGGAAGGACTTGAATACATGGAAATGATGGTGGAGTAAGCAAGGACAGGATCAGAGAGAACTGGCAACTTCACTCTCCAAGTAAGGGTAGAAGCATCCTCATAGGGAATGAACACAGAGTAAAGAGTAGATCATAATTTCACTCCTCAATTTACCATGTACTAACTGCCCATCATAAATAGTCCTTCTTACTGCCTAGAAATACATGCCATGCCAAACGACGTTTTTAGACGAGATTAAGTCAAAAGAAGGACTAGATCCTTCTATGGCATCTTAGATTAAGAACCCAACATACTCGCTAAAAAATAGAAAGTGTAGGTGTACAGTAAGTGAGTTTTACTAATTTGTTCCATTCAATTATTGTTATGAAAAAGGAAATTATCAACAGCTAAAACACTTTTCATTTGTTTCCCATATTGGTCTTCCTTCTCAAAAGTGACTCTCTCGAATCATCTTCACAGCCCACACACATCCACCCTTTGAAAAAAATAAGAAATTGCCAGCCCAGATTTGACTATTTGGCCTCACTTCTATTATTTGCAGTGACACATCTTTATTTTTGGACTGTGGCTTTTAAATTTGAGCCTAACAATAGCAGCCGCCCCCAGCATGCCGTTTGCGTGGGGGGAATGTTTTGTATACAGACTTGTCTCTGTCCCTTCCTCCTCTCACTCCCTCCGCCTACACCTATCATCCTCCAAGTCAATCATTGTGAAAAGCGGTGAGGCATATAAAGCAGAAGCCCAGCTCTGGGTTAGTTGACATGAGGAAGTTCAGTCAAGCATGTCAGCTTGTGACTCTTTGTTTCACCCTGCAAACAACAGGACGGTGCTTTACAGCACTCGGGTCCTGTCCTAGAAATAGGCATGCAAGTGAGCAGTTCATTCATTTCAATAGTGTTATCTAAATCAAAGGAGTGATACATATAGTTATATGGGAATGTCCTCACTAGAGAACATGAATTTTCCACTGAGTTCTCTAGCAGTGCTCAGTGCTTAATAATTCTGAGGGAGGCACACCAAAACATCAGACGGAAAAGGAAAAACTAACTTCCCCATAAGCGAGATTTCCATTCTTAGATACTTCTTTCACACCCTGAAGTATTTGCATATCTCTGAAAAAAAATGCCCATCTTATCCCATGTAATATCCTGGGATTTGTTGCCAGCACTGTGGATTCTGAGCACTGACTCCTGCTGCGCTATTGGCCCCAGTAAAATCTCCAGGCAGGTACAAGCACAGGAAGCCCAGAACACACCTGCTCTGCACTGTTTGCCTGTGCACACCATCCCCATGACTAATGATTTCCATTGCCTGCTTTAGAACTCTGTTTATAGCTTGAATTCTTTAGTCATGAGTATAGCTACAAAGAACATGCCAGTTAAAGCCATTCCTTTGACTGTGGCACTGCATCTTCCAGTCCTTAACACATCCAAGGATTTAGGTAGTTTTTCTGGCTGATGCTCTGCAGTGAGATAGTATTTTCCACAGTCAGGGATATGTTTGAAGTTAATTAGTAAGTGATGACAAAGAAAACAGGAATTACTGGGATAAATTAATACTTTAAATTATTCCTTTCCCTGTTATAACCTGAAAATTTTTTTGCCTATTGCATAGCCCATTCATCCCAAGGAGCTGGGTTCCTCCACAGTTCTCCCCAGCACTGATAATGTTGCTAAATGTGCACTATGTACTTCTGATGTTTTATCTAATGTTTCTTTTCCTAAGCTGTCACAAAAGAGGAGGTTAAAGATCCTGATCCACCTGCTTAGGGCAGTGTTGCACCAGGAGGCACCTGTAGGACCTTGCCTACCTTCCTTAGTGATTTCCCAGCACACCTGAAATGCAGGGATGTTCTGCTGTATCCATGGGGGAAGCATCTCCTACTGACAAGAAGCATTAGCTAAGCACCTCAAAAAGTTTCTCCATGGAAGGAGAATTCCAGGAGAGCTCTTCTCATCCACCAGAGGTCAGTTAAGGAGATATTTCAGAAAGAGCTCATTTTTCTATTTGTTTTAAATTTTTAGCCATCTCTCTTGTCATTGAAGACATGGATTACCAGAAGGAATAGAACTGACACTTCACTCTTGAGAAAAACTATTCAAGTTTACTAATCTTCGAATGAGGACTCCTCATGTCAGCTCAAAATTAGCGCTATTTTGAAGAAAAGCATTTGAGCTGTGTATCAAAATGTCCATGGTTGTCATACGCAACCACTTGCACATTAAACAGCACTTTTTCTGGCAGTGGAAATAGGACCCATTTTGTTTCTAAAGCTGTTTTGTATTTTTGAGGTATAAAGGCCCTGCAGTTTCACCATCTGCCAGTCACTGTCATTTCACACAGGCCATGATGGGAACCTCCCACTATCTGTATATTCTGGGTAATGGCTCAACTTGGTTCAGTTTCTCCTCCCTGAACCTTCTAGCTCTGTGTCCCATGTCTTCAAGTGGTCAGGGAGAGCTCAGTTCCCAAGGAACAACAAAACACATTGATGTATTTAGCTGAGCCTTGAAGCAGTATTACTGAACATAACTGCTCCATGTGAGCAAATGCAACCTGCTGTAACTGTTCTGGCTCTGTATAATGAATGTTTCTTAGCTTCAGACCGTGATTTCAGCCACATGACTAGATCAAGAGCTGGGCTGCCAAGAGTCACAGTTAGGAAAACATAATTTAAGGTTCAGGTTGACAAGGGCTATGATGTAGGGTTAAAGATGGATGTAGAAAGTTTTGCTAAGGCAATGCTGGGGCTTGTGCCAATATGAAATCCCTACCTAATTTTAGGACTTCTCCTTAGAGAAGTTTGGAAGTCAAGATGAATTCTAGGATTTTTGGGGGGGAAAAGTTTAGGCCAGCAGGAGCTGATGAAGAAATATCAGTACTGTATTGAGCAGAAACCCTTGCTAAATTTAGGGCTGGTGCCAAGATAAGCTTTAATCCAACACCAGTGCAAATCCTTCCTTAGCTTTAACACAGCGAGCCCTTCCAGCCTCATCAAAACCAAAGGGGCCACTACTGTGTTCAAACCTTGCCAACCTTGCCAAATCCAGAACTAAATAAAACTCACTGACTTTGCTTGCCTGCACCCTCTTCCATCACCTGAACCTTAAGCCCAACTCTTCCAGCAGACATCCTCAGTCATTGCCAGGCCCAGACCTGGCCCAGGTTGCCGGTCTGGGTGCCAAATTTAACTCCAGAACATGTTTTTGTCCCAGCCTGAATTATAACCACTCCTGTGATCCAAAAACCAATTTTAGTCTTAAATTTAATCTTACTGGTTCCTGCCTGCCCCAGATCTCAGTGTTAGGCGGGGTTGGTACAACAAACTTTGCATGGTGTCTGAAATGTTCAAGATTGGTGTTAAAATTACAATTTTGAGCAGCAAACACCAAGGACTTCAGTTTGTGGGTGCTCCAGCAAAAATCTGTCTGGCATCAACACAGGTTTCAGATCTGGGGCTAGAAAAGGTCTATAGATTCCAAGAGGCTGAAGAGTTTACAACCTCTGGAGCTTCTCCTCTACCAAAACCAGGCAATGAGGCCAGGAGTCGTGTCTATATGTTTCTGGCCTCTTCTGTGGTATTTGGTGCAGACACTCCTGTGAACAAACTTCATGATGAGACAACCTAAGAAAAAAATCTAAGTGACAGAATACTCCTGTTCTTTCTAATAATTACAGTATTACTTTTGTAAATTACTTAGAAAAATACAAAGGTATTGAAATCCAGCCTTCAAAAGCTGGGAAACATAAATAAATTTAATTAATTAAATTCATTAAGTGCATGTATGCAAGAGCATTACAATTCAGCTTTTAATTGTATGACAGCACCGTGGTTTTGCTTGTGTTATTGAATGCATTGGGTGAATATTCCTCCTCAGCATAAGGAAGAATATACTAGGGATGGGTAGTTAATAATGATATAATTAGTAGGGTTCCTACCTTAGAAGCTGAAAAAATTGTAAAATGTCTAGTAAATGGGGAAAAATATTCCAGAAAGGAGAAACAAAAACATCACAATTAAAAAAAATAGAGAATTTGAACATGCGAAACACTGTGCTCAGTGAAATCGTCATTAAACCAAGATGATGATCATCTGACACTTAATACGTCCAGGTTAGAGACCCTAGCTGTAGGTCAAAGGTAACAACACTGCCTGAATTCACAAGAGTGTTATGAAAATAATTAATTTCAATTGGTGAATGCAGAAGAATTCAGATATCATGAAGTCACAAGCATGTCTGCAAAGAAATACATCACTACTGAGTTGGATATATAAGAAAATATTTTCAAGAGGAATATTGAAAGAAATAGTGATGAAGTACACACTCATCTTATGGGGGAAAATAGCACATAAGAATATAAGAATAGAATAAAAACCCCACCTACATGTCTTTATGCAGGTATTCTGAGACTTTTTTTTTTTTTTTTAAAAAAAAAAAGACATAAGACTGTTCCAGGAAACATGTAAAGAATATTTAAGAAAAAAGTCTAGGTGTCAAAGTTAGCAACCAGTCACTCAAGCTGAACTAGAAAAAAAATCAAAAGTAAAAATAAAGCATTGAGACTATCTGTGTGCTTAAAATAAGACAGGTTCCTTTTCTGTGCTCAGTTTGGACCTGAATAAGGACTCAATGGAAATAACAGAATCTGTTGCGCATTTTTACCCCACAGTGACATCAGCGCATTGGCTGAGGAGACGCCTCAGTGCCCAGCACTTGCAGCTTGATGTGCCTCACTTAACATGAGTCCAGGTCAACACACCCATGAAATCTTGAGCGCTCTTGGTCACAGCACTTTCCAAAGGCATTTTCTTTGCAAAAAGATCAAACAGGCACTTCAGTCACTCATATGACCATGCTGCATCAATGACACCTATGAGAGCAAGACCAGAAGCTACTATGTCTGATCTAAATAGCATTTAACTTCTCTGCTTCTTTGGAAGGACAGTAAGACATTCATGGTCCCTACTCTCCAAAGTGGTTGTTGTAAAGACTAATTAATGTGTGCTGTATAGTTCTTCTAAGACTGAGAAATTTGCTTAATAAAACTGAATTCCTGAGTGGTTTATGACTGTGATTTACTCACTCAGGACTTTCATTAAACAATGACAAAAAGCTACAGAATGTGTTGGATGTTAAACCAGGCTTTAAGGAAGGACAGGGTCTAGAAAGCACAGCATTGAGCATTGATGGTATTTGTGGAAAATGTAGGGAGGGACAGCTTTCCAGCTGGACCCCAAAACAGGAGCAGCTAGGAGTGTGTTAGGAATTTTTACTTTCTCTCTATTACAAAGAAAAACAAACTGATAATTCCATAAACATTAAATGTATCTGTGAGAAAGAACATATTTTATATGTGTAGTTACTGTGATCAAATATGTTCTAGACTTAGAAAGCTTCTTCATCCACTTGACTGTAGGGATGAGGGTTGAGTGCAGTCCATGGGAAATTCTTTACTGTAAACCTCACAGAGTTGGCTTCAGAGCCTCATATACAAAATGCATCTGCAATTCTGACATGTGAGAGCATTCTCAGGAAAAAAGCAATAGAAGTTTAGTATAGGGAAAAATTTTGTAAATTTTGTCCTCTAGAGTAAGTCGAGTTGCTTTAGTCCTACCTAAGTGTAGAGGCTCAGAGAAACTGACTTTAGCTGAGGGTTGGGGGGTGGTGGTGCCTCCCCTAGGAATGCTCAGAATCTCAGGTGCTTCCTTCCCCTTAAGGATGGGCCATCACAGTAACACACAGCTTTGGTACCTCTGACTCAGAAAACTGGAAGTAACTTTCAGCAGCAATCCCACCCTAATATGTTCAAGCATAAAATTCTGGAACTGTTTCACAATGCACTGGGTCGAATTTTAATTGAAAAATCAACAAGGATGACAAGCAAATCCTGTAATTCTTTGATAGTAGTAATAGCACTAGTGTAGTGAACCCCAAAGAAACTAATTTCTAAACTCAGGCATAATTATTCTAGATACTGTACAATGAAAAATATGCTCTGTCAAAGAGTTTCATGTGCAAGCACAACGTGAAACACAAAGGATATAGAGAGGAAATAGGAGAAAATAAATAGGTAATTGGTGTGAGAGCATTAGCATGCCAGCGTATCGACTGGTCTGCTCCTGGGGGGAGACAGCGCAGGAAAGGAATGTTAATGACAAGCCAGCAGGAAGATGACGATGAATCTTGGTAAGTAATTACAAGGTGGGAAAAGGGTAGATGAGAAATCTAATGAGTAGCCAAAGGAGGCATGAGAGGTCACTTGAAAGCAAGAGTCAGTTACTCATTTTTCCCTGCCTTGAACTTGTTGTATGACTTCAGACAAAGCACACCTTGTCAGGATTTCCAGAAGCAGCTTCAGGAAGTCATTCTTTCAGATGTCTAGTCCGAGGTCCTTCAGAAGCACACAACTTTCAGAGAGCATACATCTCACCTGCTTTGGAAAATCAGGTCTTTTTATGTGGCTTATGTTGGACACCAGCAAACTCAGCTATTCATCTCAAAATCTCAAGTCCCTCCCGATATTCTTGGCATATATAACACTTCGATATTCTTATCCTTTAAAAGGAAACAAAAGTGCTTACCTGAGTTGTCTCACCCTACTGGTTACTGAATGCATGTACGAAGTGATGGATGAAAGGCTACAAAAAAGTGAACAATTATAAACATGTATTAACCACTGATTGCAAAAGGTTGGTATAGACCTCCGAACAGTTATATAAGCTAAGTAATATGGTAAGGCTACACAGCACACAGAGAGGCAAATAAGGCCCGTGTCATCTAGAATGTTAAGAACAAATGAAAGTGAGGCCAAAGATCACATGTAGTAAACTTTTTAGCTATATCTGAGATTTTGAATCTGTTTATCCCATAAAGTAAAACATATTATTTCCCAAGGAATCAGAGAAGAATAGAACTGCCATTCTCTAATCACATCAGGACACCAATACAGGTGAGAGAAGATTCATGTTTTATAGATTGCTCTATCCTAGGGAGTCAGTGCCATGTGAACATCAAAGCAACTCTCTTCTGTGCTATTTCTCCATCCTGTGTTTAAACTAAATGCTAGAGAAGATTGCTGCACGTTAGTTATGTTTGTCATGTGAGTAATAAAGGAGTAATCATACAAATTTACAACATTATTAAAGCAATCAGAGCTAAATTATAAGCAAAGTCTGTTTTATTAATGACTACGACTCAGAACAATTCCATCATCTCTTCTGCTGTGAGAGCAGTTTACAAAGTCCAACAATGGAGTGCTCTGTAATCTGTCCATGAACTGATAAATCCTCAGACCTCAAAGGTGCCTCTGCTGCCATGCCCACATGATGGGGAGACTAAATTCCCAAGCCATCACTGAGATCTCTGGCTGAGGAAGGATGCGTATCCTGAATACCTGAATGAACAATACCTAGCACAGCATCTCCCATCACACTGCAGGTCTCAGTGCCAACCATATCGTGGGCTTCATCAACAGAAGTGTGGTCAGGGAAGGTGATTCTCTCCCTATACTCTGATTTCATGAGACCCCACCTAGACAAATGTGTTCAGCTCTGGGGCCCCCAATATAAGAAGGGCCTGGACCCACTGAATTACGTCCCAAAGAGGGCTACAAAGATGCCCAGAGAGCTGGAGCACCTCTCTTATGAAGTCAGACTGAGAGTTGGGGTTGTTCACCCTGGAGAAGAGAAGGCTCTGGGGAGATCTTACAGCACCTTCCAGTACCTAAGGGACAGTTATGGGAGAGCTGGAGAGGGCATATAGTGATAGGACAAGGAGGAATGGCTCTACACTAAAATAGGGTAGATTTAGATTAAATATAGATACAGGGAAGGAATTCTTCCCTGTGAAGGTGGTGAGGCACTGGAACAGGCTGCCCAGAGAAGTTGTGCCTGACCCCTGTATGGGAGTGTTCAAGGCCAGGTTGGATGGGGCTCTGAGCAACCTGGTGTAGGGAAAGGTGTCCCTGTCCATGGACAGGGTTTGGAGCGGTATGATCCTTAAGATCCCTTCCAACCCAAACCATTCTAGGATTCTGTGATCTCATTACATGGAAGAGATTATTGCTACCCCACATGTCCCCTGTGATGTGACTCAGAGCTTTGCATCACACGAACAAGCAGCTCTTGGGGCTGGAAGAATTGTTTCACTTTGTTGAGCTTCATGTGGTATTTTCCTACCGTACCCTATAAGATTTCTAAAACATGCGTTTTCGTTTCAGTTACACACTTGCACTTCACTGGCACAGACTGAAATATTTTTGCAAGCATTGGGGAATGCATTTTCACAACACACAATGCTTATAGGACAAGATCGGTACAATGGGGCATAAAGAATTAAAAAGACAGTGACCTATGGTCCATGAACTTGTTGCTCCTCTATCTCAGGAATTTCCTTGGCTTGCACCTAGGGTGATACTTACTTGATTTGCCTTATAAGAAGAGAGATGATGCATCAAATAGCAGATTGACTCACAGCCAATGATTCAGTAAAAGGTCAGCCCTTATACCATACGCAGGCAACATAAAGGCTTCATCCTACCGTTAATGAAGTCAACATCAAAAGTCCCACGGACTTCAAAGTGTCAGGGAGGAGGCTTTTTACTCCAGGATGTTTAGCAATGTCTCATGAGATATCCAGACAACAGCTGGATAGACAACTCTGCCATAGTCGTGAATAACATAGACTGCTTATAATGTAATTTTACTGCAAGTCTGTAGCTGTTGGCACTTTGGCCATGGAACTATACGTGGTGGAACATAACATGAGGTCCAAAAGGCCCTGGGATTCTGCAGAAGGAGCTAAAAAATGCCAAAGCAATGAAATAAATATATCTCCTGACTTTATCTCATATAGTAGCACACTTCAAAAAAAAAAAAAAAAGGGACTAAAAGGTTTGGAAAGAACACTGCATAACATGAATTTTTTATTTCTTTAGCTATTTTTGCCTCTTTCTGCTGCTTGTGTAACATATTGCATGAATCTGTGTGCAGATTTTCCTTGCATCCCTCGGGCTGAATTGCCTTGATCGTTATCTACAAGAAGAGACATCTGTACTGATTATTAAGTCTGGCTGCAGGGTCTGAAATTGTTAATTAAAATATAGATGAGATAAAGGAAAACACCAGCAATTACATCACCATCTCTAGGAACCATGACTTAATTCTCAGTGCTACGACCTGAGGATTTACTACTTTTATCAAAGGGCTAGAAAACACTTAAGATGAAATAAATATTGGCGTAACCTTCTTGCCCGTTCTGCCATCAAACCAGCACTTATCGGGGAAAGTTTCTGGGACTGATTAACCCGCGGCGAGAAAGCGCTCAGCGGAGCCGAAAGGCGCTTCTCGAGGCAATTGCGCCACCTGCAGACTGCGCTTGGAGTAGCGGCGGAGCAGGGACGGGGCAGGAATGGAGCAGTGTCAGAGCAGGGACAGAGCAGCGTCAGAGCAGGGACGGAGCAGTGTCAGAGCAGGGACGGAGCAGCGTCAGAGCAGGGACCGAGCAGGAATGGAGCAGTGTCAGAGCAGGGACAGAGCAGCGTCAGAGCAGGGACGGAGCAGCGTCAGAGCAGGGACGGAGCAGCGTCAGAGCAGGGACGGAGCAGCGTCAGAGCAGGGACGGAGCAGCGTCAGAGCAGGGACGGAGCAGTGTCAGAGCAGGGACGGAGCCGCTCCTGCTCTCGCAGCGCTCGGCTGTGCGAGGTGGGCAGCCCTGGAGCAGCGGGCTCCGTTAGGGCTGCCCATTTCCATCTTAGCCACACCAAACATAATTCCTCCGTTTCTGTGCCTTCCTGGGTAATACTTCCCTCGCGCTTTCTCTCTCTTTCCACTCAGTCGTTTCCCAGCCCTTCCCACCCGGTCCCCGCTCCCCTCCATCCTGTTCATCCACTTTGGGATACTATTTCCCTCCCACTGCCCCGTCCCAGCAGGCAGCTGCGGGTGGGACACCACAGGCTAGGTTCACACTGCCCCCTCCGTGCTTTCTCAAGGTGCTCCTCAGGGTGCCAAAAGGGTGCGAGCACCCCCTTCAGGGAGACACTGCTTCCCTCTTTAGCTAATTAAAAAAGGAGCATTGATTGCTGAACCAGTAAACGGCAAATTGGTGATTGGTTGGCATCTGTAGAGTGGTGACTGATAATCAGTTTAAGTTAGATTAAATTATTACGTTAAATACTCTGAACCCGGCAGCTGGGCATGCCCACACTCAGGGTAAAGCCCTCCTGTGTATAACATGCAAAACTGATTTTCTGCTCTAGAAGACTGCAAGACATCAAGCCTTACTTTACCCATGTGGCTCCCAAACCATCTTTGCCTACAGTTTTTATGTGCCATTACAGCTTTTAAGGAATGGAAAAGCTACTTTTTCTTTCCTTTTGAGGAGGTGTCTACCACCGGCTTTACTGGGATAGGGAGCACACACTGTGTATGAGTAGCTGAGAGGGATGAGCTAAGGGGAACAAGTGAACCTTTGTGACAGTCTTTCTTTTTTTTTTGTTTTTTTTTTTTTTTATGAGGAGACCAGTCTTTGAAGTTTTTTGATGCAGGGAATAAATCTGTTACCAAATTGATGTGATATCTTCCCTATACACCCCTGTTACTGTTCTATTTGCTCTTGTCCTGGCCAGAGCCGGGCTGGCCTTAACTCCCCTCTTCTTCCTCCAGCGCACAGATATTTCTTTCATCTCTTCTTTAGGAATAACTAAGCAACAAAGGACACTTCTTTATTTTCAGTTGCTTCCAAGAAGCATCCATGTTGTTAAATTATAAGAAGATCTCTATATGTAAAGGCTCTGGAAGGAAAAGGGAAGATGTGGTCTGATTGCTTCTATCACACCAATAACATTAAAATGAAACAGGATGAGAGGAAACAGTCACCAGCATCTGGACCTGTTGCCCGAGAAACCGTTACCGGTTACCAGAAGAAAGGAATTCCTTGGAAACAACAACTTTAGAAGCCAGAAGGAAGTTGTGCAACTCAAGGGTGAAGGCAGCAGCGCTCCTAACACAGCAACAGGCTAAAGACGTGACCTGAGTAATAACAGCTCATCAAGAAGTGTCTGAAACCCTTGTTATTCCAGTCCCTGGTAACCACTCAAGCCTTCCAGGCTGCAGAGAGCAGAATTGCACAACTACTGGAATGCCATCACAGGGTACTTTTGCTTTTTACAGGGCTTAAAAATTCTTAAAAATAATTAACAACCCTATGAAGAGGGTAATTACTATTTTCTCTACTTGACAAACCAGGAAAATGAGGTCTGGAAACTTTAACTGACATATGCAAAATACTCCATGTTATAATGAAGACATCAGAGCTCCTACCTTCAGGGTCAAGCTGCTGAATTACTTTATGTTTATCTATTATGTAAATTGGATTATTTTCAAAGAACATTTAGAATGAGCCTTGACTTCTAAATTTCCCTTCTGGTTCTGTCACTTGTCTATTTATCAAAATGCAAAAGGCATATGTAAATGAAGCCACACCTGCTTCACACTTATGGTTGCAGTCTTTAATCTGCTGGTGACTAGGAAGCTTTCTGAGTGCCTACAATGAAAATATTTAACAGCAAATATCATTGCATTGTATCTACTTTTCTATTTATGCAGAAGTATGAACCTCAAGAGCTGGGAAGTTTACTCAGGAGTGACAAAGCAGAAGGAAATGGGCAAGGGACTTTACAGAGTTTCTCTATTGAGATATGGTAAAGGTGAGATGTAATTCTGATTTTGCCTGGAAACTAAGCACATCCTATTCCCTACATTTATTGTAGTATAAGATTTGAAGCAACATCTTTGAACATTCTGTTCTATGAGCAGCAAGAATTTTGATTACTACATGCAGAGGAAAAGATTCACACTGAACTCCATTACACTCACGTGATAATATGGATTTTCTGTTTTCTTTTATTCTATATAAATTATAGAATATATGGGCTACTCCAATATATTCCTGTCTTCTCAAGACCATGAAAAGTATCTGCTCTTTTGTAATTTGTTTTCTCATCTTTATTAGAAGAACAAAATTAATTTTGACCCAACATATTCAGAACAGCTGTGTGATAAATTGCCGTCAGATGGTTCCAATTCTGAATGCTTAATCCAAAGATCAACAGCTTCTTTACAGACAGACAGGAACTCTGTACTAGCCCATTTTTTTGATCTGCCATGCCATTAACCAGGCGGATACAATCTATCAGCACCTGCACGTGTTATTGTTCAATGCAACAAAAAATGTACAGTCCCTACTTTTGATGGTCTAGAGCTCCAGTACGTTCATGCCTCTTGTGACCTGAGACCATGTGTAGAAATTCCAGGCTCCATGCACTTACAGCACTGTCAGCTTGGTGAAGATTTGTGGAAGGAAAAGTGTCCTTCAGGCAGGCCTGTGAAGAGCTGTACATCTTCAGAGGCAAGGTGAAACTTGCTATGACAAGTGACTGGGATAAGCACAGCATGTGGGTTTGTTGCAGATCTGACATGCAGAATCTCATTAGCAGATGCTGAGATGAGTGCCAGGATTTTACAGCATTAGCAAATGATTACTGTAGAAGTAGACATTGGCTAACATCAGGCTCACGTATGCCTGAGAACTTTTGAACTAGGGCAGTATGGTATTTCAGTATATCCACAGGCAAAGACACACAGAATGACATGAAAGGAACTGTATACTGAGGGTGATTATTTCAAACACCAAGATAAGGGTAAAGAGACATTGTGTTCTAAGAAGTGGACACCATAAATAACTGCAGGGTTTGTGGTGATGACTCCTATGGCTACAGTCAGGGTGGGAAGTTCTACTGATGGTTATGACTCATCAGGAACTGAAAATTTTTTGCTGTGAGTTGCCTTAGTGACAAAGTAAATATTCTGAGGTCTGAGAAAGGCGATCTAAGGTGCGAGCCTCTGACTATGATCAGCACTTCAAGGAGGAATTCAAAGCGTTACACACAAGGAATTCTTCATAGCAGAATAAAACATTAAACATATTTTTGTAATTTTTGTTTAATGCTCTGTAGGTAATCTGCAATAAAACTGTAAGAACTGAGGGCCTTACAATACTTGTGGGTAGATTTCCTATTGAAAGAGCCCTAAATGTCATTACATTTCCCCTTCTTCTAGAACAAAAGAGCAGCTTTTGGGTGGCGCATATACAGGTGGGACAGAAACGCCTGGTGTAGCATGTCCTACTCTTGCCAAACATTTGGACCTGCCTCCTTGAGCAGGTCATCAGCATCATTCACCAGTATCACAGCAGGTCATCACTCCTCAGCAACCGTACAGAGTTATGAGTAACTGAGGAACTTCTGAGAGCTCCGCTGCCAAGAATAACCTGTGTCCATGCAGGAGCAGGGATCTCTCTGACAGGGCAGGTGGCACAGCTGTCTCCCTGGGCATCATGGCTGTCGCTTACATGTGACTTAGAGTCAGATGCTAGGGATGACATGGAAAAATCCAGAGAAAATGAGCCTATTCCTTTATCATAAAAAATAAAACCTGCAAATAAGGTATAAAAAAAATTAAAGGGGCTATAATAATCTCACTGCAGAGAAGCTCCAATCAGCTGTGGGCTGAGATGCTCTGTGGCTGGAGAGCGCTCACAGCCCGTGTTTGTGGTGTGAGGCAGGCTCCAGTGTGGGCACTCGCTGCACATAGCTGTCGTGAGAGCTGAACTCTCCATCCCATATGGCCACCCTGTGAATTTGAATTCTCAGAAAACAACGTGGTGTACTGATATCAACTCCCTTGTGGCAATTAGTGCAGTCCAAACAGAGCAAGGATTCAAACTTTGCCTGAACTAGGGCCTGAGATTCATACTGACACAGAAATCAGCCCTGGGTTTGGTGTAGGCATAGTGGTATAAAAGTACTACCTAAACCAGTGTAAAGGTGGCTGAACTTCAGAAATTCAGATAACCTTATATCATTAACAGCACTTTTGCCTCCTTTTGTGACTATCACTTGCTTCCACCTGGGCTCTTAACAGTGTGCTGGGAAGGCTGGATTTGCAAAGCATTCCTAATGGAGGCAAGAGGGCAATGGGGATTTTAATCACAGCTAATCTCAGCTATCTCCCCTGTATCAGCAAGCACAGCAGAACCCATTCTTGACATTGAAGCCATTAGCGCTTCATTTGTTATTATTTCAGCAAGAATATTGTAAATATTTAGACATTGCAGAGCAAGCTATCATCCAAAAAAGAGTTCCAGTTCTGGAAGGATGTCGAGGTGCTGGAACAGGTCCAGAGAAGAGCAACAAGGCTGATGAAGGGACTTAAACAGAAGTCCTATGAAGAGAGAGTGCGGGAGCTGGGGTTGTTTAGCCTGGAAAAGGGGAGGCTCAGGGGTGACCTCATGACTCTCTGTAAGTACCTGAAAAGAGGTTGTAGCCAGGTGGGGGTCGGTCTCTTCTCCCAGGCAACTATCAGTAAAACAAGAGGGCACGGGCTTAAGCTTTGCCAGGGGAGGTTTAGGTTGGGTATTAGGAAGAAATTCTCTAAAGAAAGAGTAATCAGGCATTGGAATGGTCTGCCCAGAGAGGTGGTGGGTTCTCCGTCCCTGGATGTTTTTAAGATGAGACTGGATGTGGCACTGAGTGCCATGGTCTAGTGACGGCGGTGGTGTTGGAGCAAGGGTTGCACTTCATGATCTCAGAGGTCTTTTCCAACCTGGCTGATTCTATGATTCTATATCCCTCCTAAAAAGCTAGGTTAATGTAAATTAATGGCACTAATAAAAAAGCTTATTGCAAAGTATTATCGAGGATGAGCACTAGAGCATGTTTGTGGAGTGGTTTTTACCTTTATATTCCTTGTTGCCCTCCCATAAGCACTGGGGGGCCCTGTCACCTGCTCCCGGCTCGTCACTAGAGGGCAACGGAGCCTCCCAGACCAGGGCAGAGGTTCCCTGCAAAGCCTCCACTTCCACGGAACAGCTTCTCTTCGTACTTAGTGTGAGTCAGCCAGGGCGATCAAACAGATATGGGCAGCACCCTTAAAGCCTGAACTTGCGCAACGGGCTCGGCCAGAGCCCACGGGGAAGCGGCGCTTTGGCAGCGGGAAGCCGTGGGAGCACAGCTGTCCCCAGCAGCTCTGTGCATAGGAATTAACCACGGGTACACTCCCGTGTTCTATGGACACTCTGTACATAGGGAAGAGCCAGACCCTGGCCAGTTTGTCTTCCAGACCTCAGATGTGTGGCCCCAATCCTCCACAGCAGCCCTTTTAAGATGAGACTGCACGTGGCGCTCAGTGCCATGATCTAGTAATCACAGTGGTGTTGGATCAAGGGCTGGACTTCAGGATCTGGGAGGTCTCTTCCAACCCAGCTGACTGGATGACTCTTGCAATACTTATGCGAAGGAGTGGGAATACGCGGGTTGGGACACAGCTACATTTTGTTGGAAGGGAAGAGGCAAGTGATATCCCACGGGTAAAGACTCTGCTGCTGCGATGTGAGACACAGCTGGGAAGGAGCAGCTGTGCTTTGGAAGATTTGGGGAAACGGCACGAATCAGATTTCCCTTTCTTTACAGCTCCCGTGCACAGACACCGTGCAGCTGCCAACCTTTGTCTTGCTGTCGAGGCAGGGCTGAGCGGCGGAGTGGCAGGGGCTGTGGGGTGGGATTGCATCCAGAACCAAAACACTTGGGCAGCTTCACACCCATCAGGTGCAGCGCAGCATCTCAGCCTGCAGCACATGACACACGAGACTGCAGAGGGATCTCTACCCCTTCCCCTTCCCTTCCCCTTCCCCTTCCCCTTCTTTTCCCCTTCCCTTCCCCTTCCCC
>VWZG01008799.1:59127-78878 GCA_013396735.1 Grallaria varia | reverse complement strand
TTCCCCTTCTTCCCCTTCCCTTCCCCTTCCCCTTCCCTTCCCTCCCTGCATCTGTCCTGCCTGCTTTCCTTCCCTCCTTTTCAAAACAATTACAGCAGATTAAATTAGAAGAATGGGAAATACCAGACTTGCCAGTTTTTCTGTGTTGATTTTCACACACTTTCTATTTTTCCAAATGTTATATTTATTACTTTTCCCAAAGTCTCAAACTGGAACGTAGGAATGGGAAAAGCACATGGTCATATCACTACTGTGTTGTGTGGATGTATATATACACATATAAATATATATATATATATAAAATCCACACATATATATGTTGTGTACACACTTATGTATATACAACATTTATGCATACAAATATACATGCATATTTGTAGTCCATACATACATATGTATGCGTATATGATGAGGTATGTGTTTACATGAACTTCTAGTTCACAAAGTTGGCTACTACGCAAATGTGGGAAAAGAACAGAGAACGTGTTATCCAAAATAGGCTTATTGTAAAGCACACTGCAGATGTTGATTCAATATACGGGCAGTTTAAGTAGAAAAGAAAATGTAGGGAAAAAAAAATCTGTAAAAGTACATTTAATGCTGAATAGTGATGGTTTAGCTTCTAATTTAAAATCCTCCTCTGCTTTTATTTCCTCTTTTCTTTATTCAGGGTTAACTGAAATGCAATTTAATCTGTCTAAACAATATCAGCACAAATACCAAAGCCTTATAATCTTGCAAAAGACTTTACTCACAGAAAACATTAATTTTACGCTTGTGAGTAGCACAAACTGATTTCAAATGGGCCAAAAATACACAAATTGAAGCCTGTCTGTAATTGCATGAGCCATGTTTTTCAGGTTTATTCGAGAGGCAAAATCCCCACTGGGCTGTGAAGAGAAAAATTGCAGAACAGCAGAAATAATTTTGGGGGTTTTTTCAGCAAAGGTAATGATTAGATCAGTTCTTTACGTTTATTACTTGTGTTGGGTTTATGCTGCTTTACAATAGGCTAAAGGCTTGAGGAGGAGTATCAGACCTAGTTTCCATTGTGCCCCAAGACCCTACAAGATAAAATAAGATTCAGCTGGTAAAATGGTGAAGAACTGAAGGAAGGGAAGGCAATGCTAAGCCAGAGGACTGATCTGATGTCAAATCAGAGAAAGACATAGGAGGCAAATATATTAAAAAATTAGAATACATGAACACTTAGCTCAAAGCACAGGCATTGTTGCAGCCTGAGGGACTATAAAATATTCCAAACTCATGAAAGGTGGCATTTTTGAAGTGGGTTAGTGAATCTGCACTGAAATTTCTGCGAACACTTCAAACTTACTTTTTAATGTTACATTAAGTTTTTTTTACTTTTAACTAAAACACTCAATTGAATCTCACCATAGCGCAAAGCAATTTTAATCCAAATTCTTATGCTCCAGCTATATAATTCCCCTGGCAGTCAAATCAGACTTGTCAAGCAGAGCTCTTGAGGAAACAAGCAGAATGATGGTATCAAATAAAAGCTCACAAGTAATGGAGCCGGAGAAAAATTGTGTTTCTAGTGACACCACAAGCATTCACCCCTGATCATATGGTACTTTTAGAGGCAGTTTTGAGTCAGTGCAATCACAACCAGAAATTACTGACAACCAGAAATTGCTGACACCCAGATACAGAGCGCAGAGTGCAGATCGCACCACACTTACATAACACGGTACCTGAAACTCCCCGTGCACTTCACAACAAGTTCTTCCCAGGACAGCCCAGCCCAAGGGGAAACACCCACCTGATGGGGAGAAACGACAGAAAGGCTATGAGATGTCACTGCAGAGCTGGGCCTACCCAAATATTTTAATGGTTAATAAGCCAAGTACTCCTAACAATTAATAAACCCAAATTTAAGCCTGTCTGAATCCACCACTGCCTTCCATAGTCAAGGAAAGTTACTAATTTTAAAGAGAGTGTTACCACAGCTATGGTTTCATGAAGATGAAGCTTGGACACTCTGTAGGTTTGGACCAAAACTGTGCATCTAAATGAAATGAAAACTTCAATGCGTGAGTGACTCAGCTAATTGGGTAGGAATTCTTATCTCATGAGGATCAATGCTCCATATTGAGTGTCAAAGGTAGCCCCCAGAAAACCACACTGCAGTACAAGCAAAATGTGGACGGTGATGATAACGGGACCTCTGTAAGCCAGGAAAAATGATAATTTCTTTGCTGTTAAAGTTCTGATGAATGTGTGGGAAAAGCAAATAAAGCAAAATTCAAATTACATGTCCAGACACACATGTCCACTGTGCAGCCATGAGCCAGTGATCATGGTTAGCAGTGTCTCCAGCCCTGTTTGTGGCAGGCACATAGCCTGGCAGGCTGTCCTGGATGTCCTGCTGAGGCACGGAGCAGTAAGGAATGAGTGAGCGTGGCAGATGGAGTGCTAAGGTGCCAACAGGAACCACTAACGCCCCTACCATATGAGCAGAAGCAGAATTATCCAGGATGTCTGTCCACGATGAGGGGTGATACCTGACAACCCGACAAAGACTAAAACTTTTCTACAGATCAGGAAAGAAACATATGATATAATGTATCCAGCTTTCCAACACGAAAAAAGAGATAAACGCTGTGAAAAGGGAGTATTAGAGTCAAAATCGGTTTCCCATCTGCTGCCATCCATTTCCATGGCACCAAACAAAGAAAGCAACAAAGTGGCTAAAAATACAGAAACGAACTGATTTAACTCTTCAGTGTCAAACTATTAACGTACAGAACATTTTATTAAAAACCTCGCAGATGCCGTTTAGAAACAAAGGTGGTCAATGTCCACGCACTGCTCTGCCGAAGTGTTCAGTACTGTACTAGAAGTGAGGAACAGCTATTTTAACAGCATCACTTCTCAGCTTCTCCCATCATCATCATCATCATGGCTCGGCTTCGTGAATGAAGATTTGGGAAGGGCTCTACCCACGCTTGCTGCAAGCGCGCTGATGGCTGAAGAGACCAATGCGAGATGGGCAAGTCTGGTTGCAAAAGGCACAGCAGAAAGTCTCCCCCATAATCTCGTTGACTTGTCAGCAGTCAGATGGACATTATTTTTTTATTCTTTTTAACAATAAATCAATACTAAATCTGAACGCACATCAACAGGTTTGGTGCTATCATAATAATAGAAGAGAAGCGGCTGAGGGCTAAAACTGAAAGAGTTTAAGACAGAAACAGAAACCTGAACACTTGTGGGAAAGGACATCAGACTCACGCTGTGAGTATAAACTCAGATGAACGATAAACTTAGTTTCAATGGCCTCGCCATGGTAAGTTTAAGTTAGCTGGTTCTGAAGCAAGGGTTAGGCTTACTTGAAATGACATGAGAAAAAAATCTGTGAGAGGAAGAACTGAATCTCCGGTATCGAATTTGCCTCCTTCTCTAGAACAAAAGTTGGAGTTTTTTTCCTACAGTGGCTGCAGTAAATAGCATTACTAAAACCACGGCAGCTTTTACTGGTAGTACAGAAGGAAACTGAGAGGCAGCGTGCAAACTGTACCATACATGATGGGAAAATGATGACACAGGCAAAACTTGTGAAAGAGCACCCTGTCCTATTGATGTGAAAGCGTTTATTGGCTTTGTGCTTTTGATTCACATTTATCTTCCTTCTAGAGAAAAACACTCAGCAGTGGTATGGAAAAATGAGTGATGGTCTCAGAACTTGCTTTATATTTTAATTAGCGCACCTTTTTTTTTCTCTGTTTATATTTTTAATTGTCCCTTAATTCCTCTTCATCCATGGTTTCCTATCACTAGAAGGGGAATAAGAACACTTATATATCTCTGTAAACTCTTCAAAAAGCAGATGAAGAGTCTAGGTAACATTATTACTGTTAAGGAATAGCGATTTGCAGCGTATTTTGACTGAGCCAGATAAAAATTCGGGGTTTTTTATTAGAATGTAAATCAATTATATGAGGAAATATTAATGTTTAAGAAATATTGAACAAAATCTGTGACAGTTTCCTGGTAATTGGACCGGTTATGATGAATGTTTTGCTTTATTCAACATTTTAGAAAGGCTGTACTGAATACATTTATTAATTAGGCTACAGGGATTTTTCTTCCTTTTTTTGTACTGAATTAGAAAGTTCTTAGGAGACTGTGTCTTCTACAAAGATAAGGCAAGTCAATTTATTAGCTTGGGGTGACAAACTTGCTAAACTCACTGTGTGCACTTCCTTTTACTTTACTGAAAACCAAACATGTCACAGTCCCCTATTTCAATCACAAAAGAACGGAGAAAAGGAACAACTGGTAATGGGAAAATGTTCACAAACCTTACTGTAAGATATGATTTGAACCTCTTTGTATGACAGCTTTCATGCAGCTCTATTATGATGTAACAAAGATGGAAATAACTTATGCTTTGAGAAGGATGTCAGTCAATAAAAATCTAGAGATTACCAGAATGTGCTGGTTTCATTTCTTGAAGCCCTCTGAGAACTTTTCTCCACTAAGAACCACTTAAGAAATTCTCCTGTGAATACTAAAATCCTGCTACCTGAAACTAAATAGACCCCACAGAGTCTCTTTCTTGTGACTAATGTACTTTGAAGATTTTTCACCTGGCATTTTCCTGTTAATCCCCTATGGTAAACTTCCTGTGTTTTTTGATTTGTTTTTCTCGGGTGGGGTTTTTGTTTGTTTGCTTGTGTTTTGTGTTGGTTTTTTTTTTTTTTTAATGGAGAAACATAACCAGAAAGTGAAACTAATCATAATGTGACCTTTTTATCTTGGCTTCCAGCCATGTGGAGTTAGAACCTTGATCTAACACTATAAGAGCATCTGGAGCCTTGACCTGTTAGTGACCTATCTAGGTACTACTAGAATAAAAACTGAGAAAAAATATATTAACTAGAGGAGTCATTTCAGTTTCAGTTTCTCTCCAATGCAGTGACTCACAGGTTTTCTGAAGAAAATGGGAGGAATCCATAATCTTTTGGTAAGAGGACTGTTCAAACCAGATTAGACAGTTATCAGCAGATTGAAAGATACTGCCTTAGGTCAAGTTGTGAGATGCACGAAATAAACCCCCCAGCCCAGACTCAATAACCAAGTGTCCATGGCTCCAGAGTAACCAGAATACTAATTAGTGCCCTTGACAGAGCGAGGGATTCAACTGAACATACAGATTGATTAACTGTATAATCTAGATTTCTCCAGGATGTTCTATCAGTTACGTACTGTATTTGCCAAGACTGTGCAGTATTTGCTCTGTGTGTGTGTCTACGCACACCCACAAGTGTGAACTGACAATATATAAACAGCTCCTATCATATGCAATATCACTTCTATTTCTATACAACAGTTCATAATACCAGGTAAACAAACTTTTTACTCAAAAATTTTTGTACGAAGAGGATTTTCCTTTAAAAAAAATTTGAAAAGCTTACAGGGAACATCTGTACTTACATGGAAATAACACACTGAAGTAATGGGATATTCTGTACCTTGCAATGACCCCAGGAGGCATGTTAGTGCCTACGAAAGACTTCTCAGATGGACACATAAAGGGGAATACAAATTATGAACCTGTTTTCACAAAGATCCCATGCTACAGAAATACAGGAATAAGAAATGGGTGGATCTCCATGCCCTAAAAATTAACTAATCCCACAAAAAGGAATGAGGAAAAAACAAATGTTGAAAAAAATGCTGAAAACCACCCCCCAAATGCTGAAAACGAGCTGTAGGTTATCTCCCCATTCTTTTTAACCCTGCTTTCTGTTTGCTGTTCGTTATGGGAAAGAAGCACTAGGTGTTCCAGCTTTACCACCCAGCGGTATTTTTCTGCAGTCATCAGCTGCATCTGAGTAAGCAGAGCTATTTTTAAATCCCCAGCCACCTCACAGAGTAAGGCGATCACATAACTGCAGAGTCACGCACAGCACAGGGAACCGCTCCTCCTGGTTTGCAGCGTCATACGACGAGGAAAGGCATACAAACTGTATCCTATAGATTTTCACGAGCTTGTGACAAAGTCTCGGTTTCAGATTCTGTCCTTACCCGTAACAAAACGCACTCTGAAATTTTCCTATAGCTGTACTAACATGGTTAAGTCCAGGTTCTGTCAGATTTCTTTTGGTGGCAAGAAAATTTCAGAAAGTCACGAGTAGAGCGATGACAGCCACTTTCCTGGCTGACACATCAAGGACCAAAGTGGGGAGCTCCAGAACGAGAAACGTGACAGTCCTGAGCACTGAACCCTGGCACAAACCGCTGTGCTACAACTTCTGCTTTTTCTTGTTTGGCACATAAACACTTGCTGTGCCTTGTTAAACAAATACAACCAGAAACAAAGGCCAGAATGATGCAAACTGAAAGAAATCAAATGCCACTTTCTACAGCTCTAACGTGCCTCGTTTTCCCAACAAGGGTCTAGGAGGTGATGTGCCTGGTTTATTAAATAGCATTAAGCAGCCTGACTGTTCTGTGTAATCGGTGTGGGACAAGAAGAGATACTCAACTAAACACTAACATGACCCAGAGATTAGTATGTAAGTTGAGTGTATCCCAGTGGAGATGTTCTTTACAGAGGTGTGCTAAGGGGGCCAGGCATCATTTTATGCAAGGATCTGCACATGGCAGGATGTCACTGCGCATATTCGGACCTCCCAACATAAGCTTATTGATGTCTGACATCAGCTTTTAGAGTTTTAAGTGGAGACACCAGAAGAGCGACAGTGACAAACATTGCTGAGCCTTTCAGTGTGCACAGGGAAACCATTTTCAAGCATATGGCAAAATGTCAACTTTTGCTTCTCCCAAATACAGTGCAGCACACAGACTTTGATCAAAAACCAACAGCAGGCACGTGTAAAGTAAAATAGCCCGAGCTTTTCTAGGGGAAAATAAAACAGAGCAAATGCAGAAAGGTCCCTTCAGTTACTCCATGGTGTTAGCAGCAGCTCAGGCGCTGTGACAAGCCAGCCTCTTACCGAGATTTGTGCATTTATTCAGTTTTTGAAGTTTGTTTGCTCCCGCACTCTGATCCCTGTTATCCAGTGTGCTTCGGTGTTAGCGTGCTCCTGGGGGCTGTTGGGGCTAAAACATCTACAACTTTCAGAGCATAGTTAGGGCACTGTTTGCTCAGTGATCAGACAATATGCACAGGACTCTGCTGAGGTTTTTCCACTTCCAGTAGCAGCCTCCTGTGAAGGAGGAGTGCGCTGAAAGGAGGAGCTGTGTGCCCAAACCCACGTGCCAGGGCGTGTGTTATGTGCCACAGGCTATAAACACAAAAACTGGGAGGATACAAAGCGGTACTCCCGTTATTTTGGATACCTTAACAAAACAAACAATACCCCGCCCTCAGCTCCTCAGGGCTGTGAGAGTGGGCTGCTGCACAAGGGAAGACAACCTGGCAACCAAGGGGACAGCAGGCAGGGACAGCAGCCTTACCCAGGAAAGCCCCAGTCCTGCAGGACCCAAGTCAGGGGGGCAGAGGAGCTCCCTGGCAGGAACCAGGGTCAGCCAACAGCCAGGTGTTTGCCAAGAGTCCCTGGTGAGGCAAGCCTGGGGCAGAGAGGCAGGGTCAGGTCAGCAAAGTCCAGGTCAGTGTACCGGGACCCCCACACTGGTGCTCGAGCAGGGACCAACGCTGTTGGCCTGAGCTTAAAAGCAGCTGCAGAGCTTCTTGGTCCACCCGTGGCCCCAGCAGGAGGTTACATATGCAATACTGCCTGAAAGAGAGAAAGTTCAAAGCCCCTTGCATGAAAACGAGGGATGTGAACCAAAGGCTGGCTGTGTATACACAGTTTTTAAGCCGGATGCTGCATCATGCAGCCTGGGAAGCAGGGCGATCTGCCAGCCTGATTTCAAGGCAAAAGTTGTGTGAAGCGGTCTATTCTCACCCCCTTTTGTTACAACCTCCATCACTACAAGCCTTCACAGTGTTGCTGGGTGGTTTTCTCTGCTTCAGCAATGGAGGAAAAATATGGAGAAACAATCTTTTTGAATGGTTTGCTTCATGTGAGTGGCAGGATGACTTCTGCGTATTAACCAACTACATCACACATTGGATCACCATCAGCCAGAAGTACATATTTCATATAATCATGGAATTGTTTAGGTTGGAAAAGACCTTTAAGATCATTGAGTCCAACTGTTAACCCAGCACTGTCAAGTCCACTGCTAAACCATGTCCCTAAGTGCCACATCTAAATGTTTTTTAACTCCCTCCAGGGATGGTGACCCAGCCACTGCCCTGAGCAGCCTGTCACAACACTTGACAAACCTTTTGTTGAAGAATTTTTTCTGAATATCCAATATAAATCTTCCCTGGCACAACTTGCATCAAATACACGTGGTGTGGGTATTTCCCGTTCTTCCTCTATGCCAGTTGCTACACGCACATGTCTTCCCATCTTATCTTCTCCAAGAATCTAATAACATCATATTACTTTCAAACAAGTGATGCACATGCCGGGAAAATGAGGTAAACCTCTTATGCAAATTTGGACTCAAGAACCATAAATGGCAGATATTAATTCAAATTACTCAGCATCAGAATTACAAGTCATAATAGACTTTTGCCGCTCCCCACCATATTGAGCATGCGACACTTTGAGAAAGGAATCACTTCCCCATTCTACCACATCTCATAATGTGTTCAGCCAAAACTGTCCAGTCTACAAACAAGCCTAATGGGGCATTGTTACTGCAAGGCCAACACTCTCAGAGAGCTGGGGAGAATTATGAACATTATCCATTTCCACACATGGGGAAGCCTGTGTACACAAGGGCAGGAGAAGAGGGATCTGGACAGGCTGGCAGGGCCCTTCTCCATTATCTGCCCTCATGGATCCTGAAGGCTGCAAATTCCTTTGTAAGACTAAACATGACAGCTATGGATCAAATCAGCATGAGGCTGTCTCCTCTGGCAAGGATCCCAGCACTTGTGCACTGGTGAGGAATAGCCCATGAAATTTGAGTCAGTTCCCGAAACACTGACCAGCTCCACACTGAACAGCAGCATGGGGCTTGAGCAGGGACAGCGTTTCCCTGCTCCCTGCAAAAGCATCTCTTCTTTCCAGTGAGGCACCTGAAGAGCACAGGACACTCAAGCTGCCCCTACATGGAGTGGCCAGGAAAGCCCTTTTATCTCTGCGGTTCTCAGACAGTGCACGGGGAGATCAGTGTCTCAGAATCACAGAATCAACAAGGTTGGAAAAGACCTCTGAGATCATCAACCTGTGATGTCTAACCTATGACTGAACACCATGTCTCAATTCCATTTGCCTCTGCCCAAGAGTATTAGACCCCTCTTCTGCAATCCCATGTATAGGCAGCTGCAGGAATAAACACATAGTGGTCACCCTGGGGATAACAGCATTTTGAATATCAGAAGAGCTACAGAAAAGCCATTGACAAGACAGGTATCATGGTTCCCTAGTGGCAAAACCAACCTGTAGTTGTTATGGAGATATGCTGGTACATTTTGAAGGTGCTGTTCTGGCAGGGACTGCTTCCATTTGGCTTATACGGCTCTGCAGGAAAGGTACTCCTGAGAATTTTGCTGAGGTTGGTATGTTATTAATAAAGGTGGGAAAAGGAGAGGCTGGAAAATACCTTTCAAGTGTAATCTTCTAGTATAGATTGATGTTAATTCATGGGTGAACCTGGAAAAGAGGCAAATTTTATTTTCTGACCATTCTGAACATAATTTTTTCTATTAGCAGTAGTCATGAACCAATTCTGATCCTATTATTATCAGCTGTTACGTCTAGAGAATTACCTGTTCTTTTCCCAAGTCTTTTCTGTGTTTTTAGCTCAAGTATTTTGTGATTCTTCAGCTCATAATCTTTTGATATTATATGCAACTTTGAACAAACCTCTTGATATCTCACTGCTTCAGGTTCCTCATTCTGAAATAGAGGAAAAAAACTTCCTTGCCTGCTTTCATTCTCTTAAATGAAAATTGCAAGAGCCATGTAAATGCTACCAAATATCGGTGTCTTCCCCATCCTCTTCTTGGAGTAACACTTCTTGTACAGGCTTTGGTTGGGAGGGTGCTAATTTTCTTCACAGTAGGCCACATGATGCTGTGTTTTAGATCTGAGACCAAAGCAGTGCTGAAAACAGAGCAGTGCTTTAGCTATTGCTGAAATAAAACAGTGCCACGGCCTCCTCTGCTTCTCATTCTGCCGCCGAGGAGCAGGCTTGGGCATGGGCAGGAGGCTGGGAGAGGCACAGCCGGGACAGCTGACCCCAGATGGCCAAAGAGATTTTCTGTGCTATTCCGTGTCATGCTCAGCAATAAAACTGGAGTGGGTGGTGTGCAGAAAGGAGCCATTACTCACGGCTGTCTGGCCATCAGGCTGCTGGTGGGAGACGGTGAGTGATCACCTTTGCATCACTTGTTTGGTTTCTTTTCCTTGTCTCTGTTGTTGAACTGTCCTTACCGCAGCACACAAGTTTCTCTTGCATCTGATTCTCTCTGCCGTCCTGCTGGGGAGTGGAGTGAGTGTGTGGATGGGGAGGGTTACCAACCAGCTGGGGTCAAACCCTCACACTCCCCTAGTACCTCTGAAAGTAAATAATGCCCAAAGCACAGTTTTGTTCTCAACAGCTAATTTGGCTACTCTCATTATCACGCAAGTGAACTCCTTCACTCCACTTCCTTTAAGTTTACAAGAAACCTATAATTTTGCCTACAGGAAAGAACGATGAACCAAGAGTCGGATTCATTATCTGGCAAATTCATAGCTTTTCTTTCATTCTGAGACACTTCCTGCATAGCTCACAGGAAATAAGAGATAGGGCAGATAAGGTTTCATTTTTAAAAGCTCTTGGGTCAGCTAATGGCCATCAGAATTGTTTCAGAAATCAGATTTTTAAAAAAATACTACAAGTTGTTTTATCTGTAAGTCGCAGTAATGATGGTGCAATTGTGATATACAGATAGAAGCAAAGTTTGTAGGGAGAGACAGACCAACTAAACCAAGGAAGAAAAGATGATCTCAAAAGGTCTTTGGGTTTTTTCCCAGCTATGTCAGAGGATCCAAAAAGAATACTCCTTCTCTAAGCTCTACCTTGTAACAACATCTCTAAGTTTTTCAGAAGGTGTAGTTTCAGTAAATACAAGATTATGACAATTTATAAGCAGAGACACAGTAATATATCCAAAGTTGGTTACATGACAACTGCAACTTTGGTGAAAATCCTTGAAGTTCAAAACCACTGTATCTGCACACACTGGAACTGGAATGTCACGATTATACTAAATATGACTTATTTAAGACTAGATCCCAAATAAGCCAGTCTATTAGAGTATTAGAGTGTAGAGAACTTTTACTATTTTGCTTATGCAAGACCTAACTTTCTCACAGCTGACTTCTAAGCATTTCAGTCATAAGCAGATGTGTGTCAATTAAATGGTTATAATGGGTCATTTTGTTAACCAGTTGGAAGTAAAAACTTTGAGATTTTGTCTAAAAATTAAGTAAGAATAAGCAAAAAGTATGATCTTCATTCCATGGACCAAATCCTTAATATTCTGCAGCCTCTTTGCCTTTAAGCCATCTACAGCAATGTCACTGTTGTCAGTAGTGGAAGATTCAAATGGCAAAGCAAAGAAAGGTGCTACAAGACTTACTCCACATTAAGTAGGAAACTCAAGGCAAGAGACACCAGAAATCAGTGCCAGTTCTCAAACTCACTCCATTAGGTGGTGGTGGCCTCTCTATTTGATTAGTTAAATGTATTAGTAGTTCTAATCAGAAGCTTTAATGAAAACCACACATTTAATATTCCCTCTGGTCCTTCTTCGACTGCTTAGGGCAAGAAGATGGTAAAGATTTTGCCACACAGCCATCCACCTGAAAATGTACATTAAGCCAGCAACAATCACAACATATTGCATAAATATAATTAAATGGAGAAAGCATTTAATTTAGAGCTAAAAAGATTCATTCCTGTGGAAACAGGCGTATTTTACTGTACCACGAGTGTAAGTTCCTGTGCCACCTGGTAGCTCACACAAATTCAGCTGTGAAAAAAAAGCAGCAGTGGCCTTTTTCCAGGAGGTATCACTTTCAATGTATACGTTATTTTTTCTCATGGTTTCTTGATTTAATCTTCTTTAATCCATACATATCTTCATGTCCACATTAGACTCATGTATTGGGCTAAGGGTGAATAGATACTGGTATACAGACTCCTCTGAAATACTGTTTTTCCTTGTTCCATTAATTCTGCTTGACAACAAAAAGTGTCAAAATGCTTGTCAGTTTCAATTACAATCTATGATAGAGAACATGCTTACTCTTTCTTATAAGAAAATTATATTTGAACAAGAGCTAAAGTTTTCAGCAGCTGGTACCCAAGTGGCATTAATTCTTCACTTCAGTCTTCAAAATACTGAATATAATTTCAGTCCACAAATGACTTGAATTTAAAACTGCTGAAAACTGCTTTTCCCTGTCCTCCCAGGGTGGTTGATGGATCTTCTGCTTTGTCGATGGAGCTCCAGAGGAACATTACCATGCTGTTTCTTGCCTCTCAAGTGGACACTAATCAGAATTTTGGGAAATGTTGCTGTTCCTGCGGAAATGGCACGGTGTGTGGGAGAAGAGTGAATGGTGTGACAAGGACACTTCCACTTTCTAGTTCTCTTTATTTAATTCCTCCCAACACTTCTTCAGCATTCTAGTTCTGAAAACTATTTCACCATCTAGTACCAAGGACATTTTAAGAAGCCTCCAATATTTCTTTTTCCTCATTTAGGTATAGAAGTTCTACTCAACTACGATTTCTTTTGAGGTTCTTGATGGTCTCAGGAAATCACCTTTCCCCATCATCCTTTAAAACAAATGTTTAAAATAAAACATTTAAATCTGAACTTTATCTAACTAAACACAAGAGGTCCATTTGCTCTCTAAGTCAGAAAAGCGAAAGACCAGAAATGTGTAAACTGATTTTGTTTTAGTTAGAATGAGTGGTGTGGATCAGAGGCACCATGGACACTGCTTTAAGAAGCTTCATTACACAACATTAATATACCAAACAAATCCACAAACAATTTGGTTTGTTTCCGGTCTTGCAAGTGAATGTCTAGCATTTAGTCATACTTAATAATTTTTTCCCCCCCTCAAAATAGCTTAAAACTCCCTGGCCTTTGAGGAAAAATGAATAAGAGAACTCACAGCACTCTATACTAACCAGAGCAGAAAATCCAATCACTGGATATCGAAACCCCAAAAAATCAGTAACAAGGATCCTATGTTAAGAGTTAGGGGAGTGTTTCCTGCAACCCAAAACATTATTTGTCTGCAGCATTTCAAAGCATCAGATTTAGGAAAAATTATTCTGTGACATCTACAAGCCAGCTTATTCTGCACTGCTCACCAGGAATAATGACAAAATAATAAATAATTAATTAATAAATATGCAAACCCCAGAGTTCTATACAATACAAGCTCAAATAACTTGCTTCTAAGTGAGAGTGGTGGCTTTAGCAGTCCAAGCTTGTGAGTATGGAAATGGTCTTCAGTTGCTGATAACTTATGTTCAACAAATGGGGAGGTTTTTACATTCCCGCAAATAGAATCACAGCTCAAAAATCAGCCATGTCCTCACAGGGTTTCCTAAAGGACCAGGCACGCTGCTTGAACTTCTCAGATCAAGAGACAGCATAGCCACTGAAATAAATTCCAGTTTGCAAGGTCAGACCTAGGGAACTGGTACTATTGTGCCATGGGCAAACAAAAGAGAAACTCCGAAAATTAAGAATATCCAGGGGAAACTAAAGCAGGGCCTGAAATGGCTGAACGATGGAGAGGATATGTACAGTACTGATGAGCCTGCATAGAAAGGTGGACTGCAGCAAAGATCCAAAGCTCTGAAGAGTAATGAGGCATAACAGAACCTGTTGCCTGAATTTAGACATGAACAGACCAACAGACTCGTGAGAGATCCATGCAAGTGCATATCCAGCTTACCTACCAGCATCTGTAAGGATGAGACTGAACCACCTTAGTACATTTAAATGTCAAAGAAACACTTCTTAGGGAAAAGCACAAGGACTGCTTTGGATCTGACCAGTGTCATGGCTCTTTATTCTGGTTACTTCAGCCTTACTGTGATTAAGAACATGAGTCTTGGGAATCTACCCTATGCATCACAATTAGTTTTGACATCCTCCAGCATTCNAAAAAAAAAAAAGGCACAGAAAACATTTACATTAGAAATAAATAAAAAACAGTTTATTTCCCCTAACTAAACTAAATATTTTCATGTGTATAAACTGAAAACAAGACTGAAAAAGGAACATTGTGATCCAAGTCAGAGCCTCAATACGGAGAGGCGGCTGCATACGTAAGTCACAGCAATGAGTTCATCCAATTTTGGGAATCCTGAAAGCCCTCCAGCTAACCTCTCAGTGAGTTTGTCATTGAACCATAGAACATTACATCATCAGAACATCCAACAGAGTAACGTATGTAAAGGATGTTTAGCCCTTCCCATGTAAGAAGCATAAGCATGCCTGCAGTTAACAATTATTGCTAATCTATGAGTCACAGAAGCATCAACATCCATTGCTTTGCATGAAAATCAGATTCTTGGATGCACGTAGAGCTCTCAAGCATCTTATGTGGCAATGAGTACGGTTATTTCATTACACATTATTTTTCCCCTTTTGCACTGCACAATCAACAGCAAAGGAAATGTGAACTGCTACTGCTTTTTTTTCCCAGCCTACAGCAGCCAGAGGATCAGTCACTAAAATTGTAATCAGTTCTAGTGAGGTAAAAGTGTTCAAAGACATGTAACACTTTCTAAGTGTCATTATGTCATGACTTACTCTCCAGGACAATTAGTGGTGACAAGACCACAGTGTAAACCACAGTTTGATTGGTTGAACAACATCTGGAGTTCACAAGTAAAGAATATAGTTTCTTACAAATTCAGCAAATGTCACTATTTAGAAATGACAGACCCCCCCCCCAATATGTTGTATAGCCTTGGCCACAGAGAATGACACCTTTAAATATAAAGACTGGTACGATTTGCATTACTGTTACAGAGATAGAGCTACTACATTCAGATGAATTATGCTTATCAACTCTACAAAAACTCATGCTTTAATATGAGATTTTAAGTATATCTACAGCTATGCACACTTATCTAATCTAACTATACTGTTCACCTTTCTTCCTTCCTGGTTTCCCAAGATCTGCTTCACTTCCTTTTGTTTCTAGGCAATATCTAAACACTTCTGTTCATACCCTGCATGACGTGTCTCACACATTTTAATAAGTTGTGATGTGCATAGAATTACTTATTCAAAACAACTTTGTTAGGATTTCTTTAACAAAATACGAGATTAAGTTTTTTCCATGTGGTTTTAGTATCCTGTTACATCCTATGCTGAGAAAGAGTTAAAGTGAACTTCACCTTGTATTTCATGCTGAGACCAGTAAGGCATGGGAAATAAACTTTTTTTCCTTATATAAAGTTATGCAGAGTGTACCTGTTGTTCATGCAGTTATTTGCTGGCCAGAATTACTGTACTTCATAAGCCATCATGATTGTCCAAATGCAAAGAAAGGAAAAGCACCCACACACCAGCTGCTTTATCAGCAAATTGAGCGAACAGCACACAAGAGGCAATCCAGGAAAAGCCAGGTGCACTGTGAAACACGTCGTAAGATGTGATTCATTCTTTGGCACCAGCTTCTTTTGCTGAATTCCCAGGAATTCCTCTGCATTTCAGAACTGACAAAAGGAAACAGTCATCTAAGGGCATTCCCGAGAACATCTGGGATCAGTTTCTTACTCAAGACTTACGCAGGCCAAATTTCCCTTAAGTCAGGGGTGCTTTCCTCAGGGGAGTGCTGGCTTTACCCAAAGCACTATTCATACCACGCTCTCAGTAATCGGATGCAATGCTGGATTTTAAAACACTGACACAATACTACAAATACAACAGTATTATAAAGGATTCTGTTTGGTGGCTAACTAAATTCCCTGATGCTCCGTGTAAGGATATCACTGCCCCATCTGCAGACACGGGATTGCCGAGTTTACTTGTAGTTTGCCATTTGAATTGGCAGGAAACCAAACCTTTCTGTGTTTACAGGGCTCCTTCATATGTTTCTACAAAATACTTTGTCAGTCAGCAAGAGCAGCATTTCTCCAAATTATCCACTTAGCTCTGACTGTAGCACAATAATGAAAATGTAACTCAAAGTCCATGGGTTTTTCCCTTTTCCTAATAGTGTACATGAAAACTATAAAGCAGGGACTTTACTTTTTTCACAGCAAAATCAGTGTCTTAAGGTTTTAGAATTTAACTACAATACAACAAGTAGAAAATAAAAAATTGTATACCCTCGACTTCCACAGATTTTTCACTGTCCTTAATCATGGGGTATTTACATTATCTATTAGATGAAATAGCAAATACATCAGAGACCTGTACCATAGACAAGTATTTTACCCTTTTCTGTCACACCGGATCTTCTGTGCACATAAAATTCAGTTATGTTTTTAGAAATAGCTAAGCCAATGGACCATTTGGAATTTATTGCTCCCAGTATTTTGGATAACTCTCTCTAGCATAATTCAGATGACAAAATAATGACCTTCCACCTCGAAAAAGCTTAATTGAATCACAGAATAGTTCATGTTACTTGAAACTTTAGGAGGTCTCTTGCTCTAACTCCTGCTCAAAGCACTTCCAATGTTTGATTCCCCTTACAGAAAAATAGTTTTCCCTGTATTTGGTAGCAACTTATCTTGTTTGAATCTACACACATTATCTTCATGAAAGGCTGAAATTTTCTGTGTTGTATTTAATATGCACCAGTACCATGAGGCTTTTGATCCATCACCAGTGCAACTATCTCATCTCTGAAGCTCACCATCTTCTCCTTTCATCATGTTCCCATTCCTGTAAATTCTCCCACACAAATTCTTCATTGCTATGTCTTTTTACCCTGACACCTGCTAACACAGGAGACTGCTCTCTACCACATCAAATAAAGTCTTTTCTTTTTGCCCCCTCTACCAGCTGCATGTGGTGATTTTCACTTTCTGTTGCACAGCTGTGCTTCTTGGTCCAGAAACATCTCCAGTGACTGTGCTGAACCCCGTGCAATAAGGCTGCGTGCACACACAGAGCTCCGTGTTGTGTACATGATTATGCACATGCAAACATATACACACAATAAACGCTATTACAAATAATAACAAAATGTAACCTGGGCTTTATTTTTGTACAGGTTTAAGGCTTTTTCCTCCCACGCTGCTCCCGGACAAAATGAAACCAATCCAAAATATGCTGTTGGTCTGGCTTATCATACTCCCCTCCTCCTGTGAGACTACCACACCAGTGTAAGCTTTCTAATAGCAGTATTATTGATTAACGAGCCCTGTCTCTGTGCTGCCAGCAAGTTATCCACTGCAGGGACGGCCAGCGGGCACCTGTTTGCTCAGTGCCAGGCAGCCAGTTTTGCTCTCAACAGCCCATCCTGAGGGTATGAACGCTGGCTGGCAGTATGAATTTTGACTACCAGAACATTTTGGTCTCTTCATAGAATCAACTGGGTTGGAAAAGACCTCTGAGATCAAGTCCAACCCTTGATCCAACACCACTGTGATTACCAGACCATGGCACTCAGTGACACGTCCAGTCTCAGCTTAAAAACCTCCAGGGATGGAGAATCCACCACCTCTCTGGGCAGGCCATTCCAATGCCTGATTACTCTCTCTGTAAAGAACTTCTTTTTAATATCTAACCTAAACCTCCTCTGGCAGAGCTTAAGCCCGTGCCCTCTTGTCCTGTTGCTGACTGCCTGGGAGAAGAGACCGACCCCCACCTGGCCATAACCTCCTTTCAGGTAGTTGAGAGAGTGATGAGGTCACCTCTAAGCCTCCTCTTCTCCAGACTAAACAACCCCAGCTCCCTCAGCCTCTCCCCATAGGACTTGTGTTCCAGTCCCTTCACCAGCCTTGTTGCTCTTCGCTGGACCCGTTCCAGCACCTCAATGTCTCTCCTGAACTGAGCGGCCCAGAACTGGACTTCGAGGCCGTTCCCAAGAAAGCTCCTCCTCAAAACCCGCACGGGTACGCGGCTCTAGAGGAGAGGGATGCGCTGCCCTGCGTGGGTGCGGAGCCACCCTGGGCCACCGCTGCAGGCACAACACACCTGGAGGACTGCCTGGGCGCTGCCCCTGGGATCGGGGTGGGAAGGAGGATGCTCCATCCCGGCTGCTGCCCCTGGGGTCGGGGTGGGAAGGAGGATGCTCCATCCCGGCTGCTGCCCCTGGGGTCGGGGTGGGAAGGAGGATGCTCCATCCCTGCCCGCCCGGGGAGGCGGGGTGGGGCGCACCGGGCCGGCGCCGGCGGGGAAAGTCCCGCTGGAAGCCGGGAATTCCCGCGGCGGCGCCGCCAGGACGCGACGCTGCGGGGCTTTCGCAACGCGGAGCCGGCCCCGTCCGCAGCATCCCCCAGCTCCGCCGGGACCCCCCGCACTCTCCTCCTCGGCACGGAGTTCCCCCATCCCCTCGGGGCTCCTCCCTCGCCCCCGGGTTTCTCCCCCCGCCCCCGATGCCTGTTCTCCCCCTCTGCCCCGCCGGGGTTTCCCGGGCGCGGTGCCCGCGGGGCACAATCCCGCGCTGGCGGAGGGGGAAAGCTCTGCCTTCCCGGCGGGGGAACCCTCTGCCTGCCGGCGGGGGAAAGGCGCCGGGGGAAGGCGCTGCCGTCCCGTCCGGGGCTCCCCCGGGGGCGGAGCGGGCGCGGCCCCCCCCCATCCCCAGCGCCGTCCGGGCGAGTCCTTAAAGCGGAGCGGCCGCCTTCGGGCCCGCCGGCGAGGGCGGAAGGGCCAAGTGGCTGCGCGGCCGGGCCTTGCTCTGCCCCGGGGTTTTATGCACCTGTCCGGGCTGCTGCTCGCCCCGGAGAAGGAGGAGAAGAGACCCGTCCCGGCCATGTGCTCGGTAAGCGAGGGCGGCAGCGCAGACCCCTTCGTGGCGCGCTTCAGGCAGGTGGAGGAGACGCTGGAGAAGCTGCACCGGGAGAACCGGAGCCTGAAGAGCAAAGTGCCGCGGTACAACGCGCTCTGCACCCTGTACCACGAGTCGGCGCAGCAGCTGAAGCACCTGCAGCTTCAGCTGGCGGCCAAGGAGGCGACGATCCGGGAGCTGCGGGAGGGCGCGGCGCGGCAGCCCCCGGGCGCGGAGGAGGCGGCGGCGGCGGGCGCGGAGCCGGCGCGGTCGCTGGTGGAGAGCCTGCTGGAGCAGCTGGGGCAGGCCCGCCAGCAGCTCCGCGACAGCGAGCGGCTCTCTGCGCGCAGGGTGGAGGCGCTGAGCCAGGTAAAGCCCGGGGGGACGGTGGCGGGGGGGGGTCTCAGCGGAGCGGGGGCCGTGCCCGCCCGGCGCGGCGAACAGCGGGCGGCGCCAGAGGGACGCGCCGGGAGCGGCCCCATCGCAGCCGCGGCTGCCCCAAGCCCCTCCGGCCCGCTGCGGTGATGGTCACAGCCCTGAAATACTAACCCGGCAACTCAGCGACTGTTCTGGAGGGAGAAAGAGAAATAGTAAACCTAGCCCCTTAATTTGTAATTCTGTATTACTTACTGAAGACAGTACTCACCGAAAATCCTTTATCAGATGCAACAGTTTTCTAAGGTGATGCCACCAATTTTTCTGTCAAACTGTGGTTTTGTTTGTTTGTTTTTAAAACTGCTCTTCAAAATGGATTTTTGT
>VWZG01008799.1:0-58469 GCA_013396735.1 Grallaria varia | reverse complement strand
GGCGCCGGCGGGGAAAGTCCCGCTGGAAGCCGGGAATTCCCGCGGCGGCGCCGCCAGGACGCGACGCTGCGGGGCTTTCGCAACGCGGAGCCGGCCCCGTCCGCAGCATCCCCCAGCTCCGCCGGGACCCCCCGCACTCTCCTCCTCGGCACGGAGTTCCCCCATCCCCTCGGGGCTCCTCCCTCGCCCCCGGGTTTCTCCCCCCGCCCCCGATGCCTGTTCTCCCCCTCTGCCCCGCCGGGGTTTCCCGGGCGCGGTGCCCGCGGGGCACAATCCCGCGCTGGCGGAGGGGGAAAGCTCTGCCTTCCCGGCGGGGGAACCCTCTGCCTGCCGGCGGGGGAAAGGCGCCGNCCGGGGGAAGGCGCTGCCGTCCCGTCCGGGGCTCCCCCGGGGGCGGAGCGGGCGCGGCCCCGCCCCATCCCCAGCGCCGTCCGGGCGAGTCCTTAAAGCGGAGCGGCCGCCTTCGGGCCCGCCGGCGAGGGCGGAAGGGGCAAGTGGCTGCGCGGCCGGGCCTTGCTCTGCCCCGGGGTTTTATGCACCTGTCCGGGCTGCTGCTCGCCCCGGAGAAGGAGGAGAAGAGACCCGTCCCGGCCATGTGCTCGGTAAGCGAGGGCGGCAGCGCAGACCCCTTCGTGGCGCGCTTCAGGCAGGTGGAGGAGACGCTGGAGAAGCTGCACCGGGAGAACCGGAGCCTGAAGAGCAAAGTGCCGCGGTACAACGCGCTCTGCACCCTGTACCACGAGTCGGCGCAGCAGCTGAAGCACCTGCAGCTTCAGCTGGCGGCCAAGGAGGCGACGATCCGGGAGCTGCGGGAGGGCGCGGCGCGGCAGCCCCCGGGCGCGGAGGAGGCGGCGGCGGCGGGCGCGGAGCCGGCGCGGTCGCTGGTGGAGAGCCTGCTGGAGCAGCTGGGGCAGGCCCGCCAGCAGCTCCGCGACAGCGAGCGGCTCTCTGCGCGCAGGGTGGAGGCGCTGAGCCAGGTAAAGCCCGGGGGGACGGTGGCGGGGGGGGGTCTCAGCGGAGCGGGGGCCGTGCCCGCCCGGCGCGGCGAACAGCGGGCGGCGCCAGAGGGACGCGCCGGGAGCGGCCCCATCGCAGCCGCGGCTGCCCCAAGCCCCTCCGGCCCGCTGCGGTGATGGTCACAGCCCTGAAATACTAACCCGGCAACTCAGCGACTGTTCTGGAGGGAGAAAGAGAAATAGTAAACCTAGCCCCTTAATTTGTAATTCTGTATTACTTACTGAAGACAGTACTCACCGAAAATCCTTTATCAGATGCAACAGTTTTCTAAGGTGATGCCACCAATTTTTCTGTCAAACTGTGGTTTTGTTTGTTTGTTTTTAAAACTGCTCTTCAAAATGGATTTTTGTGGATTTTGGACATTTAGGCCATGAAATGTGGTTGGTTTTCTTTTTTTTTTTTTTTTTTTTTTTTTTAACTGCTCTTAAAAATGGATTTTTGTATTGACATTAAGGCTGAATTTTAATACTTGGAGAAGTAACTGATGAGTCTGGATTGTGAGGAGATAGATAGATAGATAGATAGAGAAATGGGCGTCTTTTGTGACAGAAAAAAGAAAGTCTCAAAACTGCATCCCCTCCATTCACCACAAGTGCTGTTTTGGTTACTGTCATTAAGACTTTCCCCGTGTTCAGCCTGAAATACTCAAAGAATTTTAAAGCGTTTGTTTCCAGATGAAGCTGCATGAAGTAATTTCCAGACTGAGAAGCAGTACTTAAAATTGAAACAAGTATTTTTGTCATAAGTAATCTCTTGACCTAATGCTTATACAAAACATTTTCTACATATGACACTCTCCTAAAATACATTTTAAAGAGTTCATGTTTGGAAATCTTTTCTAAGAGAAGACTCTACTGACACTTTGCAAGACAGATGACAAACCTGTGGTATCTGAGCATATTTTGAAGGCTAATGCTGAATATCTTTAATACTTAGAAAAGGGGAAGTTTAGCATTTAGCATGATGCTAAAGAATTTAAATGTCAGTAATAAGAACAAGTTCTAGTTCTCTATGTTAGATTTTAATATTTATTTCTTGAAAGAATAAAATTTTACACCTAATCCGAACACTGAAATAATTGACACTAAAATAATAACTGGAATGGCAGAATCAAGCTTGTAGCTGTCTCTTGGTTTGCACTGGCATCCAGGGCATCCTTGGTTCTGGAGGGGCAGTGCTGCCGAGGTTTCTGTTACCAGCATCTGATACTCCTTGAGGGTATGAAGCACGAGTTTTTGACAAGTATTTTAGGTGCGTGGAACTACAGGTGGTTTGCCCCAGTCGGCAAGGAAACCTGCTTCTCAAAACACCTGCAGAGATACTACCGTAATGTAGTGTGGATGATCCCATAGAATTTCCACTCCAACAAGAACACGGGGCAGAAAGACACACGGTTGTTTCCTTGGAGTGTGTCAGACCCCTTCATGTGCCTTGGAGAGTCCGCTGGGGCCAAACTAGAGCCATTGCTGCCACACGGATTTTATTTGCTGTTTGCTTGTCCTTACCTTGCTGTTCCCATCTTTTCCTAGGTGGGAGAGTTGCTCTCAGTGCTACCTCTGCTTTATCCTTGTGACATTGCCAGGCAGTGAATACACTTCACTGGGTTTTGATAAGATGACTTTACAGTTCTCTTTTTCTTTCTTTTGAGGACAGTCTCTACTATCTGGTAACACACTGCAGGGCATGTAAGCATTGCTGTCTCCACAGTTACTCCTTTTAAACTGTTTTGTGTAGGTTCCATCTTTAGTTTCTTGCTGCTGTGTACCTATTCATAACATTTTCCTGAATTTTGCTGCTTGTTCCTCCATTCTACTGGCTAGAAAGTGCTTGTATAGCTGCCCAAGCAGTTCTTGATTGATTGATCTGTCAGTTCCAAGGTCCTGTAATTATATAGAGATGAATTGGGCTCTTAAAATTTTTAGATACTTTGCAACGAGTACAGGAGCAATATGGAATTACTGCAATAGGGAATTCAGTCTTAGACGTATTTTGACTTTTGAGTTTACTTTGCTTTTAAGTAACAACTTCCCCTCCCCCTTCTGTTTAGGAAGTACATAAGTTGAATCAGCAGCTAGAGGAGAAAAATGGAGAGATACAGCAGATGATAAATCAACCTCCATATGAAAAGGAGAGAGAAATCTTACGGCTGCAGAAGACCTTGGCAGAGAAAGAGAAGGCTCAAGCCACCAGTGACGTTTTGTGCCGTTCACTCACTGATGAAACTCACCAGCTTCAACGCAAATTAGCATCCACAGCAGAAATGTGTCAACATCTGGCAAAATGTCTAGAAGAGAAGCAAAGAAAAGAGAAGCGGAATTCAGATGACCAGATACCTACTGAAAGACCTAATCAGGTATTCTTATAGCTACCATGTGTCTTTCATGTCTTGTTGGCTCCTGAGGCATTAATTACAATATGATAGCTGTAACTGGGGAATGGTGAGGAACATCCCTTTGAAAATTTCATGTAGGGTGTAAAGACTGCCATGGCAAGCTCTAAGTAATTCCAAGTACCAAAAATTGAGGATGGAAGCAGCTGTCTGTCACTTCAACTGTGGCAATCTCATCTCATCATTGGAGGCTTTTTTTGGAGAGGAGAAGAACTTGAGATGTTCCTTCCAACCTCAGCAATTCCATGGCCACAATTCTTCTCTCCATATACAGGAGTCAGTACCTTTCTTATACCACTCTGTGCTTCTGTGCAGCACTAGATGGTGCTGTGCTTTTGAAGGTGATCTCTCCTGATTACCCATTTAAGCATCAAAATCATAAAACAAAGGAGTTTTTCCAAAGTAGTATTTATATTAAGAACTCTGTAGCACCTGGTCTTCTCAGATCAGGACTTTGCACACGTAGACCTTCAGAAAGTTGGTTAGGGAAGAATGAGTCAAGGTGTCTTACCTTTTCAGTTTTTGCTCTGGAATTCCCCCTGGTCTCCCAGTGCAAGGCAATGTTTCTCTCCAGGAGGGATGTTTAATAAAAATGCCTCACAGTAGGACAGTGGCAGAAACGCTACTGCAGAGCAGGAACACCTGGATTGTGGTGTACTTTGCTAATACCTCTGTGGCTTTGCCACATCATCACCTCAGCTGAAGCTTCTCAGTGTACCCTAGAGGTAGAGCCCATTGTTCTGTTGCTGCAGAAGTCCTGATGGCTTAGAATCATTAGGGAATTTGTTGTAATGCTGTTAAGGAAATAACATTAGTGGTGCTGCCTTAAATAAGTCAGAGTATTGAGGAGGGTGCTACAGTGAGTTCTCACAAAAATGAGTAATTCTGTCTCAGGCTCTTTCTGCCACATGTTGGTAATGCTTTTCTTCACATGACCACTCACCTGTGCTGTTGTGATAGTCTCTACATGCTCATGTCTACTCTGTAAAACATCCCAGAAGCATTTCCAAAGAAAACTTACTCACACTAAAAGTTACCTGTCAAAAATAGAGGTTGAGTAGATAGAAGAAACAAGGACTTTTTAAGGGACTTGAAGCATTTGGTATTTTTGAGGAAAATTTACACGTATTTTACATGTAATTGATAGACAGGAAACTTGATTGACTTTGATATATGTAATAAGTAGCTAACCTTGTACAGTGGGGACTTCCCTGTCAAAGAGGAGAAATTTCAGATGCCATTACTAGCTGATTCTAGGGAATTTTGCACAAAAGCGTTCTATATTACTCATGTACAATGGGGTTTTTTTAAGCAGATGTCACAACTGTAAAAAAGAGGTATCATTTTAGTCAATTATTTAGCAAGCAGGGTTTTTTCCCCTCACTAATTTCTTCCTAGTACTGGCCAAAATTGACAGTAATAACAAAGCAAGATGAAGGCATATCTGTGTCTTTGTCATGCATTCTCCCACTCCAGACAAGTGGTTTTCCAAGGAGTTTCTGTAACGTGCTAAGCTCTGTTGTCATCAGGTCTATTTAAAAATAGTACCAAGGTGGTAAAAACCTGAGTACAGTTTTACTTACTAATACTAAAAGCTGTAGGCTATACTACTACTATTTAGAAACACACTATATAGAAATTAATAGACCTAAATATATGTCATTATTTCATGGATACAAATAGTTTTAAAGGAATTTAAAGAAAAAGGTTACTTCCAGTGTAACAGCAGAGTCAAATAGCATCTGGGATTTTTATGTCCAAGTAACACACTTACTTTATCTGAAAATTACAGCTTTTAGACAATGAAACCTCACTTCAAGCTCTTATCTGCAAGCTACAAGATGAAAACAGGATGTTAAAACAAAAAGTAGCTCACGTGAGTACTTTCATTTTGTTTAAGATTTGATTTATTTTTTTGAATTACAGTAAATTTGGGATAAGGCTGGGTTAATCTAATTAAATGGCAGCTTAATGTAAGACAGTTTTTCTTAGTCCTTTCAACACGGCGCAGTTTCTGTTCCCTTAGCTGAGACCAACTGATTACATCATTTTTAGCGTGTTGGGTTTTTGTTGTTAAAAATACGGTGCAGAAGAAGATTTTCATGTTCCTTCCATGCATCAGTATTGCCCCCCCAGGAGAACAGCACGAGTCCCAAGGTGACCACCAAGCCCTCCCATTCCACATTATTTAGTACTGTCCTTTTGGACTGTGGGAGGGGAAGGCTGCCCATGAAGAGTCTGCCTTACAGCGTGGTAACTCCTGCTCTCCTGTGCAGTGCCTTATCCACACTCAGAGGTCCAGGCAGCACATTATATTGTTTCTAAGAGAATTTTGGCCCTGCACATACGGGCAGTCAGTGAAAGTTTGGAAGTTTGTGCCTTCCTGCCCTTCACGTCTCTCCTGGGTAAACTTTCAGGTGGAAGATTTAAATGCAAAATGGCAGAAATACGATGCGAGCAGGGACGAGTACGTGAAGAGGCTCCACTTGCAGCTGAAAGAGATGAAGACACAACTGGAGCAGCAGCACGGCATGACTTCAGCACAGACCAACTCCAACCTGATGCACAAGGAGATATTCCGGTTAAACAAGCTGCTGGAAGAAAAAATGAATGAGTGCATGAAAACAAAGAGAGAACTAGAAGACATGAAGAAGGCTAGTGAAGGGGATAATGAACGCATACAAATGCTGGAGCAACAGGTTATTAAGTTTCTTTTTCCTAGAGGTGGGAATTCTTAGTTTCTTCCAAGACCACTGAAGTTCAGGGGGGGAACAATGGATTTATTTTTTGGGTATTTGCCACATTTGGCTATACAGATACTTAATAAAACAGATTTAAAGCAAACTCCCTACTTACAAGAACTGCATGTGGTTCTTCTGGCCTTAATACAAAATATGAAAGACCTGTAAAGAAACAAAAATATTTTTGAAGTACAGATATGACAGAGAAGATAATATTGAGATTCTGGGAATAAGTAACAAAGGAATCACAGCCTCAGCTTTTCAATCTCATCTGCCAATGCTCTAACTTACAAAATATAAACATCATAATTCTTTTTCAGGTCCTGGTTTATAAAGACGATTTCACATCAGAGAGATCAGACAGAGAACGAGCACAGAGTAAAATACAAGAACTTCAGGCAGAAGTTGCATGTTTGCAGCACCAGCTAGCGAGAAGACAGGTAAGAAAGCATGCTACTTTTGCAATTAAAGCATGTCGATAGGATTCTGGACTAAAATGTGCTTTTAAATTGTTTTTTAAAAAATCTTAATACTTGTAAAACCATTTCAGCTCAGTGCAGCTTTCAAAAACTTACATTATTTCATAGTCAGTTTTAGTGGAAATGCTTCCCAGTACAGATGTAACACCCCTTACCAGTACATTTTCCTTCTGTTTTTGGATCAACGTAGTAAGGGTGAATTATTGAAAGGAAGAGGACAGCTGTGCCTCTTGTAACAGTGGCATCTTTAAAGTAGCACACTGGCAGTATCCTGTTTTTTTCTACAAACCTTTACAACTATATTAAGAACACTGCAAAACCTGATTAATATTTTATTTACAAATATGATAAATACTTGAGCAATGTTTCAGATAAAGGTGATATCACCTGTTACAAAATATCTTTCTACTGCATTGTTTTCAGGAGCTCTTCTTTCTCTTTCTAGGACTCAAGAGACACAAGTAGTCATTTCAGAGTTCACGCTGGTAAACAAAATCATTTGTATGTACAGACTAATGTGGAACATCTACAGGGCAATAGCCAGGCCCAAACAGGCACGAGAAGAACATCTTCACAGTCTGAACAGGCTTCTCCTCCTGCGGACAATGGAAACTCGGGATCCGAAGGCAGGGCACAGGGTGAACTCAGATGTCCTCACTGCATGAGGTTTTTCAGGGATGAACTCAGTGACGAATTCCTCAAGCACGTTGCTGAATGTTGTCAGTGACCGAGGGATGTGAGGGGGTGTAAGGCAATCACTACTTTATAGACATAAAACTTGGCTCTACACAGATCTCCTACAGTCCTAAACCAGAGCAATTCAGATGGAGAGCTCTTGGGAATTAGGAGGATGAACAATATCTACCTCTTGTTTGATTTCACCTTCTATTGGACTGTGTGAGAGGCGTCAAGAGAACGCAAAGTGTTTTTCTGAAGAATCATTTTTGACAGCTACAAGGAAGAAGGCAAGTTCTACTACAAACTAAACTGAAACCTACGGCGGTAGTTGAGCCTCAGAGTGCAGCTTGACTTGTATTTGGGTCCAGTTCTTTACCGCAGTCTGACAGCTTGTGAAAAAAACTACTGAACTTGAAATATTCCTCCTCTTCCAAAAATGGAGGCTGAAGAACAGGGAGGAACATTTTGGCAAAAGATAGGATAAGCCTTATTGTGGTTTATCTGGATTAAAAGCGAAAGTATTTTCTTGTCTATTGAGGCTGAACTTCCAGACATTTCATCTGAAAATCCTTGTGTTTAATTGAAATCAGAAGTGAAAAAAAGCATAAAAGGGTTGGTTATTGACTAAAACCAGCCTGTCTCTTTGCACAGAAACAAGGTACAGAGATTATTTATATTTTCTGTGCCGTAAGTAACTATTTTACAGATTTGTAAATGTGTATTTGTGTAATTATTGATTATATTCCTGTTTTACCTAAGGATTATTTTTATAATAAAAGTGATTGTGCGGTCACTTTACTACATTAGTAAAGGTGTCAAAATTCTCTCTTTCAGTATAAGTATTTAAATGTAAAATAGTCCCAGTAACTATACTAAGGGCTAATTAAATGCCATGGCCTCTGATATGAGTTATTTCATTACTTCAGTGACAGCCAGCTTCTCAGACTGTTTTCAAAGGTAGTGAAAAAACCACTCATTGCTGAGCGGAAGAATGGCCTTTCAGAGGCACAGGAACACATTTACTGCCCTGCCTTGCCACACATCTGTGGCTGTGCCATCGCTGCCTTAAATTTCTGCTTATTCTGTCTGCACTGGAGAGAACTTCAGCAAATAGCAGGGGACTGTTTTGAGATGAAGTATCTGAAATTAAAGTGGACAAACAAGAGGGCTAAAGTTTTTTCCAGTTTTGGCTCCAGGTGTTAAGGATGGGATACAGAGTAAAGGCTTGGTGCAACCATTACGCTTCCTAATTAAAGAAATCACTCCTCTCTTCTGCTTTGCTTTGTTCCCTGTTCTACGCTTTAGGATTGTGGATATTTTTCTGGATATTTCCTTTTCAGGATCCTGTTGCAGCCCCAGAGGAAGACAGTGGTTTATGCCATTATTGCCTTAGGTGGGATATTGCCAAAAAAGATGGTTTGGCCATTTCATGGAGCATGCAAGTGCAATGGTTATTACCAATCTAATCTACAACTGATTGCAAACCTGTGACTGATCACTAGCTTGTTTTAACCAACACAACATGCACAAACAGGCAGAGATTTTTATTTTTTTCCTTTTTTTTAGTGACCATTTTTTTACATTGCCTTTTAAGGTCTTAGAGATCAGATGCAGCCCACAGAATATAAGCTGAGAAACACGATTAAACTTCCTGTGGCATAACCTAATCTTACTTTTTCTGACTGTTCTCATTAAACAAGCCTGGTTTACAGCCTCAGTGTTCATCAATCTGATATTGCCAGTGATTGACACAGCAGAATAGGGACTTGATTGTTTTGGTGATTCACACTCCAAGACAGGTAAAGAGACAAAATGAACAGTAGAGCAAGTTAGAACTTGGGAGTGCCTTTCTTTAATTGCAGAGGTGATGAAGTCTGCTGTAGGTTTCCACTCATGTTAATATCCTGGTGGCCTGGAAAGACTGACCTGCAACTATTAGATTACAAGAATTAGATAGGAGAATCTCCAGCACAATTAACAGTACCTGTTTTTGTGAATTTAAATTCTGTGAATTAATCCCCAATCAAAGCAGAGGTTATTTTCACACTAATCCTGGGAAAGGAGGGCACTTCAGTGCTGAGAAACTGGATATACCTACAGTGAGGACAACACTGGACCAACAAACACAAGGGAAATTATAAATCAAGCACAGACTACAGCTACCACCTAAGGCAATAAATGCAATAATTGATGACTGGAATTTGACTGCCTGTGGCAAAAATCTAGGACAGATCTGCTGGTTTTCTGTACAAAAATACCTCTCTTCAGAACTGGTTTACTTGACCATTTTCTACTGTTTTTTTTTTCTCCTTTTTTTCTGGCTGGTAAAAAGCCTTAATTATTTCTTTCTTGTTTTGGCTCAACCAAGAAACCACTTACACTGTGAAGAACTACCAGTGTCTAACATGCAAATGTTTGTTCCAGATGACAGGGCATAAACTATTGCTCCTAAGAAAAGTTCTCTGTTAGACAAAGCTTTGACTTTTACACCAAATTCACTGGTAGATCTCTTGAAGAAACACTACAAAGGCTTTACTTGTCCCTTCCTCACCAGGCAAAGCACACACCCCAAGGCATCCCCAGCTGCCACCGCCATCTCCATCCATAAGTCTCACCCATCCACTTTTAGACCCGAATGCATAAAACCTGTCAGCTCCACTGCCCCAACACTGAAATGAAGTCAGCCACGAGTTTCCAGCATGTTTGAACCCTTTACATTAAGGAAAGCTCCTTCTGGCCTCACACTGGTGTTCTCTGCCTCTTGGATGGTCGCCCAAGTAGTGTGTCTTGCTTGGTTAAATGGTAAGAGCAACCCAGTTTCTTTCCTAAAAGAAAGTAATAAAGGCATAATGAGTAAAAAAGTAACTGCATACAGTGAAAGGAACTTCAGTAGCATAAACTTTGTGAACTTTCATTATCCATTTGTACTACACTGGTCCACTGAAACATCATCTGTAAACTTGCAGGGACATGTCCTCACACAAGAGACTCCTGAAATCATATAGAAAAGTGTGGGACTCTTTTTCGGCTGTACTGGTAACCCAAGGCATCCAAGAGAAAGGAACTGTGTTTTCAGGCAAAGTTAATGCCCATTTAGGCTTCTGTAAATCTCTTGTTCAGATGAGCAATGCCTGTGCTGCAGAGGCATGAGAGCAGGGAGGCTGACAGAGGTCCAGGACTGCAGGTCTGGGGAGGCTGACAGCAGGCAGGATCCCTGGTCTTCTGGGACCTTTTGGAATGTGTCTTAGCATATTAAGAGCTGCCAGGATGGATTTGTCCCATTACCTTCATGATTAGTCCATCCCTTCCCCTAAGACTTCCCCTTCAGTAAATGCCCTTCCCTCCGTTTCATTCTCCAATTCACCCCGAGTTCAGGCCCAGGGCAACTCAGAGCTCCTCACCAGTAATGAGATTTTCACACTGTGTAACCTCCAGCTGCTGGCAAGCCAGTTCTCATTGATCCCGGACCTAATTAGAATGTATTTTGCTCGGGATGTTAAAGGCTGTTTACTGATAACTGTGCTGGTTGCCATGCAGAAGCAGACCCTTAGCACACCACCACACAGCAGCTGTAGGCAACACTGACTCACTGCATCTTAGAAAACACGGCTACAAAAAGCCTCAGAAGCTGGTCTCTACCCCCAAAAGCCCAGGGGAGAAAAGATCAACAATAGTGCTGTCTCCTGCAGCAGGGGCTACTGCTTTAAGAGCGTAAAAAGCTCAACCCACAACTTTTAAGGCTTCCCCCTCCAATGATTTAGGACATCCCATCTTTTAAAACAAGCCTTAAAAGATGCCTCAAGATTAAGTGCTCACTAATAATAAAACTGATTACAAGAATAAAATTTGTTCAAGAAGAAGATACCTATGCTGTATGTTTTTTTTTAAAACTTCCATTTCCTGTGGCTTTGCTGCATGTGTAAATATAGAAAGCAAGGGAAATTCCAAACAAGATGCCACACCATTATACTCAGACCAGCAGTGCTTCTCATTATAAAAAAGGGAAGTCTCAAATGCTTTTTCTCCAAAATCTATGTGAATTCAAAGTATGCTGTAGTAATATTTCATAGTACCCTGCCCCAGTAGCTATCAGCTGGGGGGAGGGGGGCATTTCAGCTGAAAATCTAAAATGTAAGAAATACTCTGAAGCACCAGGTCAGCCCAGCAGGACAGGACCTCAGCAGAGGCATCAGGTTAAGCACTCCTGCCTTCTCCTCTGATCCCTCAAATCCCTTGCTAAGGGCAGAGCAGAGCCAGCACCCTCACCGAAGTGTTCCCTGCCACAGGCTGTCCCAGCTGGGGGGTCAGGGCTCCAGCGAGGTCAGGTGGGCATTTCCGAGGTGCTGCAGCAACTCCTCACACAGGGGGGCTCCTGAAAGGCACCGACCATCCCAAGTGGCACAGCACTTGTGTCTCCACTCCCGCTCCTGCTCAGCACGTTCTTCCCCTTCCTCCTTGGTACATCCACTTTTTCCTGCCCTTCGAACACTTGCTGGCAGGGGGCTGCTGGTGCAGGAACACTTCACAATAGGTGATGGAGGTACAGTATTGATAGTGGCCAATGGCCTCCCTCAGGAGCTTAAGCCATTTCCATGGCACATGGAACTCTGGCCAGCGCCGAACCAGATGCTGGGTTACAAGACAGCTTATTTCAAAGGGGGTTTTTTGGGGCCTTCTAGGAGTGTGTACTTAACCACACTTGTTGCCTCGTCACCCTTCCCCAGCCCTCCAGCACATCTGCTGGAGACCTGGCTGAGCATCCAAGTGCTGACCCCCACCTCCTCGGTGTCACAGGACCTCACCTTCCCTGAGGCTTTCAGCCTCTAATTTCTCAAGGAGTGGGAGGGAGGGAAGAGCAGTGGGACATTCCTTCCCCATCCTGCACTCACCAAATCTCTTTGTCAAATCTGTCTTCATAGAAAAAGCATTTTAATTTTTACTTTTTAATCACAGGTGGGCACCTTGGTTACACACAAATATCACAGGCTGTGTAGACACAAGGGACACATTACCAGGCAGCCTGGTGTGTGCCCCACCAGCTCTTTGGCCAGCAATAGCACACCCCATGCCTTGCTGAGCTTCTCAGTTCCTGCAGCCAGACTTCCTCCAGCCACGTCCCGAACCTAAAGATCATGCTACAACAGGGCAGGGTCTCCATCTCTCTTGGGAAACACAATGGGGAGCAGAGAGATGCTCAGATCTCCTTGGACTAAGCTATCCCAGTTCATACAAGAGGAAAAAGGAGCAAAGAAAGGAGCTTGCCCACAGAAGAGTCAGTACTCATTGTGACTGTCACCACCACACCTCAGGCGAGCTCAGACATCCAGGGAGGCATGCCAAGGTCCACAGACATTTGAGAACAAACAAACACCACCTTTCAAGAGAAAGGGGGACCTGGTGGGATATGAAGTGCACAGTCCAATAGGGCATCCTACTCCTCCTTCCCACCACCTGAACTTGCCCTCAGTGATGCAGATCTAATTTAGTGGTTCTCAGCTCCTCTTCTGACCTCAGCATTGAGTGCCTGCCCCACCTTCTGTTCTTCTCTCCCTGGATAAATCCAAACTAACCTCATCACTAGGGAGCCACATCCTGGAAGCAGCTTTTAAACAGGAAGCTGAAGCTCAGAGTCCCAGTTATTGCAAGGTCACACCTAAAATTAGTGATGAAAAGTAACCCTCTGATAAGAAGTTGAAGGGATATAGGTGACGGTACAGAGAGTGATCAAGGAATGGGGGGTTTGCAGAGCATCTGAAAGTGTGGTATAGCAGTCAATAGGCACACATGCACGGGTACTTGTGCCAAGAAGGGATTTCAGTCTTCATTAGAGGGTGAAAGGTACAAAATAAGCTCTGTCTGACTGGGAGTTTGCACCTCGTGTTATATAAAGCACAATTTTGACAGAGTCTTCATGACCACCAAATGGCTTTAAAACCACAAGTAATCTCTTTTAGTAAGACTGAGAAGGCCAAGTCCTCTCTCTTTTCTGAGCAGTCCACTTACTGATCATCAGAACCCACTTTTGTCCTATTCCAATCACAGTCAAACACAGAAACAGTTCTTGGGATGTTCACCATCACTTCACTGTCACCCTGAGCCCGTCACACTGGCCACCCCAGATGAGTGCCTTTAATCACCAAGTCTGGCCCCACAAGCACCAGCAGCAATTGCTTTTCTTGCCTCTTACTTAATATAAAGTACCCTTTATATTACCGAGTTGAATGGTCATCAAAAGGCCTTTCAGCTCCAGCCACCACACCACCACTTTACTCTGTGGTGCCTGGAAGGGTCACACCTTTTCAGGGCCAGTCTTGCTGCATGAGAGATATTCCAAAACAAAGAGGACACAGGTGGTCCCTGGTGGTGTACTTGGCCCAACACAGCCAGAAGGTTTATGCCAGGAATGGAGGGATGGCTCTGGAGCATTTGCCACTGAGCAGAGAGGGTCTGGAAAGGGGAATAAGGTGGAATTTGTTTGAAAGAAACATCAAGGCAAAGATGCAGACTAGCCCAGAATGTTTTAGAGACTAAAGTTTGTGGCCAAGACTAGGAGCCAGTGTGAGGTGCAGGCAGGCTTTCCCCTCCCACACAAGATCCATTCTTTGATAACCAGATATGGAATCCCCTAAACTCTCTGCATGGTGACACCTCCTAGGGGCAGTGGAAAAAACTGATGAGCACGATCACCTTGTGACTGTCAGCCAAAGAATGGGCGACAACTTATTCTGCGAACTGTTTTGAGGCTTTGTTTTGTTGCACCTACACACGCAGGTTGCATGGCCCCACACCCCCTCCTTCAAAATGTCAGTCTTCAACACCTAACAATACCCACCGAGGGGGAAAAACAGTGTGTGCTGGCCAGGGTAACTCCTGTGCAGTGGGGCCAGCACTTGTCCGGCCTTTCCCCTCCACTCAGGGTTTGTGCCCACCTGGTTTTAAGTTTCCTCCTGGTGGCATCTCCTTTGACAGACAGTGGGCAAATATTAATTTTTACCTCTGTGGTTTCCAGGTGACTCTCTCAGGGAAAGTTTACTGGAGCTTTAGTCTTCCTGAAATGGCAGCAAGACAGAAAAACCACTTCCTCTGAGCACAGCTGAAGAACTTCAAATGTGCAGTTGTTGCAAAACAGTGTGAGGACACTCTCCTGCCTCTGCCGTGCTCTCTTGCGTGCATTACTATCACTTGTTACACACACTGGGCAGTAACAAGGTTGGGAAATACTTGAGCAGTAAAAGCCAATCTGAAAGCCTGGAAAGGCAGGAAAATTCTGCCACCTTTTACTCTTCCCTGCGGTCAGTTTGTGCCTTTGAGTTCCCAGCAGCTGTAAACAACCCAGGTGTGGCAGTCACCAAAATCTATACCTGCACCTCTTTTATAGTCCAGGCAACTGAATGATTTTGAGCCAAGTCCCAAAAGGATGCCTGTACTAAATGTACTTGCAAGTATTTCTGTTTTTCTGCAATAATGCAAAAACAAATAGTGAGAACAGACAATAACTTGCAACAGTTGTTCACAAAACTGGTCTCTTAGGTTGCTTCTGTAACCAGAGGGGCACAGAAAGTCCCAACCATCCAGAAAAATGAACCCCAGTGTCTATAATAAGAAGCTGGGCTTGTGCATCTCTTCAGCAGTTTTTCTGAATCTTTGACCAGCTTGTCTACAAGCTGGGGTTAATATTGTTCTAAGGATTAATATTAAAATGGCTCATGTTTGACTGGACTTTAGAAGTCAAGTTCCGCTCTCCTCCATGCAGTTTTCCACTGAAGGAAGGCTGTGACTCATTTAAGCACTGTGCTTCTTGGCACTGTGCACCACACAAAGGCAACCCTGAAGTGTTTCTAGAGATGGTGCTAACGCAAACCAGAACAGGCTTTGTGCAAATAATGCAACTGTTAAGATGTCATTTCAATGAGACAACTCTGTGATTTCATGGAGAAAGCCCTGGGCTGGGTATGCTAAGAATCTCAGCCTCAGGTCACTTGTACAGTCACTTTGCATCGTCACAGCTACAGACTCCATTGGGGCTCTTCTTTGCATAGTTTTTCACACTATTTAGCTGTTCATTCTTCCTGTGGATGACAAAGAATGAGCAAGCAGGCAGGCCTGGTTCTGCACCTGAGTTGTCTCAGTCCGTTTGTGCCAGGACCATCAAGTTGCTTCCACCTCCTTTTTTTTGGCAGTCACAGATTTGATGTGCTCAGGCTGAAGAGGCTTCTCCGAGGCCTGATGCAGTGCTGTAGTTTAAGGCTGTTCCCACCTTTGGAGGTAACATACTTAAATAATTACAAAGATTATGCAACATTTTAAGTGCACTAAATAAACAACACTCCACCCCCCCACCTTTGAAAGCTTATATTGACAAAAAATCCCAGCTATAGAACAAAGAGCAAGTCTCCAGCACACCCAACCCTGTCCCATTACCTGTTGACCCCAAAGAGGCTGTAGTTCAAAACCTGCCTTACTCAATAAATCAACTCCTCATTAACACCTATTTTCAAGCAGGCATGGTTTGAACAGTGAAAGCTCAGCCACAAACACCTGTAGTAGCAACACAACCTGCAACAGCTGTTGAGGTCTTCAATGAACCAAACCAGTACCACCTGTAGCTACACAGTTGTTTGTACTGGTACAATTACTCCAATTCCTGATGCAGTGGCTCATGAGCTAAGATGGATCTGATTTACACAAGAGACTGACAGTCAAGGCAGGTAATGAACTCACTCAGACCCCAGCATAAGCAGTGCAGGATCCTTCACATTTGGAAAGCCAGAATCTCAAGTAATATCCGTGAAGCACAGGTTCAGAAAATGTCACTTTGTGTTTGTGTGTCTGGAGTCTGGAATTTCCACTCCAGCTCTTTCCAAGTGGGAGGTCAATAAGGGAAAAGGATAACATAAACACAACAAAAGGCTATAAAGCCTCATGGATTTGGAAGCCAAGACTGACCATAAAGGAAGAGACTTTTAGGAAATAAACAGTCAAATAGCTTTGAAGCATGCATTAAATCAATAATGGAAAATTCTGTATGCATGCAAGAGTACTTCACAGAAAAGGACATGGGCATAGAGCCAGTACCTAAAGGAAACACAGAAAGAAACTTACTGGAAACTTCTGAATTAAGACAGCAGGTCTAGGCATGAATTATTTGCCTAAGCCAAATTTATGAGTGTCACAATCAGGGGAAAGTTTGCAAAAATCATAGAATAGTTGAGCTTAGGAAGAGGAAGGTCTGAAGATCATCTAGTCCAGCCTCAACCCTCAAAGCAGAGTCAACTAGAGCAGGTTGCCTGGGGCTGTGGAAGAGTCCACCTTGCTGTGCAACCTGCTCCTGGTTCAATCACCCTCCCAGTAGAAGAGTTTTTGCTTATGTTTAAATGGAATTTCATATTTGTGCCCACTGCCTCTTGTCCTGTCACTGGGCACCACTGAGAAAAATCTGGATCCATCTTCTGATCCACCTTCTGCCCCCACATCAGGTATTTCAATGCATTGGGAAGAGCCCCCTAATTCTTCTCTTTTACAGGTTGGACAGTCCCAGCTCTCACACCTCCTTGTCTGACAGATGCTCCAAGGCCTGAATCATCCTTGTGGTCCTTAGCTGGGCTCTCTCCAGTATGTCCATGTCTCTCTTACACTGGAGAGTCCAGAACCAGACTACTCCGGATGGGTCATGTTCAATGTGCCTACCAAGACCCAGGGGTTAACCTGAGCCTGAGCTATTTGACACCAGTCAAGAAAATACAGATTCATTTCTCCCTTTCTCCTGCCTCTCCCCTGACCCAAATCCTGAGAGGGATTTTATGTGTTTATTTTTAACTATCACATTCAAAGTATTTAAGATCTACAAGTATATAAATACCCTGAAACCTCAGCTAAAACACCAGACAAAGACACTTCTCTCAGGAACCAGTGCTGAATATTCAGAACAACAGCATATTTAGTTAGCATGGCTTTTAAAACAAGCACTTTTTGAAGCATTTGTAACACAGTCCATTGTTGTCAGGGATGAAGGGTAAAGAGGAAGGAAATAAACTTTACACTTTATTTTGGCAGGCTCTAGAAATTCCTCAATTTAAATGCACAGGAATGTTTTGAAAACTCAGCTAACAAAAATAAAGCAAGAAAGCCTTGAAAACCTGAGAGGTCTAATGCAGGAACTAATTTTTTAACTAGGTCCTCTAAATCAGAGCAAGTTAACATCCCACTGCTACGGTTTCACTATACATACATTAGACCCTCTCTCTTGCCTGGATGGATATGGATCAGAGTTATCCTTCTCTCCTGACTTCATAGCCCATGACATTTGTATTTTTTTTGCCACTTGTGCAGGTTTTATGGTAAGCCTGGGGTACAGCAACTGTTGTTTTGTTATGTCTGATTTCCTGATGGCTCAGTTAGGTGAGATTTCTGCATCTTTTTTTTGTAGCTGCTCTTCCATGTTGCGAAGACTGTGAATCACACCAGACCATGTGCAAAGCAGGGCCCGATACCACAGGAATCCCTCACACTTACTGCCAGTGCTTGTAGCATTCCCTCTTCTGCCCTCCTACACTTACAACACTGATGCTGCTCCATTGCTCACAAAGGTGAGGCAACAGCGGCGCTGACTAAAGCAAAGCAATCGTTTTGGAAACTCTCCAGTGAGTTTGTGAGCGCAGCATGAATGTGAGCTGCAACCTCTGTGCTTTCCTAGGCTGCACCAGGGTCACCCTCAGATGCTGATCTACATCTACTGAAGAACTAGAGTCAGACCAAGCCCAAAACTCCTCTGTTGTTTTCTAAGCCAGGATCTGGCTGGTACATGAAGTGAAGAAATGGGCATTACTCACTGCTGATGTGACTGAATTTCTGATCTTAATGACAGTGAATCTGTATGTAACTAAACCAAACTTCAGCACGTCCTTCTGACACTCACTTGTGTGCACACAGCATTTAGGAGCCTGATATTAAACTGAAAGAGGGAAACGAAAGGCAGGAGTTGGACTCTGCCCAAGAGAAAAGGACTGCAATTGATATAAGTGCAGAGTTCCTGCTGTCCTTACCAAAGTCAGCTGTAACAGAGCAGAAAACACAACGAATAAAAGTGGTAACAAGGGAGCATGAACTGAAACTAGGGATTTGTGAGAAATGTTAGGTTTTTCAAAGGAACTGGGTTGCTGCTAATAATCCAAAAATTTATAATATAAACATCGGTTGAATTTTTTGAATTCTCTAAGAGACCCAGTCTTGTTTGGGAAGTCATGGATAATATTCCAGAAGTCCAGAAGGGAGAAACATCTTAAAAATGAAACCAAACTAACTTCCCCTCAAAGGAACAAGCAGATGATTTTTTGGATACCTGACAGACAGGAGGTGATTTATTCTCAACAAATTCATGTTGGCTGCTACTCATGGTCAAATTGCCAACTATTTTCTCCTTTTTCAGGGTAACAATAGTTCTTGTGACAGAAGAAAAACAACAGGTATCATGAAAGATACTGAGAGTTTCAATGTCTTTTTCACATGACCTTTCAGTAAATAAACTTTGAAAAACATCTTCAAGGGTACAAAAATTGGTCTGGGAGAATGTATCAGCAAGGCCCCTCAAAGACTGATCCTGAACTTAACAATGAGGTATTTTCATTGCCACTTGGGGGATGGGACAGAGAAGATGTATTAAATACACATGCAGATCCCAAATGAAAATAAGGTGCCAGTGCACAGATGGAAGGAATCAGAATGGCTTTGGCAAACTGATGGTTTGGAAAATGCTGGCAATTCAGCAAGTACAAATGTGAAGTTTAAGGACAACGAACTACACAAACATGTGACAAGGAATCACTAAAGGGCTAATTCCCCCAAAAGAATTCTGGATTGAGCCACAGGCTGCTGCAAATAAGCCAGACACAAAAGTGCAGAGGATAAAGAGAAGAGCTGTCAGCTGGATGTGAAGAAATCTCTCTGCTCCAGTGGGGTTAACTAAGCACTGTGCTTTGGAAACTGTATATCAAGAAAAACATGGGGAAATAATAATTTAAAAATTTGGCAAAAAGTCACATGACTTCAACAAAATATTATAAAATATGACAACAGAGCAGAAGATGGAGGGAAGTCCAGCTACACTGTTGTAAAAGGCAAGGAAACCACTCACCCTGCCTCCAGTCTTTCCAGTACAGGAAATTTTACTAGTTTTCCCTATTGGAAAAGTCCAAGCAGTGTCCACCTGGTTCCTACAAGTAGTTTATCCCATTTTCCTTCCACTGTACCATGCAATTCCATCCTACAAGGAGCCTTTGCAGCCTGTGGAGCCTGCTGCAGCCCTGCCTGCTCTGTGGGAGCATTCCCAGGCATTCACAGAGATGGAGCAATCCCTCCACCCACAGGGAGGGCCACATGAGGAACTGAAGACCATATGAATGAGCAGCTGCCTCCTGCCATCCTACTCTTCTCAGACGATGTGCATCATCGTGCAGCACTTCTGCAACAAATCCAAGAGAAACGACACCGTGCACCACCTGCCATGGCAACTCACCACATCCTGCAAAGGATCTCCAAAATCCATGTATGCACGTAACAGAGGAGGGTATATTTGATTAAACCATGTGCATGTGTGCATCTACACCTGCTGGTAGGGCAGGAACCTTTCCTGGTGCAGGGCAGTGCCCTAAGTGACAGGTTTTTCAGGGATGCCTATTTCATTCTGTCCTGATGAAGTTTTTCCACTACACATGCAAATCCTGACAGGGGCTCAGAAAGGAGACCTGAACCTGACTTTCCTGACCTGCAGATGGGCCCTCTCTTCATCTTGGCCTTCCAGTTCACACAGGCTCTTTTTTTTTGGCATTTCCCCTGGAACGGTCAACAATTCAACTGAGGTTAAGTTTCAATAAAAGTTTTGGTTCTGCTAAGTTCGCTTTCTCCAAAAACAAGAACAGCTTTTGAAAACCTCCCAAGTATCTCCAGGCCTGGCATTTTCAATTCTTTCAAACGTCTCTTCTTGTTCTCATTGATTCTTCAAATATTGCAGTTTGGAAATCACTTATTTCTTGTTCTTCAAAGTGCATGCCTGGGAACTGCATCACTTGCATGCATTGTCAAGTCCAAGGACACAAAAGACAGACTAAAATTTTCCATCCTCATTACACTAGTCAGGATTAGAGGAATTATAAAAGCCATGCAAATTTGTTCTTCCACCTTCCAAAAGCCTTCAGCTACACAGATCCAAGTTTTGCTTTCATGAAGCCGCATGTTTACAAGAAGCTGAAACCCTTTTGCCAGCTCTTCAGTTCCTCTTCGTGCCCACCTCTTCCCTCCTCCACCCTCATTCTTTTTTTCCATGGCTCCTGCACAAGCCTTCCCACTCATCACCACCACTTCAGGGAGGACTGACATATGGGCTCTCATTGTATAGGCAGGGATTGTGTCATTCGATCCTTGACACAGTGGTAATGGTGTCACCTCAATATATTTAATCTGGGTTGGGCTTTAATCAACACCAGTGACTAATACAAAACAATTGGAACTAGGAGGGGAAAAAGAAAAAAAAAAGTACACTCCCTATGCCACCCTGCTATCTGTAACAAAAAAATTCCCAATCCCAGTGAACAAAGTTCACGGATTTTTAATGCCTGGATCCAGTTTTTTAGGCTCCTCTTCCCAGATGCCAACCTCACAGCAGCGGGCCAGTCCTGCTCTTAACAGCAGAGACTCACAGTGGTTAAAGCTCCTACCGCTGCCTTAAAACACACCTGGGACTGGAGTCACAACACCCGAGTGTGACTCCAAGAAGCCTCCACTGCCAGGAGTGCTCAGCAGCTCCAGCAGAGCAGCGATGGGGTTTCACCGCCCACAGTGTGGGTGAAATGGGTCAGGGATGCAGGAAGGTTTGCAGCAGCAGCAGCAGAGCGTGGGCCAGGTTCGGAGCTTCCCAGTAACGCTGGCTCATCGGGTTTGGTGCTGCTACAAGAGTGCCCAGCACTGCTGCAAAAATGACAGCGTAGAAAGGCACTAAATTTATGGACAAAAAGATGATGAGTAGAAGGGCTGATGTGGAAGAAAGGATGAGAAAGCAATCCTGCCTTTGGCAGCGCTGGTGAGAACTGCACCTCTGACTTCCCGTCCTGCTTCCCTGCAGCGTTCCCCTGCACAGGGGGAGGGTGGCTGGGGGAGCAGGGAACACACAGGGTGCTGTGGACAGGCTCCTACAGCTGCCTCCCAGCTACGGGGAGTACCTCTGGCTTCAGAGGCAGAGGCACCATGCGCCACAAACCAGGAGACATCTGCCACAGGGCTGTCTCTTCTGCTGGAAAAGAGAACACTTGTGAGGGCTGAGAAAAGTGAATGAAAGGGGCTAGCGGTCAAAATAAAAGGCAGAAAAAACAAAGGAATTTTGTCTGATAACAAAGAGAGGAATGCCAGGCAAAACCTTCCAGGAAAAGAATAAAAATCAAGTGAAAGAGAATAAAACATGATGCATATTTAGCACTGGCTTTGCATCACAGATCAAATACAATATGACATCACATAGAGACACAGCAGAAGGGCTGCAAGTTAACAGAGTCCTGCAGAAATGGAAGCTAAACACCAGACTAATGTCTGATGTCATCATCTCTGATGCTATTTGAGGACAAGGGTTTATAGAAAGATGATATCTTTCCTTTCACTAGACCAATATCATGGACAAAACCGCTCTCCCTCCACCTCAGTTTGGTCTGAAATAGTATTCCAGCCTTTATCACATAATAAATGCAGCCTGCCCCACCTCTCTGGGACAGCCAGAATTGGCTTGTGGTAAGGCTGAAAAATTAAATTTGCCTTCCAATTTTTCCAAAAAGAAAAAGACCAACTGTTTCAGAATAAGACTAGTGCTTCAGAACTCATCAAGTTTCTTTTAAAAATTCATTAATAGCTTCAACAATATACTGCAGTAATTTTCACCTTCCAGAGCTTTCTTGAATAACTACCTTTCTTAGCACATATTTGGACCTGATGCCTAAAGTCTCCATAGGATCAATGATGTATCAGCACATATCATTGACCTTTAAAGCTTCTTTAAGGTTCTACATTCCCAAAAAACCAAAAGTAGTTCAAACTAGTAATGCCACTGACAAAACTCTTCAGCTGAAAAAACCCACAGCACTTTCCATCCTTTAAGTCTAATTTTGGGAAGGATTTTGAAATTAAATTCCTTGCGTGCAGAACAGATTAGGCTGTCAGGATCAGCTTCCTGTTTTGTTCTTAGCTCCTCTTCTTATAATCAAAAGAAGAAAACCATTTGCTTTTGTAATCCTGTGAATTATTGATACTCTGAAGCACAGCTCGGGTGTTTTCCTTCGGGATCAGAAAAGAAACCAAAACAATTTTAGGGAAGATGTTCCTTTCCGTTTCTTAGAGTTGTGTCATTTGGGAGGGGAGAGTGGAATAGGAGAAAACAGGCATGGAACTTGGAAAGGACCAACAACTGTAACAACTTAAACCACCCTCTCCCTCTCTGGCAAAGTCAGTATTTGTAAAAACCACCAAATCCATGTCTTAACTGATATGTACTGGCACACCACTCCACACAAAGTCTGACCTGGTGCTTACAGGCAGAGTATCTTCTGTGAGTCATTCAGGAAACGTTAAGTCCTTGGCCATACCAAGGTTAGTTTTAAGCTCCCTGAACACACCAGGGCAAGGATCAGGTGCCACAATGAAGAGAAAAAGAAGCTGGGAATTGAAGAGAGTAACCAAAGACATTGTGCTGATGTACAAATCCATTTCTCATCACTGTTGTACAGCCTGGGTCACCTTCTAGTGAATTATATACAAACAACATACAGACTACATAGAAAGGGAACCAAACAGAGATTTGGAAATGTTTTCACACAAGGAAAGCTTAAATTAGCTCAAACTTCTTGAGTAGGAAGAAAGATGACTGATGGTCGAGGCTTTTCAAATCAGGAGTGAGCAACGTGGTGAATGGAAGATTAGTACTTGCTGGTTTTCTTAATGCAGGGATTCAGCATAAAGTGAAAAAAAAAAAAAAAGCCCCAAACAAATACAGTTATTTCAATTAAAAAAAAGCATAATCAGACTTGGGAATTTATTGCCATAGGATGGTTTATATGGCAAAATGATAAAAAAAGGGTTCAAAAATGATCACATGAATTGAAGGAAGAAAGGGCCGTTGGCTTTAAAGCACAAGTGTGGATGACAGCATCTGGCTCAGGAAGTCCCTAAATCACTAGCTGACAAAAACCAACAGGGAATCCTCAGGGAAATAAGATTAGATGAAGAACAAATATACAGTCATCACTGTATTAATCATCACTGGCCTCTCTCAGAGGCTGCTCCTGGACTTTTTATCAGGGACTGCAGTTTTCATGTTCTTGTACTGGCACACACAGTAAAGCTCTGCATCTCTTCTCACTTCTGGGAGATTCCTACAGAAAGTACATCTTGGCCTGGGCATTTGTATAATTGACTTTAGTCCTGTTCATTTTAGCTGTGTCTGCGAAACTGACACGAGAGATAAGAAATCAGATTAGTAGATAATGTGATTCATTTTTTTGACTGTAAATTATCTGCTGATGCACACGCAACACCACTACAGCACAATTACCTGCAGAACACACTGAAATTACAAGGTGCCTGACATTGTATAATCCTCTTCTGGATCCAGAAATCTCTTTACCCAACTTGTTTCTGTAACACACACCAAAAAGAGTCAATCCAACTGAAAGGATAGGCATCCCTACGGTACAAAGCAAGCAGAAATAGTTGGTTTCTGACCACTCGTTTACCTTCCCTCCTTCTTTTAAAATCACTCAAAGAATTCTATTGTGCATTAGAAACAACCCTGAAAAATCACCAGTTAGATTTGCTTTACTTGCAGGCCACCTTCAGCTAGTCTGTTCAGCAGAAGAAATATTTTAGTGTTTGCTATTCCGGAATAGTGGTCTCTGGCAGTATCAGCAAAAAGTAAGGAGTCCAAAAGCTCTAGTTTCCTATACTGCTTTTAAAAGGGACCTCTTTGAGGAATAAATATTAATAGCCTTACTATAAACACATCATTTGATGAAGGTACTTGGAATTAGTAGACTACAGTCTGATTGTCATTGAATGGTTTGGGTTGGAAGGAACCTTAAAGACCATCCCGTTCCAACACCCCTGCCAAGGGCACGGACACCTTCCACCAGACCAAGTTGCTCAGAGCTCCATCCAACCTGGCCTTAAACCTACCACGAATCCAACACTTCTCTGGGCAACTATGTATCTTGGTATCTCTAACAAAAGACAGAGAACTCTTAAAGATATCTGTGGCACAAGACATCCCTCTCCACCCACCCAACAGCACTGTTAAGAGAGTCTCTGAATGGACTAGGGGAACCTAAACTTGAAATTTTTAGTATGTTCCCCACATCCTCCACCCCCAGGATTTTTTCTCTGAATGCCCACTGAATAACCTGGAGGAAGACACACACATTGTGGTTTCCCATCTCTGCAGCAAAGTGAAATTCCCTTTGGTTAACCACCTGCTGGCTGTTTAAAATGGCACTTGCTTCACAGCGAACCTTAACCAAAAGGCACAGCAGCACCACTGCTGTGGCAGGTTCACAAAACTCCACCACGGGAGATTTTTACTTTTGAAAATCCAGCCATTTTGCATTTATTTGCTCAAGAACAGGAGCCGCTTCCTGCAGTTCTCTGAACGTGCCCTCTCTTCACCCCATGAATTTTACCCGGGTGCTTTTGCTGGTGACACGCAGGAGGACAGAACGTTCACTTCCTCCTTGGGCTCACTGAAATTCCCTGATTTCATCACGCACGGCGCGCTGCGGCAGCCGAGGACTTGGCACAGGAAGCAGAGAAGCTCCCCTGTGAACGAGAGCCAGGGGACAACGCGGCTGCCCAGGAAATCACAACAAACACTCACATTTATTCAAACAACTTATGCAAGCAGCCACGCACGTGCGTGCACGCAGAACACACGGATTTATCGTGAAACCGGGGGTGACGGCGAGAAAAAAAAGTGTTTACTGCCACAGCTTCTCCTAGAACATTGTGTTCTTAAACTCTTCATGTCACACAAGCTTGCTGAAATAGGGAGCTCTCACCACATCCAGCTTAACTTTTACTTGACTGTGGGTTTTCAAGCCATCCCAGGAATGATACTGCAGCACTGGAATCCCACTAGTCATTTTGATACCATAACACCTCCAGGTTACTTACAGTGGGACATACAACACTTGAGGTGATTCTTCTAATTTCTAAAAGATTTTTTTTACCCCATTTATTACGTACATCACATAGGTCGGTATTGACGTGGAGAAACTACCAATAACATTGAGAACTGAAATACTGCAATTAGGGCTGAGGAAACCCAAGCGTTGTTTGTTTGGGTTTTTTTCATTTTAACAACTTTAAATACATCTGCATAGCGCATCAGGAGAGCAGGAGGGAGTCTTGAGGTGTTCACCTTTAAAAAGCAAACTACCAGCCACCGGAAACTCCTGCAGAAATGTCAACTGCTTGTGCTATTATCCTGCTACCTACTGCTGAGCAGCTCTGCTCACGTCTGCTCAGAGAAATTAGATGCAAAATCACAGCAGCATTACTGGGAACTGTAAACACAGAGGGTCATATACAGCTCCTCATTGCTGGAAGATAAAGTCTACCTCTGGAAGTACTCCAAAGAACAGCTCTAAACACACCAGGTAACTTAAAATTGCAGGGGCAGTTTCATTTATTCAGAGAGCTAACCAAGCCCCTTCATCTCCCCAGCCTCCTCTGATTATACAGGAACAGGAGAGGATTTCCCACATTTCCTGCACAGGAACATGGAACGTCACTCAAATCCACTCCAAAGATAGGAGTGCTGATGTCCAAAATAAAATCCCTGCACGTTAAGAGCTGTTACAAAACCATCAACATTCAAGTAACCCCAAAGGGGTGGCGTCACTCTGTTTAACCAAGAGGACCCAGAAGCAACGTGGAAATTCCATCCTTAAGTCATCGACTGTGACATCCTCTAGTAATTTTCATCACTGGTATCTCATGTCAAAAAAAGAAAAAAACGTATTTCATCTCACAGTGTGGCCCCTTTTATGGCTCGTTATGTGAACTGTTACATGTACAGGTTTACTCTGGTTCAGCATGAAGCCAGAGGGCCAAGGAGGTTTGGTGGCTTTTTTTGTTGATTTTTGTTTTAAGCAGGTTTTTAAATTCTTCTGGGTTTTCCCCCCACTCTCCCCATAGGGCAACTGAACGATGTAGCTGCGGTCACAGCTGCCATGTGCCAGATATTGTCATGAAGTTGTGTGGCCAGTCTGCCCTGTCACATGGCCACAGCGGTTGTGTCACCTCTCCTGAACAGGTTCCTGGTGCTGCTTGTCCACCCTCTGTGACCCAGCAACCACTTGTTGAAAAATGGGACCACAGACAGTAGATGTATGAACCACAAACAGGCTTCAGATCATGGGAGATCACATCCAGACCATCTTTCTGAGCCCCAGAGACAGGTGTGAAGGCTTTAGAGATGCAGGACAGTGTCAAAGCATTGCATGAACAAAAGACAGACCGCAGCTGCTACATGCACTACTCCAAATCACCCTTCTTTCACACAGATCTCCTCTTTCCCCTGCCTCAGGATGCTCCTCAGAGTTCCAAACTGTTTCCTTTTGAGCTCTGGCATAAGTCACTGGTCCAAGACAGATGTACATGGAAACAACCACCAATTCTGCAAAAAACTCAAGGGGAAGGATGAGGGAGAGAAAAATAGGAAAGAATGTGTTTCTGTCTCCTTACATGCATCACAGCACTTAGGATTCTTTGCTCCACACTGTTAAATCCAATTGTTTTGGTACTTTTCCTTACCAGCAGAGGAGAAAATGAGACTTTGGAGCTTGTGGAAGACAGTGACTGATAACTGTGGTGGAAACCACACAAAGCGAGCTCCCACCTGCTGCCACTGTGACACAAAGGAGAGGGGGAGGTTGAAGTCACTGCGTGTAGAGAACATCCATCTCCAAATGTGCTCCAGCACTCATATAAGTGTCCTTCCAGGTCAGCAAGGTCTATCCTTGAGTTCATGGCTTCTAACTGCTTATTACTGCCCTAGGAAAGCAAAACAAGCCACTGCCCCATCTGAGATTCCACCTGTGACAAGAACCAGCAGGGCATCTGTAGGTAAAGCAGCCATGCAACACACCCACATAGCCTTTTTCCCATCTCCTGGAATGAGAGGGAAAACATTATGCTTCAAGGAAGGTATGGAGAAACAAGAGAATAGACAGAGGGATGTAATTCATTAAGCATGCTAGAAAAAAAATGCAGTATAGTGACCAGACTTAAAGAGATTACAGGAAAGGTATTATTTATTGTAGGAAATAAATACTAATTTAAAAAGGGTAGAAAAAGTAATTTCTTATGTGGTCAACACAAGAAGTAGAATTTGGCCTTCCACCAGAGATCTTGAGAAAAAAGGAGAGAGTGTCATCAGTTCAAAAAATGAACTGTGAAAGCCAGAAAAAATCAAAGGAAAGTTGGAAAATTCAGATAAAGTTGAGAATTCTGAGAAGACCAAATCAATCAAAAGTGACAGCACGGGAAGACAGCCTTCCAACGGATGAGCTGGAGTGTCATGCAAACCCAGTTTCTTAAAAGCTCATTGTTTTATGAGAAGTTATGTTACTGATCCATGAGCATGTTGTAATTTCTGTGCAAATATTCCTGAATGTGAGAGAGGAAAAAAAGGAACAACTTTAGATGCTTGTTAACTTCTGGAAAAGTCAGGGTCAAGATTTTCAACATAAATTCCAAGTTCCAGTTCTGACAGGGTGCTGACTTACTATTCTAACTCCTTTGGGTATTGTTCAAATGATTCGTTGTACCATGAAAGCTCATGAGTGACTATCATCCTTTAACAGCCCGAAAAGTGACTACAACACAACTTGTGTGTGCTATGGACAGGGAAAAGATAGAATTTTGTTTCTCCTGGTACCATGGAGAGTACCACTAACGGCAGTGATACATGTCTGTTAAAAAGTAGTATTAAAATTAAGTAGTTCCATCAAATATGAAACTCTGTGTTCTTGAGAAGGATATTTTCAGTCACTTTTGTTTGTGCTCAGTACATTACTAGCCAATATAACAGCACTACCTAGAATCAGAAGCAGCATGTTTAAAAAAATGCCCAACAGTAGCATTACCTCTGAGGAGAAAAAAGCCCATCCAACCACAAAGACTTATGGAGGACAAAGATGAACAGAGAACATAACTATGGATACCTGGCACACTCCCAAACTAGGACATCACTACAGTAAGTGAAGGAATCCCTGATTCTGTACTGTTAGGTGAGCTTACATCTTTAGTAAGAATAAAAAGTCATCAGGCTTGGCACAGAAAAGGATGATGACAGCAGACAACAAATGGCAACTTCACCAGCTGGTGTCGGAATTTTTGCCTGCTCTAGTCAAACCTCTGCATGATCAACATGTGACCTGCTGAGCACACACAGGACCTGGAAGAGAAATCCCGCTCTTGGAGTTCACTGTGAAGAAGGTAGAAGGAGTATCTCTTCCCTCCTCACCCCAGAAAAAACACCTACCTCAAAATCGTAAGAGGAATTTATATGAGCCTAATGAGCACTGGCCTTTTGAGGGAGAGACAGTGGAACACCTTGGGATTTCCTACCCAGCTTGTGCATTCCCACTGCGAAGCACTGAAATTCTTAGGGCTGTGAAACTGTGCCACCTATGTGATCTCTGAGATGGCTTTGGGGAGGGGGTATGTGATCATTCTGTCACTGTGGTTTGGTTAAAGATGGTTTCCTGTGGGGCTGAGCCTTCAGCATTTAAGCTTCAAAAGAGAGGAGGAGAAAAAAAAACCAAAAAAAACCCAAACAAAAACCAAAACCAAAAAACTGACAAGCAAGTTAGACGCAAGCTTGGACTCTCCAGGAAACCACATAATAACCCCTCTGAACGGTGCATAAAGTGCTATTTCTGTGCCTCAAGCATCTTTTAAGGAGATAAGAATGGAGGAGGAAGGGCTAAAGAAGAGAGCTGAGCATGAAACCAGAGCTGAACACATGCTGACTGAACATAGGCACGAAGGAAAGAACGACTGGGGAATGCCAAACCCTACTAAAGTCAACAGGAACTTCATGAGCAGCTCCATGGAGCTGAAGCCACACACACTAGGACAAAAACCCTTCTAGACAGGAACAAAGACAGACACCAACTGTCAGCATGGGAGCCATGCACGGGAATGCCCCTGTTGAGATGAGCAAGCTACCCATGAATGGTGCGCTGGAATTACCAGGCTGGCTTGAGTGACTGCAGGGTTAGGCCACCACAACCAGACTGTGGTTGAGGGATGCTGCTATTTTAAGCAGGTCTTCTGCAGAGCAGGGAAGACAAATGAGGTGTGGAAATTGCTAGTGGGACACCGCTTGTGCATCATTAGCTGCACCAGTCATCACCACAAGGGTTTGGAATCCTCATGGTCAAGGGCAGAGGTTAGCCTCAACCCTGCCTGCAGCAGAGGTGCTCTGTGTCTGCACTGGCTCAAAAGCTGCCACTGAGAAACACATACTTTGGAGATGTAACACAGGAGTACAGTTCATCTTCTCATTTGGTTTCAACACTTAAAATTGGGCAACATTTAAAAAAAAAACAGCTGGAAGAGGGAAAGAATTTATAACTGATTAATGGCTCTTAAAATGACAATGAACTGACCTTCACCTATGCCTCATGATTCAAATTCATTTTCTAGCAGTGAAAAAACACAGAATGCTGCATTCATTAGGCTGAACTCCAGCTTTACATTACACTTGCACTGCTGGAAACCACAGGCATCTAAACAAGCTTCAAATGATGATTGTTCTGCTAACAATTAGAGCAGAATCCAAACCTAAAAACTGGGAGATACCATTTGGTTGAAAGACCTTCATCTGACCAAGGCAAAACAGTGCTTTGCAGAAAATTATGAGAAAGCTTTTCCCCATGTTTTTCAAAATACTAAGTGAGAAAAGTTCACTTAAATATTAAAATCAAAATGTTAAATAAGAAAGTCCTCTGTAGCAGGTGACAGATCCAAGCTGTAAGAAATGAAGTACAGGGCACTTTTTAGCATAATTAACACATTTCTAAACATGTTTTGAACATTATAATCTTTCAGTCAAGTGACTGTAGTTCCAAATATATTCACATTTTGCATTTGAATCGCATGAAGTTTTTTTTTAAAATTTGCATTGGCAACTGTATTAATGGTAGCAAAGCAAAGTTTGCTTTTCAAAAAATCTTTGGTTCCAAGTGAAACAATAAAGCTATGGGGAAAAGAAGTAAAAGTACCTTTTCTTCACATAACAGGAAAACTCTTCTTAGGAATAATGATTAACCCATACTAACACAGACACCACTAACTTGATGCATGAGAAACTTCTGTGTTTCACTATTGCTACAAGATTATTTAGTCTGTATTTAAACGGTCTCTGGTTTGACACAGAGGAACCCATTGACAAGACAGGGATGCTCCATGCTGATAGTGACTTACTGTACTGCTTTCAGCAAGTCATTTAACTCCACAGTTTACCCTCCTGTTGACCTTACGAATGTTGCGCATGCCCTCAGCATCAATGTGTATATGAAAAGTGCCATCTAAGGACAAAACAATCTTATCAGACCACTTCTTTTTCGGTACTTGTTTACTAGCATGAACTACCCCGAAAGCTTATTAGGGATGCATGCATAAGCACGCTCCAAATTAAGAAGTTACTTTCTCCAGCAAAGCATCAGTTCAGCTCTGTCATGACCATATTTATAACTATATCCTCACCAGGAGATTTCTGCTTCACTGGAGGACAAGTAAACCTAGCTGGGGACAAGACTGCTGCAGCAAAGGAGTCATTGGTACAGCAGGCATTCTCTACATGGAAGCATGCTGCTAAAAATAAGAAATCCTAGGAAAAATTCTTCCTGCTTTGCTGGTATTCCCTACCATTCATTTCCTGAAATACAGGGGCTCTGTATTTGCTTCAGCTGAGAAAGAGCAGAACCAAGGCTGAAGCCCAGATATATTGTGCCTGCAGCAGAGAGGCCATCTGGAGTTTAGGCTGCCTCTTTATTCTTTTGGCCTCCCATTGTGGCTAAGGTCTCTTTTCCATGGCACAGATACGCTCCCTGGAAGCTGTGCTTCCCTGGCCCTGGAAGGAGGGTCATAAGACAGGACAAAGCAGCAGCGCACTGGGAAACAAGGCCCTTCCTCTGTGCTACTCTGCAGAGACTGATGCACCAGGTGGGAATGCAGGTATGAGCCATGGGATGTACAGATGATGCACTGGGGGCTCAGAGAGCGCAGGGTAGCTCGGGGGGTGAAGCCGGCTTGGCAGTGGAGAGGGATACACCTTAACTTGGCAGTGGGTGTGGAAGGGTAAGTGTGCACAAGACTGAATGGAGCCAGAGCTTGCTTTGATAGACCTCGGTATTTAAAGTTCCTTTGGACCAAATACCTTGTTACTGCAATATAGTCACCATTAATGTACACTGTGACTTGTCAGATTATGTTTTAAGGAGTCTACAAGTGTGAAGAAGCTAGAAGCTTAATAAAATAGATGAAAAAAATGTTACTCAAAGAGGAAAGGAAACAATGGTTTGCGTGTAAAGCCTCAGTGCCCATATAAAACATAGGACAAACAGACAAGGGCAGAGCATTCATTACACCACAGATCAGAAAACTAATTTACCCAAAACACTACTCTGGTAATCTTCAATAACAGAAACAAGAAAAAACCATAACTATGATTTCATCACAACATGCCTTCAGCACTATATTCTTGTACTGACAAAGCATGTGAAAAGCTCTACTCCTTCTTGAAAAGGATTCCACTAATAACAGGCTGCTGCCATCTTAACAGCTGCCTAGTGACAGGCTGCACGCAATAAATTGACACAGCAAGGCACCCCATCTCTCTAATGCAATGTTTTCACCACAACCGAGTCTCGCAAGACACGCTCTGCCAGCAGGTACAGTAGAGAGAATAAAACCGAGCAATCTGTTCACAGCAGCCCTACAGCCCAGGGTCTCAGCACAGCTCCAAGAAAGAGCCTCCAACCACATACAGTAAAATCCCCTCAAAGTGAAGTTACTAAGATACCTCAGCCATTGAGTACATCGTAACTTCCACAGCTATGGAGAAGTGCTCAGGGGAAGTGCGCACTGAGCTCCTAGCAATTGTTCTAGGATAGTTCCTCTTCAGTCAGTCAGTTTAGGAGCTATCACAGCCTGGGTGGAATTCACCTGAAGAACCCTGGACATGAAAAAAAATTACTTCTAATCATCAATAGCTGCACACATCTGAGTAGAGATGAGGATGTGGGAGAAGGGAACCACAATCTTCCAGCTTCTGAGAAGAGGAGGAGCAAGAACAGGACCAATGCCAGCTAATTCTGCTCCCTTACACTGGAGAGAGGAAGAAAAAGTTTTTCTTCATTCTTCCTCATTGGGGACTAAATTTCAAATCCACTGTGGGACAGAGTCCACCATATTTTGGAAAAATACTGAAGAAAAGCAAAATCTGCTTGAAGACGACTGAACAGAAGTTATCACTGAGACAGAAAAGATGTGTGTGTTTGTGCAAGTGCATTAAGTAGGTGAAAGAATGTATTAAAGTAAACCACCTGGAATTCAGCATATTTGGAATCTCTCATTAAAGAGCGAACAGTCCCTAAGAGGCAAACCAGCATTCATTCTACAGGTGCACAAACCCACCCCATGTCACTGAAGTTGTGTATGAAAGAGCCAGATAAGAAATGCCTGTATCTCCTAGTGTGAAATCGCTCACTTGGTCCCAGAAAGAGGTTATGAAAGGTTTTTTCACAGGATTAACAGTACCCAGCAGGGACTTTCCCAATCTTTCCTATACAATTGGAGCAGCCTCTTCGCTTTACAAAAAGATTAACATTATGACACCATAGTCTGTTCCACACAAAAGAAAAATTAAGGAACATATTGTAGCCAGTGTCCCCAATCTTTTCCCAAGACTCTCCCTCTCCCACCCTCAAGGAGCATCACATGGGGCATTCTGAATGACATGTGCACAAAAAAATGCTGCAAAGCAGAAGAAAAGTCCATGTGCAGGAGCAAAGCTGTGGTATCTTTAGGAGCAGTGATGTGGTGGGATAGTTCACATGACTGCAGTGCTCAGATGGATGGGTGGATGATGGGTCTTCCGGAAGCAAAAAAGAGAATGAAGCAGAGCTTAGGGCTGTGTTCTTTGCAAAGAGGTAACCTGAATGTGCAGAGCTCTGCAAATCAACAGGTGACAGTCTGAACAAAAGCTTAATGGTCAGGATAAGAGAGCAGACCAACAAGCATAACAGCGAGACAGGAATCTGCTACAGGCCATCAAAACCAAGAGAAAGTAGATGAAATCAGTTGTCATCAGCTGGGAAGAGCCTTTTGATTACAGGTCTTGTTTCTCTCAGTGACAGGACAAGCGCAACCTCAAGCTGCACCAGAGCAGGCTCAGGCTGGACATCAGGGAAGAATTTCTTCACTGAAAGGGTGGTTAAGCATTGAAACAGGCTGCCCAGAGAAGTGGTGGAGTCACCATCCCTGGAAGTGTTCAAGAAACGACTGGATGCGGCACTTAGTGTTATGGTTTAGCTGGTGTTCAGTCAAAGGCTGGACTTGATCTTGGAGGTCTTTTCTAAACCTAATGATTCTATGATGCTCTTTGGGGTTTTCTACCATGCCAGTATCTCCAGACTCAGTCTTAAGGAGAAAAGACAACACAGAAAGAACCGTGCCTCACCAACACTGCCTATGGAGACTTTCTGCTGCGCCTTTTGCAACCGGACTTGCCTATCTCGCATCGGCCTCTTTAGCCATCAGCGCGCTTGCAGCAAGCGTGGGGAGAGCCCTTCCCAAATCTTCGTTCGCGAAGCCGAGCCATGATCTCCCCAGGCAGGGAAGAAGGAAGGGTGTGAGTAATCTAAGAGAGCAATCCTGGGCGACAACTTTTTGATAAAAGGGATAGGTAAGTCACCTAGGAGATGCATCCTGCTCAATCTGCTGCTTATTAATGAAGATGAATCAGTTACAGCTATGAAGGTTGATCGCAGCCTTGGCTGCAGCAATCATAAGAGGGTGATATAAAGATCCTGAAAGAGGTGAGGTAGGCAGGTAAAAGAATAGAGATGTTGCACTTTGGACGAACAGATCTACGCTTGTTCAGGCAACTGGCAGGCAGGATCCCATTGGAGGCTGAGGGACCCAGGAGGCTCGTTGATCTCCAAGAACCACCACTCAAAGCAGAACAAACCGTTCTGATGCGCAGGAAGTCAAGAAAACGTGGCAGGGGGCCAGCTCCGCCCAAGGGGAATTCCTGACTGAGCTCAAACACTAAACGGAAGTGTACAGAGGTGGAAGTGGGGACAGGCTGCTTAGGAGGAATATGGAGACAATGCCTGTGCACAAAGGAGGCCAGAAAAGTAAAAGTTGGGTTAGTGTTGAAACATGGAAGGGATGCAGAAGGGAGCAAGAAGTATTGCAGCAGCAAGGAAAATGCTGGTCCATGGACAACGGGAACAAAAAAACTGCCAAGGTCTTGGCTGGGGAAGTCTGTCCTCAGACGTTCCTGAAGGTACTGGCAGAGTCTGTGCAAGTGAAACATGACCCAGAGCACAGAAAAAGTGAATTAGAGGCCACTTCAGCACACTAGGCATCACAAAAGGCAGAAGAAGCCTGAACTAGATGACCTCTCCCTTCTAACCTGAATTAGTTTTGATTAAAATTTCCAGAGATCACCATCAACTCTTTTGCTGTCTAAAGAAAAAACAAGGTTCAAGTATCATCTCAGTCTATCATCTTAACCACAGCTGTGCCAAAGTTAAAAAACTACAGCATTTGAAGACAGAAGATACAACAATGCAGATGCAAAATGGTGATTCTAATTTCACTAACAGCTCTTATCCACATATACCACTCTGGCAGATGCAGGCATCTCTAGAGTTATGTTTTCAGACACCAATATCTCAGGTAAGAACAAGATGGGGCCAAACATAGTGCTGCCATCTGAACCATATCAGACAAGCTGCTGACATCAGAGATTCGGTGTCTGAAGTTTAATCTTATAATACCCTAATATTAAAAAGTCCCCAAGCCCTTAAACCATACCCATTGCTACAGCAGTAAAGTCATTTAGGATAGAAAAGGCAGTAACAACTTCCACATGGAAGCCAGCTTACCCTGCTGTTTCTGTTTGCTAACTTCTCCAAGAGTATCTGAGCTCCCTTTATGTCTAGTCTGGAGGATGCAATTGCCAAGAAATTAAGAAATCTTTCCCACAAACCACCAGTTTGCTGCTGCATTGTCAAGTGGTGGCATTTTGGTGTAACGTCAAAGAAACCATTAGAGCAAAATAGGGGGGAAAAAACCCCCTTCAGGGCCACCTTCCAGTGGAGCAGAGCAATAACCAATTTGAAGGAAAAATACAGACAGGTATATTAGCTCTGTGAAGAGAACCAGACAAATACTAGGAAAATAAGTAAAATATGGATGTATCATCAGTTCTCTCTAAAGGTACCTTCAGTGAACCATTAGCCAAGTAACTTCTTTCACATGTTCCAAATTCACTGCCATCCTGCAAACATAGAAAGTCACAGTTTTAATTACTATTTTTAAATAAAACAAGGTCAAGCACTAAGGCAAGACTGCTGCAATAATCAAACAGCAACTATACACTTCATCCCTGTGCTGCAGCAGGAGGGAGCTGAGCTGTAACAGCCTGTGCCTTCAGACAGCAGAAGCTTTTGAAGTTCAAGCCTTTTCAGACCCTCCTTAGAAGCTGAAACATTTTCAGCTGAGTACATTCACTCAAGGTGCTTTGCTTTAATGAACTGAAAGTGTCAACTTCCCATTGGTGCGTCAGATGGACTTTTTCTCAAGCAGCGGAAACAACTATCGAGGCAGCACTTGCGTGGGGCTGCAGACACTACCGAGCTACTAAAGTACCTTTTATAATAAAGTTGAAACTATGAGGAGAGACCATTCATTCTTCACCTCTGAATCAGGAAGGCCACTCATTCAAGCACTCATCAGCTCCTGCAGCAAAACACATAAGATTCACACCATGCCCACCACTCCTCCTCCAAACACTAACTCACAAAAAGCCACTCAGAGGCTCCCTCAAGCCCACCAGGAAAACCAGCGGGGGCTTTTTGCAGATGTAGGTTATGGTAGTCTAAGGTCAATAGCTAATTTGAGAGAGGGAAACCCCACTGGCATTTGTTTATTATTTCCTTAATGTAACTTACACAGAGTAAGTTACAAAGGGAAAGGCCTGAGACAACCATGATGCAGCCAAAATGAAAACATGGCTCCTCATCAACAAAACCAGCCAGAGACAGTATTAACAAACATATCACACTGCATGCCAGTTGATACATTATTCCATCCCAAACAAACAGTACTGTTGCAATGCTCACACCATTATTGTCGAGTAGTGGAAAAACCTGCCACAAGAACATGATCTCTACCAGGCTGATGTAAATCAGGTGCTTCACAATGGCAGTGCCGTTTCATTGACATTCTTGAAATGCATGGGTTTGTACCCACTCCTTCCCCAGAACTTGCTCAGAAGCCATGAGCATAAGCTTTCTGTCTCCACTTGTAAAAACAGAGACATGAAAGATCAGGCTAAAAATTACATGAAAAATAATAACAAACAGAAGGCAAATTTACTAGAACCAATAAATCAATGAACAGATTGCCCAGAGATGTTGCATTCTCTGTCCTAAAAGGTTTTCAAGGCCAAACCAAATAAAGACTGGAGTAACCTGATCTCATCTCAAAGCTGACCCTGCTCAGAGCAAGAGGTTGGACTTGAGAATTTCCTTAAGTTCCTTCAGACCTGAATTAATTCTGTTTTAGATTCCTGCTATGCAACCTTCCTGGGTGAAGCCTGTGACTAAAGAGACTATGAATCTCTTCAAACCTGGCAAACAGGTATGTTCAGTGCGGCCTTCAGAACTAAAACTCCCATTGCAGGCTTTCCAGCTTTATACCATTCAAGTGAGAAAGTCATTAAACCCCCAGCCCAGTAAAACGGAACCATCAGCTCCGTGATCATCTACTGCCAGGTGGGGCAGCAGCTTTGAGAACACACCAGAGAGCTGGGCAACAGCCCTTGAAACAGCACAGGCAGGGTGCTAGAGAGCATCTAGAAGGATGCCCAGGCTGTGATATGTGTGCCAGACTTCACTACTCTGCCAGATTTCAGGGCTCACTAGAAACCACAATCACTGTGAAACTCACAGCCCACACCAAGTCTGTTACTGGGCTGACGTCTCAGCACAGCAGGCAGGGTGGCAAGGAGGTGGCACCTTGCAACAGGCATGGCCTCAGCCTGTCTCCTTGAACTATCTAACTAGCCTGAGTCACACAGAATCAAATTCAAAATTTGAAAGGGAAGGCAAAACCCCTGTTTCCTGATTAGTGGTGGCCAGCCCTCTGCTGGGTACAGACTCCCCGACTGCCACCTCGTGTCTTCTGAAAGCACTGCCAGTGAGGACGGGATGCTGCTCCAGGACTTCTCTCTAGAGCCACCAGTCTTCACTGGTCTGTGTTATTCATTTTCTTGACTAACACAGGGAGAAGTGCAATTAAAATTCCAGCCAAACTTGTAGAACGAATGGCTGTTTGTCATCTGTTTTTCTTATCAGTTCCTGGCCAGCAGCACCCCTGGCTAATTGCCTTAATGAATCAGATGGAGTGCTCCCTGATGCCCCACTGGTTGTCCCATTTATTTTGACAGGAATAGTATCAAGCTACATTTGCACATTTATTGTTACCTGAAAATCCACCAATCTTTTTTTTTTCCCCTGGAGAGTGAAGCTGCTAAGTTCTGCTCAAAAAACTCATCTGTCCTTTGAGGTATGCCCAGACAGACACCACACATGGGGTATTGTTCCAAAGAATTGGAAATTATTTAAAATTTGGGTAACATTTAAGACATTCTTGATCTCTAAATATATATATAAAAAATAAATCTAGTGTTGGCAACAGAAAACAGCAGGGGAAGATGACAGTGAACCTAAAAAGGAAGCTCACTTGGCCACGATGCACAAACTTCTGTACTGGCCACACCACTCTCACTTATAGGCAGAGCTTTTTGTTTCCTAGGTGGCTTCTTCAACAAGGGACAGCCAGAATGCCACTATAAAAGGAAACAGGACTGTTTCAGTGACTCATCCTAGAGGAAAACCAGGACATAACTTCCACAATCTGATAAGACAAGACCCATGGAAATTTGTCTGTGTTTCTAACCAGTGAAAATCAGATATGCTATGTTTTAAAAGCCGGGTTTTCAATATATTCAAGCTTCTGCCTCAGTTATACAGACAAAAGACAAACCAAGGCAGCTGGGTGAACATTACCCTGAAAAGGTAACCTCTCAGGTTCAACTTTGGGTCTCATCCCCACTAAAAAAGTTATACTTTTTGCAATCCTGGCAAAGTCCACTTTAGCTGAAACACAGCAACTAGTAAGACTGATAATCTGCACAGACAATGGCAACTCTTAAGAGGTCTAAAAGCATCACACAATCCTTACAGAAATCTAGCATCCAGTATCGTGTCTTGTTGGTTAAAGGGAAGATTATTTTCTCACTTGAGGACCAAGACACTGGAAAACTTTTTTTTTTTTTTTAAAGATGAAGTGTCAAATTTCACGGTGAATTCTCATTAAACAGTTTTAAGAGGCAACTTTTCATTCTACCGGAAAAAAGTTATCCCACCAGATCATGATGTTTAAACATACTTGGCCAAGCTCTTTGCATATACCTGATCTCCTTCCTCTGTGTTTGCACAGCAGATCATTTCAGCTCCCTCTACACTCCTCAGCAGGAAATGGCACGTAGTAACTGAATTAGCTGAACCCATTCTGAGCTGATCATTAGAAATTATCTCACTTCTATGCAAATAAATACATCTGCTATGAGACAAGGATCCTCAATGCAAAACCTGTTAACGCTGATGAATGCTCTCAGTTTCTTTCTATTAGCAAAAGTAAGGTGAGCAAAGTAAGTCATGTGCTTTCCTGGAAATTCATTTCTAGTGGGCAGAAACCACTGCCTTTCCACACAGTTGGCGATTGCCGCTGGAGATCACATTTATACCACAGCTGACCTTCGTGTGGTCTTGTACCTTTAGAGTTTCTTAAACACTAAACATGTAAAAGCCAGATGATTCACTTCTTCATACATCTGATGGTAGTACTGCACCAGGTAGCCAGTCCATGCAAGACTGATCTCAAAAGAGTCAACCTACACCATTAATTTAATGTTCCCACCACCTCACTTACTAGTTTCTGCTAAACTTTTGGCTGACACCTTTCAGATGCAAATTCTCCCCATAGGCCTGTTCTACGCTCTAAAGACCAAGCAACCTTCAGGGGTAAAAAAAGAAGTATTTAATATCAACTGTCACCTTTCAGAAGTACAAAAATGATACTTAGTTTTAGGGTCGCTTCACAATTCCTATTCCCACCATGAAATGGGCTCGTGTTATGGAAAACAGCAACAAGATTAACTTAATTCCCTGAGATGGTAAGACAGAAGACTGAAGACCAATCCACAGAAAACTGAGCACTAAGGGTCTGGACTGCAATTTGGCCACAGCTGTGAGGTACATGCCTCCTGATTTATGAGAATTTACCAAAAGAGGTTACTACACACCAGGAAATCCACAGCCCCTATCCATCCCAGTGACTGTCTCCTCCAGCACAGGACATGCTGTTACTGTGGCAGGAATCAATGAACTCAGAAAGAAAGACCAGATCCCTCCTCTTTCTCTCATCCAATGCCGTTTAGAGAACAAGCAGGAATTTTACTTTGTTCTGACCCCACCAAACTTACTCACAATGTGGTGTGACTACAGCACAGGGCACTCCGCCTGTTGTCAGCAATACAACTGCCCATAAATGGTAAGAAACACCACAGCGTGACGCTGCCATTTCAGGCAGACATGAAATAACAGTTTAACTGACCAAATTAGGCCCCCCAGGATTAACTCTGAAGTTCTGCTACCAAAAAGCCTCAGGAGAACATCACTGCTTACAAAACACAATCGCTCCTCAGGTATTTCCAGGAAACCTCAGCCACAAGGTCTGTAGGAGCAAGAAGAATGGATGTGGTGGTATGGGAGGTGGTGTGGGTAAACAGGTGAGGAATAGAACATTTAGTGCAAAAATCACCACAAAGCAAGAGTGTAGTGCCTCACAGTGCTTCTCCTCCTTTTTTATCCAGTGACAGTTCTTGCCTAAATCCTCATGACATAAGTCAGGCTTGTAATTCAGCCACAGACTTAGGTCTCTGGGTATCAGGGTTCAGTTTCCAACTCCGTTTCAAACTTGCACTGTAGCTCTGGGGCAAGGCTGGTCCATCTCTGTGCTGATGCTTCTTCAGTAAAATGGAATCAAGTTGTAGACGCTCCATGTCATTTCTGCCTTATCTATTCCAGTTGGACATCAATGTGGGACACCAATGTCATCTTGGAAACACCTTTATCACCATTCAGATACTCATCAACAACCCTCCCAGGAAAGACCAATTCTCAGTGCAGTGATGAGCTACTGAACTGCATGGATAACAATAAACCAGAAATATTGTCAGCCTGTTAAGGCAAGAAAGTAATTAAATCAGAGTCCTTCTTCAAAAGAAAGCAACACATTTACAAAGAGTCAAAGACACAAAACCTTCTATTAAAGTTTATAACAACCTCTTCTACATGCTTTACAAATCAAGTTAAAATGCAAAAAGGAATTGCTGAAGACCTTAGGATGAAGAAAAAGAAGTATTTGTTTTTAACCAACTTCAAAATAGCTTTTTTCCCCCTTTGTCATTTACCCTCAGCTACCCTAATTTCAATTGTCGTACAAGATACAGCACCCTAAGCTGTGCAGAGCACACATGCTCAGCATGGCCATGAAATGATACATCTTACAAAGTTTAACCCTATGAAATATTACAACATCAAAAAAAAAAAAAAAAAGAGGAAGTAGGTCACCTCTGTGCAACATTTAAGCCTTATGCATTTAAAACAACATTACCTATAAGACCAATACCATTTTAGATCATTAAACGTGAAAACAGGGCATCCATATTTACACATCTAACAGAAGTAACATGTTTTTTTTCATACTTATGCTGCATCATCCCCTGCAATTTAACACACAGAACGGATTCCAGGCTGCATGCAAAAAGAAGTAGGTTTTGTGGTGTTGTTTTTTTTCTTTCCTCCCAGTCATTTCAAAACACTATCACTTCCACAATTTCTCAACCAGCTGCGCTGTTTTCATTGGGCAACTTTTGTTTGGGTGATTCTGTATTACAGCAACATTCAAGATTGCTTAAGCTGCCAACAGCTAAACATTATGAAGTGTCAACTGGCATCAAAGCCAAATGCAAAGTATAGATGATAATCTCCCAGCCTAAATACATAAGAGGTGTTGGGTTTATTTTTTTATTTAAAGAAACTGTGCAACAAACAAAGTCAGCCAGCCAGCCTAGAGACTTTGATCTGCAACTGTATTTGGATGCCAGCTGTTTTTAATAAATGCTTGGGCCCACACCACCAGACCATGTCATGCCCATATATTGCTGGTATGAGAAAACGGAACTGGCAGGTAATGCCAGACCTTACCTGTCCCTACACCACGTCACTTAAAAGGATTCCAACCCATGGACAAACATACTTTGGTATGGAAATGACTTCAACATTTTAAGACTTCTCTTCCATGTTGATTCAACTCCCACGCCTAAGATGTTCCAAGGCATGTAGAGATGACACTCCTGTTGCACAAGTGTAGATCAGTGTCCAAAAAGGTATCTGCATGAAGAAAGAGAAAACCAATCAGGCCATACTGGTTGACACTGACAAAACATGACACAAAGTTCAGAGCACATAAGAACATGCCAACTCTCTCCAGTAACTCAGCTGTGACCAGCCTGGATTGACCAATTGCTAAGATGGGCCAAAAATGGATTTCAGAAGAGCAGTTACAATAATGATCACAATTGGTCTCTAAATAAACTTAAATGAAGAAGCATCTTGGAAGAGAATAACAGTCCTGACGTGCCAGGATGACTCTCACATTGCATAATCAGTACACTGACCAGCTTAATTCTTGCATTTCCACCTACTCCCCTCACTATCTAGCATTATGTCCCCAGCTGTAGCTCAGCAGCAAATTTAACAAATATCGGAAACCTCTTATGACTTTACATATGCATTTACTTAACTCTTTCACCAGTGCTCAACCACCAATTATGATTTTGTGCCCTTTTAAAAAGCAGTAAAACAGTACAGAGAAGTTAAGTGATGTACTTAAAAACGTTCTTGGACAGGCTGTTCAATGAACTACTTTGCTACATGTTAAACAAAAGCTCTCAGTAGGAATAAGAAGCATCATGTAATAAACAGACTTAAGCCTTTTACCTTACAATTCTTTTCTTATGCACTCTGTTTATCCTTACCAACATTAGGCCAGCTCCTCCCAGAACTACACTTGAATACTGCAGGCAGTCCCAGAGTTTTTTTTAAATCATATTATTTTAATTAAAAAATCCCCAAACAGTCTTTACACAATTTCATGCCTCGTGACTCAGGGCATAATTCAAGATATAGAAAGAATAGGATTTTCTGCAAGACCACCTTCAGAAAGCTTCCCCACCTGGTGAAATATGTAAGTATGAGCAATGCAATTGACAAAGGGGCTCAGAGACAGCTGGGGAGAATGAATGAATGAATGAACCAATTTCACTTTAGACCACAAAATGGCTTGGGCAAGTGATATGCACCACAGTTACATTACTGAAAAGGTTCATTAATTCTTCAAATGGACTTTTCAAACATGCACTCTGAGTCTAAGAAGGAAAGAGAAATCACTTTTCAAAGCTTTTAAGACAGACTGATGGCACAGAAAGGAATAAGCAGAAGCACCATGTAAGATAAACTGCATTTTCATTACTCTCTTCAAATGGAAAAGTTTTTTTACTTATTGTCTAGAAGACTAAGTCGGATGTAATGTTACTTAAAACTTGTCTTTCCCTGTTACTCTGTTAAGATTGTTCTAAGAGGATTTCTCTTGCAAGCTGGTTACATCTAATTTGATCTAAATTCATCATCATGGCTCGGCTTCGCAAACGAAGACTTGGGAAGGGCTCTCCCCACGCTTGCTGCAAGTGCGCTGATGGCTAAAGAGGCCAATGCGAGATGGGCAAGTCTGGTTGCAAAAGGCACAGCAGAAAGTCTCCATAGGTGGTGTTGGCGAGGCACGGTTCTTTCTGCGTTGTCTTTTCTCCTCCAGACTGATTCTGCGTGCATTCTCAAAGGAATCAGCAGTGTTATGGATGGTGTGTCTTCACGCTTCCCGACTGATCTAAATTAATAGATAACAAACTAGTCAAAAAACCTTGAAAACCTCAATTTAACTGCCCTTAGCAATACTGTAGAACTCATTTAGTGGTCAAGCAGCAGTTGGACAAAAACTTGTACAAGGTCTTGAAGACAGACTGTATGAGACAAGGTATGTATGGTCAAATATCTGACTTCAAGTGACTTGATTCCTGTGTTTTTTACTTATTGGAAGAAGAGGGCTTTGCTGATTATGAATTTCCAGTTGATATGGAACCACTACGGAACGACTCTCCCACGAGCTGAGACAGATGAGGGGACTGAAGCACGAAGTCTGTTGAAGCAACACTCATCCAATCTGATGAATTTGGTATTGCAGCTTTTCTACTCCAGACCCCTGGATTCAAACCTTGTATTTCAGTCACAAGTAAAACAACCTCAGACAACACTGTGTTTCTTGCATGCGACTCCCCCGCTCCCCCTAAACCAGCACAAGCCATTGTACTAATTACATTTGAGTCAACAGGCTGCTTAAGGGAAACCAGAATTGGAAAACAAGTCCAGGCATCTTTCCCTCAAAAAAAAAATCAAACTTGTATAAGCTGGTTGAATGACATGCTCGGTGTGGAATGCACGCTAGTTTATGTAATATGAGTGACAATCATTTGTGAATACATCAGTATAGATATTTACTTACACTTCCATTTAATACTACATGTCTCCTTCATGTAACCTGCCTGCTACCTCCTCTCTTCATTGACGGCAAGCTGAACATTATTATTTACAGCAAAAACATCATCTTGTCACAGGTTCTTTGGTAGTTAATGAATCCAAAATTGTCGGCCTATGGGTGTTACAGCATTATCAGAGACGTTCCTTTTACTTTTCTGTTCAGCTTCCACAAAATCATGGTTAAGAAAACAGAGGTTCAGACTGACATGAGATTCCTGATGCTTGTTACTGGCACAGGCTTTTCTTTGGGCAATTTCTAGAAGAGAACTGTCCAGTAGATCCCTCTTGACACATTGCATCTATGCCGATCTGTGGACTGCTGTACTTCGGCAACACAGACATACTGGAAGGAAAATTCAGGTAAAACACATCCAGACTACACACCCTCTGCTCTTCTCTCAACTCTAAGGAGCCACTAATGGCACAATAAAACTATGTATTTCTGCTGAAAGAGAACGTTAAAGGCTATGGACCTATGACTGAAGTGTAAAAATACTCTTCAAGGCATTCAAACTAGGTTTTAAAAAGTCTTCGACAAAAACTTACCAGAGATGACACAATCAATACATACCTTCTTCCCTTTTGGTCTTTCATAGAGACAGAAATTTGACACCACCCTCTTAAAAATCCCTGTTGTACCTATCATCTCTATAAGCAAACCAGTAAAACCCCAGAAGTAATCACAGGAAAACATAGGTTTACCTGTGATGTTTTTCAACAGCAGGTCCAGAGTGCATCAATAGGTTTCTTTCCCACCCTTAGGCACTGAGCTGGGAGAGGCCCAACTGCTCAGCTAAAAGCAGCAGCAGAGCTGAAACTGAATACACAGACCCGTGAATAACAGAAATGAGGGCCAAAGGGCTGCATTTTTACCTCTTCATTCAGTGGGGAAAAAAAAAACATCTTCCTTTCAGCGACAGTTCACTTACATCATCTGCTTGTAGCAGCAGTACAAAATACAACATTTCTCTGATTATTTAACATTTTCAGTTAATGACGAATAGGGTAACAGCAAACGGACAAGTTGTTGGTCATTAGGAGGGCACCTAAAATTTAGAAAACTGGAATTTTTTTGAAAGTCCTTTCTGATGGACAGGAAGAGGAAAAGAGACACCTCAAACCACTTCCGTGACTCCACTTCAGAAAATTCCCCTATCAAATGTTTCAGTCTTCAGATTTCCTGGAGGTTGAAATACAGAGAAAGAGCCAAAGACAACAAAGATACTACACACCTAATCTTGTTCAGATGTATGTAACAACAGAAAAAGCAGAGAATTTTCCTTTAGAACAGCTTCTGCAATTGCAAGTTCCACACCTTCATTTGTACTGGGTAATGTGTGAAATTTTGAGTGTTAAGTGTAAACATTCCAGTAACCATCAATTTCTCTATTATGATACAACAGAATCTATACTAAAGCTAAGGTAAACTAATCTTTCTCTGAAACAGAAGGCAACTTGCAGAGTGTTTCTGAACAGCAGTGAGCACACTGAACGCCTACGCACTCAACAGTCACTATGTGAACTAATTTTTAACACATCAATCTTCTTCTCAGGCTATGGTGAGATCTGTGCTGCCAGCATGCTGAACCTCAGCTTCACAGTTTTAAGTACCAATGATGCCACACCAAAAAAACGCGCTGAAGACTTTTGAACTCCCAGTTACATTACCTCAGGAAGCAGCAACAGTGAATGCCAAGCAGAGATAAGACAGAACTCAATTTTAAGAGTTGTCTTAGATCATCAAAAATCAACACTGCTCAAGATACACAGGTTTTGTGCAATTATACCCTCTTTCAATAAGGAAATGCCTGACAGTACCACACCCTCAGATTCAGCAGCGCTGCTATCAGCAGGCAGGCATAAAATAGATATGCCACCAGTCACCTCCAGAGCTTAGATATCCATCTTTCATACAGGTTAAGATGAATAAGGAAGAGGGGGATACGCTGCAGTACAGCTATCAAAGTAGGCCACTCTCAAGGTTGGAATTAATCCCACTTCCAACTCCCATGAAGAGCTCTAATCTACTCAGTCATGATGTATTATTCATAGTGGTCTCCTCTGCCTGAAGTTAGCTTTGAATGCATTTTTTCTGGACTGAAAGCACCTGAACTACACAAATACCAGCACAGAACACTTATACTTTGAATAGGTTGTACCTCAGACTTCACAGCGCTACTTATTTAGGCATTAAGGAACATGCTCATAGTTCAGCAAACCCTCAATAAAACCATTTAATGAATGGAGTAACAGTAACAAGCTCATTTGCCAAAGGCCACTAAAGTGGTAGAAATGAAGCCAGTACATTCACAGACTCATAGAATCAATTAGGTTGGAAAAGACTTCTAAGATCGTCAAGTCCAACCTTGATCCTACCACAGCCATGTTACCACTAAACTGTGTTCCCAAGTACCACACCCACACGGTTTTTGAACACTTCCAGGTATGTTAATTCCACCCTCTCCCTGGGCAGCCTGTTTCAAAGCTTGACAATCCTTTCAGTGAAGAGACTTTTCCTAGTATTGAACTTAAAACTCCTCTGGCTCAGTCTGAGTCCATTTCCTCATATCCTGCCTCTTGTTACCTGGGAGAAGAGATTGACCCCACCTCACAACAACCCCCTTTCAAATCCCCTGGCTCCCCAGACTGAACAATGCTTATCTTCACTTATGAAACTAAAAAAAAAATATTTGCTTTTAACATCTCTTCAAGGTGCAACAACAGCAGATCCATGGAGACTCATTCTTGGTGCTTTCTGTGTAGTGTGTGGAAGCATGCCACTTGTACTAATACACCATGACGGAGCACAAGGCTGATCTCTCTGAAGGATATTACAAATACACACATGTATTCTTCAAATGCAAAAGTACTACTTCTGTTGTCGTAATATTGGAATTCAAATAAAGAGAAGCTGTCATATTATCACTCTTTAAACAGCTTTGTTAGTAGAGAATAAAGCCAACTTTCTTACTCAATTCCTAGTGAAAACAAATGCTATTGAGTTTTCAAGCACCATTAAAAATCTCGACGCATTCCAACTCTAGAGAAGATAGGATCTGCACCAATATTCACCCACATGACATCGAAGTTTTCCCATCCCATCTCTCAGTTTGCTGAGATCCTTGTCTTAGTGATGACATGCACTGCCACCTTGTGTTATGGTTTAGAACTGAGAAAGTCTGAAAAGTTGGGTTTCACACAAACATCCAGCTTCCCCTGTTTTAACAGCAATTTTTCCCCTAATTGCTGTTCCACATGAGAAGCCTCTCCAACCTTTCATCTAAATAAAGAAAAAATATTTGTATCTATATATATCTCGAAGATCTAACATGGGCTGCAACAGATGCAAGCCTCCACAATCCCAAGGAACAAACTGAAGAAAGTACATTGTTCTCCACTTGAACGGTGCCTGTATTTTCAACAGCACAGTTTTGCAGGGGCAGCTGGTGTTAAGTGGCACAAATAATACCTTTTAGGCTGCTCTTCCTCCAGCACAAACAAATAAATCCAGAGGCTACAATACTGCAGTGACAAAAAAGTGAGGCTAAGGTATTAAACCCTTCCTCAACTTCAATCAGAATAATAATAATAGAAGTCATCCCTTTTGTGTCCCTGGCTTGTATTTTGAGAGGAGGTATTCTCAAAATCTCTATAAGAAGAGACTAAGGGTTCATTCATCTACAATGGCCGGGTATAAGCTGAGCAACTATATTCTGTATTAGCAGCACATACTGGGATAGGAGCTCCAGAACTAAAAAGAGGGATGTGAAGTTGTAGCTATTTCAGTGGTCTGCAGCCAACCCAAACCTGCTACATCTGTGCCTCACAGAGGACATGAAAGCAATCGTCTGTTAAATCTTCCCAAGTCCAAAGCTGAGTGTAACTACATTGTGTCTTTCAGTGCAGCCCCAAGCCCAGTGGGTGGATCACAGAAAAACATGCATTTAGAAGTAAAAGAAAAAAAACGTGGAATGGTTGTGAAAAAGGACATTAATGGGCTTTGAAGCTGTACTGTACTTTTAAATATGTACCGAGTGAAAGTTCATTTTTCTTAAAAAAAAAAAAAAAAAGAAAAAAAGAAAACAAAGAAGACTGCCTTACAATTTGGGTATGGTCATCTAGAAGTAAAAATGCTTCTATCGTCTATTCTGAAGAGTTTCAAAAACCTTCTATAACTGCACTATCTTTACACAGATGAAATTCCTAAATGACCCATCTTCTTTCTCACTGCACATACTGTTCAACTGTAAAACATCACAATATTGTTAACTATTTACAGAACAGTAGTGCTGAGCACATCTACTTCCCTTCTGTGCTGGCATTGTTGGAAATTTTTGTATTACCTTGTTTCTCACAAATTAACCATTGAAACAGAAACACTACAGTAATTCACAGAAACTTAGTCCCAGCATTCAGCAGGAGCCTTTCTTGCTCTAGCAGACAGCAGTTTTCCTATCATGTGAGTTGGCAAACAAAGAATATGCTAAAGCTAATTGGTGTTCACTGACCAATTTTGACATGTGATGAAATTTAGACAATGTTTTTTTTAGTATTTTTTTTCCTCCCCTTTCCCCACCCAAGCAGGAAAAAAGCAAGACACAAGTCGTCTGCCATACTAATGTATTCCATCTTTCAAAAAGAAAGACATGATTTTAATATTACTTAACAATATGTTAAAAAAGTAGCCAGTTAGGCTTCAGTGTTAATACAATTATACACTCTATAACCGATTTGATAGTGTGAGTACTGTTCTTTTTTAAATTTTCTCATTCTGCAAGTATTCTTACACAAGCTGGCTACAAGTCAGGAAGAAAAAAATCAAAACACAAATAGCGTAACTTGTACACTCTTAAACAGTAGATTGTGAAAGAACTGAGGGAATACTTGTCCCATAAGAGCCTCTTTTTCATGAAGTCATGTCAGGAGAATTCTGGAGCAGATGAAAGCACAACTGACTAGGTCCATTCCTTTGTCAGGAGTCAGAATGACAAAACATAGCTAGATGCAGAAGTGACAGGAGCCACTGCAGATGATGCAACCTAGTATTTTGGCCTCCACCCAAGCCTAAGCAATTTAAAGTCTTTGAGGCCAAGGCATTCAGAAGGAGATGGAAAAGAGCTATTGCTCCAACTCCAACGGCATACAGCTACCATCAAGTAAGTCTCACTCACAGACTACAAGCACACAAGCTAACAAATTCAGGTAGAAAGTGGCAATTTTTCAGTCCGCAAGAATTATCAGGCCAAAGGGTTCAGTGCAGATCCACACAGCACTGGGGACAAGGCAAGGCAGCACTGGCTCAAGACCAGATAAGCTCTCAGCACAGCAGGACAGATAAGTGGAGTTGTCATTCATTTATTCCTGCAGGGTTCCCTCCCCATCTCGTATCATTTCAATGTGCAGCGAAAGTGGTTTTTTTCAAGCTAAAGTTGGACCAGTTGATGGAAAGTCTCTGCCTTGTCTGTCTGGCAGAATCCAAGCAGAACCTGAAAAGAAAAAAGTGATAAAGTGAAATCAATATACTTAAAATCAAACCTCCTGTGTTATCCCTCTTTTGAAGAGTAGCTCTCATTCAGAAAGATAAACTTCTTAAAAAAATCATACATAAAAAATAATCACTTGTCCATCACTCAAATACATCATAAACCAGTTACTTTAAACACCACTGTATTATCAAGAGTAAGTGAAGGAGATAGCAAAGAATGCTGCATATTCAGTGGCAGAGAAGTGAGTTGAATGTTAAATAGAAACAGAGAAGGCATCACTGTATTTACCAAAAACCTTGAAAAGGGTAAGAATGAATGGCAAGAGGTGTGTTAAGCAGCATCACCAATGGCATGGGACACTGCTGCTAGTCTTCCTCATACAGCAAAGTTACATTTGGGACAAAGACCTTGGGAAAGGAGGTCTGTTTATAATATAGCAGATAAGTAGCCCACATGCCTGGAAAACCACCTTTAGAATAGAAATCCATTTATTCGCTTGCACTGAACACAATTTATGGAAAAGGTTGCCACACGCAGGCCTCAGTGACTGTTAATTCAGGCTGAAGAACTTTATCAAGAGAAGGTGCAGCTTACAGGCTTGAGGCTGCATGACTGCATCAAAGTAGTGCAAACCTTTCTCTCAAAGGCTGTGTTGCTTCTGTAACAACCGAAAGCCAAAAAAAAGGAGCAGACAGAAGGAGCACAATAGAACAAGTACAGTGGAAGGCTAGGACTCTACTTATTCTCTTCTCTCTATGCTAATGTTAAAAGTAGCCTGCAATATTAATCCTGATGTCAAGGTGTAATTCAAGTATCCATCTATTACATCACTACAACTCAAGAAGGAAAGATAATGAATGAACAAACTATCAGTAAGAAGCATGAATTCAGGAGGCCTGTGCAGCTCATTGCCATGGACGGTTACTAAAACAAGCCATGTTACTAGCCTTCCAAGTATTATGTTTGGAATTATCAAATTATAGAGAACACAGGCATTTAAGGCGCCCTCATGGCATTGAGTAGCTGTTTTTCTTCCCTAAAAGAGCACCAATCAGAGCTTTTCAGTAATCTTTTCTAAGCAGGTATACATAAAGAAAACTGGACAGTTGCAATTCCTAACAGATGAGAATAAAGGAGTAGATCACACCAGTCACTGAATGGAGTACAAAACAGTACACTTTAAATGCTAACTCTTCATCTGGAATCATGTTTTAAGAGTTTATCTCCAAAATTCAACTGCACTTCTCCAAACAGGAGAGACTGCTTCATTCATCCTGCTGAGAGTACATAACTGATGAAAGAACTTCTCTATTTGCTACAGATAGTGCAAACTTGAGTGAAGCTGAGACTATTCCATAACAAAGGCTTATGCTACACTAACACTAGCAGTATTTAATACATGCTGTATTTTACCTACAAACATACATTTCCATTTAAAAAAGAAATTCTTTAATTGCACCACTCAGAAAAATAATTTTGAAGACTAGAGACCATGCACTGGTGAAAATTACATCATCTTGTACGCTGTAGCTCTGTAAGTAATGAGATACATGCATTTAGTAGTAATAATTGCAGCAGCTGCAAGCTGTTCTTTGCAAGACCCAGACACACATTACATCCCAGGCACATAGGCTATGAAAACTATATAATTTTAGAAGAGAAATCCATACTGGAAGTCCTTTCTTAAAAAATCCATCCTTTAAACAAATAGCTTTTGTTGCTTTGTGAAATACTACTGTTGAGTTCCAAATTATTCAATTGCAGGAGTTATTTTAACTTTTCAGATTTGGCTAAAAGGCTCATTAAATTAGCACATCCAGTCAACACTCAAGAAAACAAATTTGAGTGGATTTCAGTACTATGGAAGAACATTTGCTACACTATTGAAACATGAGCTGCTTCCTCATATTTGAGAAATCTAGTATCACAGCACATTCTGATTTGGAAGGGACTCATAAAGATCAAGTCCAAATCTCAATATGATTCATAAATCCCAGAATCAAACAAAATGCACCTAAGAGAAAACCTTTCCCAAGCACAGGTTTGTACTGTCACTGTAGTAGGCCAGGCTGAATAGAGCTCTGAGCAACCTGGTCTAGTGAAAGGTGTCACTGTCCATGGCAGGAGGCTGTAAGGTGGTCTTTAAGGTCCCTTTCAACCCATGCCATTGTATCATAAGTCTCCCCTCTTAATGATTGGCATAAATTAATATCCCACAGTTATACCATCTCTAATATGTGTACAGTATAAAATTCCCAAGGAAGAACACAATGAACAAACCTTTCTGAAGTGCCTGCTTGGAAATTTAAAACAGTAAAGTTTTATTTGCTCAACACTTAAGATGCTATCAGGATTTTCTTTTCCTTTTTTTTTTTCTTTTAACACTAATCAGTACTTGGCACGTGTGGAAAATAAAGGGAAAAAAAAAAGGTAACTGAGAATATTCTGAAAGCCTCAATGAGAATCTGGGGGACACACAGGTAATTCTGGCACTCATTTCTGTATTTGTGCTATTCAGCTATGAGCTGTGCCAACAGACCAGAGCTTCAGTGATTGTTAAAGCATTCAGAATGTCAGTTGTTACAGGATTTGCTGTGTTACACCACAGTACAACATCGGCTTTTCTGTCAGGAGTTGGTTATTAAATTATGGATTGGTGTGGTGGAGTTGTTTTTGTTTGTTTTACAACCATGATATATGGAAAGAAGCAAAGACAGCTTTATGTGTAGGGATTACAGCACTGTACCTTTTAAAATATTCCACTTCTCTCTCTGTTTCATCCATTTCCACGCTGTCTAGATCAATGTCTTTGGGTAGAAACACATCATCTACAAAGGAAAAAGGATGACATTATGTTACTCCATGGGGAGTGGAGAAGGAGAGAAGCAGCAGCTTGAAGAAGCCGCATTAAAGGTGTTTTTGGAGAACCAACTGAACTTCGTAGACTATTGATTATTCATATTTAGGCTGATTTAATACACACATATAAAGACACTTCTTAAAATCCTTATACTAGTATCTCTGCCCAGTCTTTAAGGAGTTACACTGGGAACGAGGAAGAGATGAATCAACAGTAAATTTACTGATTTCATGGGTTGCAAAAAGATACCATAAACCTGGAAAACACATGAGAGTAGTCAAATTATACAAAGGGCTTAATGAATTAGATAGCTGTTGAATGCCTGAAATTTGTTGGCCTTACTACTAAAAAGGTAGCTTTAGAAACATTTAAAAAATGGTATTTATAAAGAAAAATACTTCAAGAATTCTGGGTTTGTAGAGCTGCTGTACTCCCTCTGGGACATGATCATCAGGCTGTGTCTGAAAGAGTTTAAGTCATGCTAGCTACCAGTAGGATTTTGTTTTTAAACCCCACATTTAACACATTAATATATGACCTGAATTTAGGCCTCAGCTATAGCAAAAAAGTCACATTAAAGTCCATTGGTATATTGTATTGTCTCCATGTATGGTTCTTTTTTTGTAGTTTAAAATGAAATCCAACAGAAATCATAACTTCTAGAAATCAATTTAAAGATTTTCCTCTTGAAATTTCTTTTCTCACCACCTGTATACTCCAATCTTATTTCTGATGTAGCTTCACAATACATTCCAAAAGGGTGAGACAAAGAAACTAAACAAAAACATCAAGTACACACTTGGACCCTAGAATCCTGGAGATTATGAAAACAGACAACTCTTTCTCCTAAAGACACTCCTGGTGGTTTAAAAGTTGCATGTACTAGCTGTTCAACTTATTCCTGAAGAAGCAGAAGGCCCTATAAACACAGGGCTACCCTAACAGTCTCCTGTCCTTATAACAAGGAGTTTAAATACCCCAGAATAAATTTTTTTAAGAAACAGAGGTCTCACCAAAAGCAATAATGTTCACTGAAAACTCAGTTAAAACCCCCTAGCTTTGTTATGCCCTTCTCATGTTCTTTCTTACCCTAGTTCTCATCCTTTTTAATCAGTTCATTTTTTGGTGTCTTTGCTAACTTGGTACATCAACCCTATGTCTTAAAAGAATTACAATTACAACTACATGAAAAATTGTGTATCACAGTATCTTTCCTGTAGCTGTAAAGTCCAAACTACTCAGAGTAGAAATCCAGTCCCAACTCTACAGAGAGCAGCACAATTCTCTTTATAAATTCAGAAACATGTCCCTGTCTATTTTCACATTTAAGCATTAACTTTTAGAAATTGTAAGTATATTTGATTTAAGCAGCAGAAAACAATGGTGGGGGCAGGGAGAAGGACAAGAAGCAGGAAGGTACCTGCATTCTCCTACAGTAAATGCCCTCTACCACCATCACCCTCTTCAGTATCTTCACCTTCAAATGTCTCACATCTCCTCTTTCTTTCCCACTGCAACTTTTCACTTGGGCAAATAAAAAACAGTAAATTAGGTTTTTTATTTATTTACTTACCTGTTAATGTAATGAATATAAGAAAGGAATTATTTCCACTGCAAAAATGCATATTTATGCATGAACGACCATTCTTTGACTACACAATCCCCTTACTTCCCTCGCTTAAAGAGTAAGAACAACTTCATACTATACTCTCAATGCTGTATGAGAAACAATTTTGCTTTTAAAGACATTCAAAATGGACTTCAGCACATTACTGCATTAATTATATATTTTAAACAAGAAAGGCTTTCCAGAAGACTGGCTTTCTCAACTGACACAACCCTCCACAAAACCTGCAGCACGTGGTAGTAGCATCCTACATCTCTTTACTAGAACACTATGCATCTCTTAATTGTTATAATTCTGATTACTTGAGTTTTCCTGACACCAGTTTCTAAGTTTCTCTAATTTACACTAGCAGAAAGGCCTGAAGATAAAGACGGCAGACTTCTGGATTTAAATGGTAACAACGAAAAAACAACCCAAGTTCTTCCACTTTCTAGACACTTACCAATGGAATTGTTGACTTTGTCACCTTTTTTCTTTTTGTTTTTCTTGTTCTTGCCTTTTGGTTGAGGAGAATCCACAAGTATTAGCTTATTATTTTGCTGCTGTTCACTTGGTGAAGGGGATTCACTTGTTATAGGTGCTTTCTCTTCCTTTACGTGGTTCAACTGTTTTTTGTTGTTATTGTTTAATTTCTTCTCATCCTTTTTAGGTTCTGCAAGTGTTGGGAGCTCTGCTGCTTTTGCTTTGGATTCTATTTGGTTTCTGGTTTTAGTCTGAATCTCAGCTGCTTTGGGGGACTCAACAGGCTTTTTCACCTGTTCGACACATGATTTGTTTATCTGCTTTAGCTTCTGTTTGCTGTTTCCTTCTTTATGCTGATGCATAATATCAAGCAGAAAAGAAAGGGGCTCATGCTGCTTTACACTGCCCTCTTTCTGATAGAGCAGCTTTGAGTCTCTAGTGTTTACACTGGATAGTTCACACCCCGTCTCTAGAACTGGCCTCTGGTCTGTGTGATTCACATGTCTTGACAGCGAACTGGAGGAGGTTTCTATCTTTTCTGATTGTTCAAGTGTACCATTCTGAATGTCTTCAGGGGCGTTTGAGACAGGTTCCTTCACTGCCTGGCAGTTTCGAGTAAGCATGTCCACCTTTTGACAGTCCTTAGTGGTTCGTTCTTTCTTCTTTTTCTTGACAGCCCGCAACTGCTGAAGTTCTTGAAGCCTTTGTAATTCCTGCTTCAGTCTCTCTTCTTCCTCTTCCTCACGCCGCCTCTGTTCCTCAAGCAACTGGTGATGCTCCCTCTCTCTGGCTTCAGCTTCAAGTCGAGCTTTTTCTTCAAGCTGTAAAGTAACAACAGATTTATTAAAAGTAACAAATATTTTTGAAATTTAGAGTTTTAGGGATTATTACTACTTTTCTCTATGAATGTTATAAATCCTAGGATGCTAACATATGAATATACTTAATCCAGAAGTCTGCAGAGTAAGCAAATAACTACATAGAATCTGCCCTTTTAAGCACATTACAATCCTTTCTATATTTCTGTTTTCTATGCTTCTGTAACTCATTTGACTGTTGTTAATATCAACTGTTGATCTTCCTTTTGCTACTGCTATGCCCAACTTCACATCAAAGGCTTTTTACAGCCACAAAAACCTGCTGACAACAAAACATTCAGCTTCTTTCTCTATGACCGTGTGTAGTGCTAAGGTGTGGGGAGACTCCAGCTGGTCTGGAGTCTCTGTGGAATAGCTGGGACTGTGCTAGGAACTTCTGCACATCGTCAGGGTGATATACACGGATGGAGAGACTGCCACACAGAACGGAAGTCCGGTCTCTAAAGTGATGAGTCACTGTTGTCTCACATGAACAGTCTGTGTGTCCAATTAAGAATTACTTATGCATAGAGACACCAATGATCCATGGACATGTGTCAATACTGAGGTCTATATAAACCGCAGTTTCTGATATAACAAAGGTTCCAGGTGCCTGTTCCTGAGGAAGATGTGTCGCTTCTTGACCTATCCCAACTGTACAGTGACATTTGTTGACCGCAACGTGATTGCGCGAGGACCCCTGAATGACGCAGTCCTGAAAGGGACTAAGACAGCTGAAGAAGAAGAAAAGCTACCGTGAACAAAGGAGCAAAGAGAGAAGCTGACTCGAAGAAAGCTCCTGCTTAACGCGACCGGAGCGCAGCAAGCAAGAAGATCGCTAGGAGCTGCTGAGAGCACTTTGGAAGGTCTGAACGGCCGCAGACCCCCGTCTTAAGTCCATTACGTGCGAGATCTCTGCTTGCAGCCGCCTGAGAGCTGCCACCTACAACTGCCCATGCTGCTGTCCGCTGCCGCCTGAGAGCCGCACCGCACCCTGCACAGCCTGGCGCGCCACTGCCTGCCACCACCGCCTGCTAAGCCTGCCACGCCACTGCCTGTTAACTGCTGCTGTGTTTCGCCAGAGCCTGTGACTGTGTGAGTTGGCGTGCACACTCAGCCTCGCTCCATTGCTGCTGCAGCCACGCGCACGTACGCAGCTGCGTGCGCCCGAGGCTGCTGCCATTCCTCCTGCAGCCGCTTCGCCGTGCGCGCACGTGCAGCCCTCACTATTGCATGCTGCATGCACTCGGGGCCAGTGCGCCCTGCTTGCCGAGCTTCCTCGTAACTGCGGGCGCAACCGGGGCGGTTGCGTCTCGTTAGCGGCTGCCGCCCGAGCCTGCTCGAAACTGCATGTGCGCGAACCACCTCCGCTCTGTTCCGGCTCTGCTGCAGACCCTGTGGCTCCAGTAGGGCAGTGCCAGCCCCGCCGTTTCCCAAGCGGGACTTGCCCGGGCCCACGATCACCGCAGGTCCCACCTTTTCCACTTGCCCCGGCCCACGGCCTTTCGGGGTGCACAAGCCGCACCGCCAGAGCCTCCCATGGGGCTGCGCACAGTGCCATCAGGGCACTCTGTGCCCTCCCCGCACTGCCCACAGCCATGCCTCGCTTCGCAGCCCCCCTCCGCCGCTCGTGGCCCCCCGCTTAGCGAGGGTTAGCACCACGCTTGCGCGAGCCGCGCCCCGACACCAGCCCACGAGGCAGCCCCTCCGCGATGGCCAGCACCGCCTTCGGCGCCACCTCGCAGCTCGCCCCCTGCGCCGGTCTGCCCACAGTCCCCCCGCTCCAGCACCCACCCCCTGCGAGGCCTTCGCCTCGCCCGGCGTCACTGGCCCCTCCACCACCACTCACTGCCTCCATATCTACGCGGATCATGGTTGCTAAGCAACCCCGCTCCGCCTTGCTACATAGTTCCGTTGGCGTAACTGAATCCTCAAAAAGCAATCTATTAAAGAAGTTTTCACATCCCTCACGTGGACGGAGAGAGACGGCCGGTCACAAGCCATTCGGGGATAGGTGGCCTGGTCTAGGTTTGAGAGTGGCGGTAAAGTCACAAAGGGTTGACCCAGATAAAGAACACCTGGTAAAAGGTGTGCGGCCAGACATGTGTTCCACGCTCAGAAAGGAAGATGATGCTGCCCAAATGTGGAAGCTTATCCTTCAGAAGTGTAGGGTTAAATTAAATAAGTTGCTCCTACAGGAAATACATATATGGAGCAAAGAACGTGTTAATCAGGCTACATCTAATGTTGCTTTTAGTATACCTGACAAGAGAGCCATGGAGTTATTAACTAGATGGTGCTTGTTTTTCGAATCATTGAAATATTTTCAGACAGTAAAAGAACCTGAGAAAGATTCAGAAAATTCTGTTTCTGTGACTCCTACTGCTCCTCCTCTCGAACCTTCGCCTCCTCCACCCAATACTCCTGAGAGCGAAGCTCCCTTGAATTTATCTTCCTCCCCCTCTAAGCCCTTAAGGGAGAAGAGGTTTCATTCTGCCAAAACAGGAATGTTTTGGGACGATTTGGACGAACTGGTTGGGCCTTATATTCCTGTACTCGGGGATAGGTCCTATAAAACTCCACAAGAATTGGCAAAATCCTTCCCTGCAAAAATTACTCAGATCAAAGGCAACAAAACAACAACTGACAAACAACATCTGTCAGCACCCCTTAAGCTTACTTCGCTTCCCTCTCTGCCTTCAGACTCAGACACTGGGTCTGATGAAAGTGAAGGAGAGGGGTCTGCAAAAGAAAAAAAAAAAAA
>VWZG01008797.1:39944-98159 GCA_013396735.1 Grallaria varia | reverse complement strand
CCCACCCCTCCTAGCCATTAGGCGGCCATTTGAGTGATTAGCTGAGCCCCTTTGTTTCGATAGCTGAGGCAAGGAGGGTTTCAGCTCCCAAACTGCTGGTAGGAAAGAAAAAATTCTGACAAATTCTAAAACTATAACACTGTTTGATGACAAATTGAGAGATTTTGATCCTAGAGTGAAACCAAAAGAAAAGTTATGGCTTGAGATATGTTTGGAGTGCTGTGGGGGAGCAGAAACAAAGATGAGACAGTGAGAATGATCGTTAGTGCAATCTGAGGATATTCATTGATGTTGAAACAGGGAAGACTCTTGGATATCAGATTCAGAATTCAGAATAGAAAAAATATCTTAGCTCTGTCATACGGAGGGGAAGAAGGCAGGGAAAAAGGGGATATGTCTGCTCTCACTACAGAACACTAACTGCATGCTGACTCCTGCTGCTCCTACCCTCACACTAACCACTCACTCTCCTGCTCTCCCCACTGAAATCTGAGAAGACTTTGTTGAAAGACTCCCTATCATTTCTTGTGTTCCTGATGTAAATTCTTCCATGTCATATTCTGATTTGGTACTGGGAACGATGCTGCCAGGTCATTTCTTTGTCATCAGGGGAGCATAGACAGTCTTAAAAAAATCTCAGGCTAACATCATGTTGGCTATTTCTAGCTCTGCTATATAAGAAAAGCACAGAGGAGTTGCTGCTGTCACTTCTGTGAAATTCATGCATGGTCACCAGTTTAACAACTTTATTTTTACCTATCCAGGGAATCACATGAGATCATGATGAAATAATTTTTTTCTCTGTCTCTTTCTGTTGTTTAGATGTGAGAGTTCTGTGCTGCAATGGACATATGAGCAGGGGAGGGGAGGGGAGAGGAGAAAAGAGGAGAGGGAGAGGGAGAGGGAGAAGTAGAAAGGGAGGATGGGTGTGTGCTAAAGTACAAAGCAGTACTTCTTATCTTCAGCTGTCCAGGTGCCCCTTCCACCTCCCACCACTGGATGAAGATCTGCCCAAGTGAAGTTCATTTTTAGAGGAACCATGACTCATTTCCACATTCATGGAGGCTGCCATGGCTCTTTTTGGTAGTCTGGCAATATAGAGTCCCTTGAAGTGTGTGGAATGTAAATGACACCCTTTAAGGCCCATCTACACTGTGTAAAACGGCTTATGTGTAAATTAGAAACAAATGTAACTGTTTTCAAACAGATACAGCATAACCTGCAGTAATGGAACTCCTTCCACTTATTTTTATTACATAGATTCAAAGTAGTAGGAAAATGGATGATGAAAGCGAGGGGTTTATGTTTCTTTAATGCTTAATAATTTATAGAATGAGGTGCTTAGTGTGATTCAAGGAGGCTTCTTGCTGATAATACTTTAGTCTACCTGTCTTTGTGTTGTCCAGACCTTTATTTTATTAATGTGAGGTCAACACCTAAGCAAGATTCTTTCCTGTAGGCACAAATTCTTCTGAAAATGAAAGTGCTCCGTTTCCAGGATGAGAAGCCAGACAATGCCACAAAGGAGCTGTCCAATCCTTGACCAGTGTAGCCTCTGCCACATTAACTCAGGACTCACTCTCTGTCCTCAGCAGTAGCAGCATCCCTTCTGCAGGCATCTCCAGAATAACAGCCTAGCACAAGCTGCCTGTTCCTCTTAGGAGTAGCCACAATTCCCCAGCAGGCTGTCCCCACCATCCTTTCCCTGGCTGGGATGTTCAACAACATGGTACTGCTGCCCCTGTGGTGTTTCCAAGCCGGTTTGTCTCCATGCTGACCTCGATAATGTTTTAGTGGATGTCTCTAGCATGGTGCTGCTACCCACTGGGGAGGACTGCCCTCACTGAGGCACTTTCTGAAAACTGTCTGAGTTGTTATTCTGACTCCATTGCATTCTTTCATATACTTTCCAGGACCAAAAGATACTATTCTAAGAAGTATCTCCCTCTAGGAGATTCTTTTTATTCATGTCAAGTAGCTGTCGGTAGCATTTACCTTGTCCCCAGCTCAAAGACAACTAACTGCTGTCAGCATGTTTGTTTGGCTGTTTCATTTTGGTTCAGATGGATCCTACCTTTGCTTCCTCAGAGTTCACTTTTTAATGTTCTCATCTAGTATTCTGGTGTCTCTATGAAAGGAAATAAAATTCCAAATAAAAGTAATCTGGGTTCCAGCCAATGCTTTTTCAGAGTAATCTGAAAACTCCTGAAAAATTCTGCAGATTTTCTTCTAAAACCTCTCTGCATCTTCACCAAATTAGCTTGCTTTGCAATGTCTTTACAGGCTTTGTCTGTCACTAAGTCCTTCAACTTATGTGGTTCAGCAGCTCTGACCTCAAAATGCTGTACTTGACTTGAGATCCATGAGCTTATGTACAAAGCAAACAGTCAAACATATAGCACCTTCCATAGGAATCTAAATAGCTGTAAAAACTGGAAACGGTTTTATACCTACACAGTTACACTGAGTGGTTTTTAGCTCACCCTGTATCCTCAACAGAATTAGGTTTGAGGCCAACATTTGGAAGCAGTGTGGTAGTCCAGAAGATTTTAAAGTACCATTTCTCAAGTAAACCCTAGTCCCACTAGCTCCTTAATTCCTAAATTGCTTTTGAGAACTGGCTTGAAGTCTCCCAAGCCATCTATTGGACATCTCCTCTGGATCCCAATGTGCATCACTGTCTAGAGATCCCAAGCTGTTCCTGTGGGAGAAAAAAGCTTATACATTGTAGTCTTCTGCCTTGGCTGTCTATCTTGGATGTCTATCAGTTCAATTGTTGAAATACATACTGACTTCAAAAGGAGATTCTTGAGATCATTTTTATTTACCTCACAGAATGAATCCCAAGATATTTTGTTACATAGTGAAATAAAGCTTTTTGTGTGGCTGATTGCCACTTTTCAGCCATGGTATCTTGAGGGTCATACTCTTTTAATCAATGATGACAGGCACCCAGCAGAATTATCTAAATAATTCACGGTTTTCTTTGAACAAGTAATTTTTTTAATTGATCTCCACTGGTACCCACGGACATTTGGTAAAACTTAGGCAGTAGCCACATTTTTATTACACTTGCCATGACATTTTCATTTGGCCACTCTCCCAGTCACAGAAAGGAAGTTGTATATAGGAAGGCACACATAAATCGCAGAATCACAAAAGGATCCCACAAGGATCATTGAGTCCAACCCTCAGCCCTGCACAAGACCATCCCCACAAGTCATACCAGGTGCCTGAGAGTATCATCCAAACACTTCTTGAACTCTGTCAGGCTTGGTGCTGTGACCACTGCCCTGGGGAGCCTGTTCAGTGCCCAACCACCCTCTGGGGGAAGAACCTTTTTCTAATATCCAACCTAAACCTCCCCTGACACAACTTCAGGCCATTCCCTCGGGACCTGTCACTGGTGACCACAGAGAAGAGATCAGTGCCTGTCCTTCCTCTTCCCCTCTCAAGGAAGTTATAGTCTGTGGATCTCCCCTCAGTCTCCTCTTCTCCAGGCTGAACAGACCAAGTGCCCTCAGCTGCTCCTCATACGGCTTCCCCTCAAGGCCCTTCACCATCTTCACTGCCCTCCTTTGGATTTTTACTTGCCTTGGGAGGAAACAAAACCTCTCCCCTGCCACTGGTCTGTTTTTTAAATTCTATACTGTTTCCCACCTAAATGACTGCTGTGAGTTCAGGGCAGTACACCTAATCCAAAACCAAATATTATTTTGTCTACTAATACATCTACTCACATGATTCCTCAAAGAAGAAGGTTACCTTGCTCCCACTGATCCTAGTTATTTTATTTTGCTGATCCTTCCACCTATTAGCTGCTGAATATTCTGCCTGGCATTTTGATTCCCTAATGCTGAATCAGGAAAGAAAGGGGGAGGCAGGATTAAGGAAAGAGGGGACAGATTTTCAGCTGTATCAATGTTTTCAAAGAGAGCAGAAAGTAACCCTTGTGACCTGGATGCTGGGTGGCTTTTATGCCCACTGGTTCAGTGTCCAGAACAGCTGAATTCTGAGAGAAATTTGACAGTGTTTCCAAAGAGCATTGGCTTTCTATGTGATCCTGCCCTTCTGTTATCCCAGGAGTGGGGAGAGCAGTGTTTCTGCACTGGAGCTGCAAGGCACCTAAATTAGACATTAGATGAGCAATAAGGTGGCTGGTGATGCCAGCATTCCACATGACGCGCTGCAGGAGTCACTGTCTGGAAGGCCCCCACACAGGTGACATCCTAGAGCATTACACTGGGAGCCTAGCATCATGTTAGCTCTTGGACAGAAGGAAGTTCTTTTTTCATTAAGGCTTCTTCATGAAGGTCCTTTCTCCAGGGCTAAAATTTAAACTAAATTAATGTAAATTTAAATCCATCAGTCTGCTGAAAATGACACAAGAATGAAAAAGCAATAGCAGTGTATGCTTCAGCTCTCTTCTTGAGCTTTTCCACCGTCCTTTCTCCAAGGTGCTCCTCTGGCCCATGGCCAGAGAGGATGGTAGCAGCTGTCCAGAAGGGCAGGCAGGGTGTCAGCACTGGTGGACCTCCCCTGCACAGGCACAGTCTTACTATAACCATGTGATTGTCAGTATGTACTGCTGGACACATTTATTTGTCTGAGGGCATTTATTCAATTACATTCACTTCTTCAGTCCATGAAACAATACAATGCAACAGATTACACAGACTGAAAGCAAGACACTGAAGCCTTGCTCTCAGAGAAGAAATACTGAAAACCTGCATAATTCACTTTTAAAGCTTATACAAATCAAAGGATGTTATTACTGTCAGAAATAGCCCCAGTGCAATGTTTGATGTTTACCAGTGATAGAGTGATATTTAACACAGTACAGATAACAGAGTGTGAGCAGACAGGAATTATCAGGCATAAGAAAAACATGAACTGAACATCCTCACATTTTAGAATACATGCTGCAGTATGTCAGCTGGGCTTTTTTATCTCCACCCCAACATGAAGTCGTCCTCTTTCTATGCATGATATCTCTAGGACCAGCCCTGTATCTGTGAAAGACTTCACTGTCAGGTGAAGGACACTGCAGAAGGAAACCAGCAGACCCTGAACAACACTCACTGCTTAGCTTCTTATTTGGAAATGCCTTTATATCTCTGACATTTGCACGCATTTCTACTCTGAACAGAACAAATGTAATGTAATGACAGGAAAGGATGGTCAGCATTCAAGCTACATACCCATGCAAGCAAGGTGGTGACTAAAAAAAGGTTTCCCCGAGGAATTATTGTTAATGAGCTAAAATGATGAGTAGAACAGAGTGTACAACCTTGGCAAAGAGCACCCTAGCTGAGTCCTACAGAAGAACAGGCAGATATCTAACAAGAAAGCAAAACTGTGATCTGTACGGTTTTGATAATGCAGTGTTATTAATTATCCTGACAGTTGTAGTTTAATACACCTCTAGTTCAATTCCATTTGCCTAACCAGAGAATAGATGGCTCACACCCTCAAAAAACTGGACCCATGGCTCTCTCCAAGCTCCTACCCATACTGATGACTTGTTTGTACAGGATTTGGTTTTGAGTACTGTAAGTTAGCATCTGAGATCTTCAACATGAATCACAAGCATGGAAGCAGCCTGTAATTACCAGTAGAGAAAGTCACTGTTTCTTTTGTGATTTACTCCTTCTTAATACAGTGAAATGAACCACTGATCAAGCACTGACATGAATTCCCTATCCAAATAAATATAAAACACATGGGGTAGTGGAGAGGAGAAGGAGAAAGGAGACAAGGAGAAAAGCTTTGCAACAAAGGCCAGTTTTGAAGCAATTTATGTTTTAGCTCACTAGTGGTATGCTTTGTCTTTGAAGTAGGTGCTTTCTGTACACTCAGACTAACAGGCGCCTGCCTCAGGCTTCTGCCTACGTGGATGTTCAGCTCTGTTACCTCCATTCTCATTAGTTTGCTGATCCCCTGTTGGCTCAGGCTGTGACCACACAGCTGTCAGTGAGGGAAATGCGGGCATTCCTAGGAGCTTTTAGGAGTGTAATGCATTTTTGATCTAAAGAGCACATGTATGTTATCAGAAGCAGTGATTAGCATTTTCAGGATCCAAACCATGAATTCTTATATAAATAATACAGTAACTCAACAACTACAACTCTTTAACTAAGGCCCATGCTCTACACCAGCAGTTTTCCTTTGCCTTCTTTGTGTGCACCTGTGTTTTTCCTCTCATTCTGCCTATAAACACACATTCAGATGCACACACGCACAGATATTTACCTTCCACTTTGAAACTGAGCCGTATCAGAGCCTGAAGGACGTTTTAGTAATATGGCTATCCAGAGCAGTGCACATTAGAGCATTTTGTGGACTATTTTGAGCTCTCAGCATAGAAACACTCTTATAGTGTGCTACTAGTATAATTTTTTCTAAGAAAAATGAGGTTTTTATGAATGATCTGCAGGTACTATATGCCATTAGAAGGTATTTCATATTATGTGGCTTCAAAATTAATAAACTCCTAGCATCATGTGGCTACAATATGAAACTGATCACAGTACAGCAAGAATCAAATATTTCTGCAAAACTGGACATTTTGCTCTCCTGTTGGGAATATGATTATGCCTTTTCAATATGCTAATCTGAGTCACACAAAGTTAATCTTGCCAAAGGCTTTTAACAAGCTTCTTCAGTCATTGAGAGATATGCCTTTCTATTTCTGCTAAGGTTATGCAAAAAAAAAAAAAGAACCAACAGAGGTTCATTAAAGCTTTTACTTGAAAGGTATTTGTCGCAGGTTTTTTTTTTAGCTATCTGCTAAAACTGAAACAGTATTTCAGGTTTTATCTACTGCCTGAATAGAAGTTGGAAACAAAATCTTGCTTTACCTTACGCATCCACTAACTCTTCATATCTATATCTGCCATTTTCTACCCTGAATCTGTTCATCTGCATTAGAATTTTCCCTGAAAAATCATATTGTTTTCATTTTCTTCTCATGTCCTCTATTGTGTAGATGCTCTCCTGACACTGAATGTTCTGTTCTATTATCTTCTCTTTTCTTGCCTTTTTGTGGCTAGTTCTCCCTTTCTCCTTTCCTATTATGGATATAGATACGTATTCTGTACACAGCACCAGAATTAGTTATGAGGTGGAAAAAGCAGGGATTCATATGAAAGGGAATTGGGGAAGCAGAGAGATCTGCTTTTATTGTCTCTGTTTCTCTTCAAATTTCTCCTCCAAAAAAATGGTACCAGAAAAATTCTAATATGGGATTAGTCTATTGAAAAAGAGGTTTGCCACTCAGCCTGCACAATCATTTGTTAGTTGCCAAGATGGACAATTCATCTTCAGAGGATCTGAGTGAAGTCTTTTGGCAATGACCCAGCACTGAAGGAAGTCTGATCTTCTCCTCCTTTGATATCCACAAGGGAGTTCATTAAAGTGTTTGCCATATTTTTTAATTTCTTTTTCTCCCATCCTCTGATTCTCTGTCTTCACACTTGCCTTTTTCTCTGACCTCTGCTTCTCTCCTTTGATCATTATCCTCAAACTGATCTTTTTGAAGACTCTTTAATTTCTCAGTGCCTACTGAAGCAAATTCCATTTCCCCTTACTGCCCGCTGATGGTCACTTTCCCGCTTAGCTTGGGCTTAAGGGACAGTGCTGTAGATATAAACCCCAGTAGATGTCTCTGTTGCAGCAACAAGAGCCTCCATCAGAGAAACAGATTTCTTAATAGCTCCACTGGAAATGTGACTGTTGTCTCTGCAGCAAGTCTTATGCTGGTTGCGTCTCCAGGAGGCACGAACAAGGCCACAGCCCTTTGTAAAACCAGTAAAGAAGTTTTGGATCAGATACCTGGATTTCAAAAGGGAACTTTTTGCTGTTATATACATAACGCATTCATTCCACTGGGGAAAGCACGCAGCGTGCCCAGGTACTGCTAGATTTTGAACACTACATTTGAAGTTGCTTATTGCTGTTATTTTTTCCTCTCAATTCCAATTGGATGTGCCTTACTGCAGAGAACATGTCTGTGGAGCAACCTCCATTGAACACAAGCAGAACCAGCAGCTTGTATATATATCTCTTACCTGGCCTTACAAGAACAAGTGTTTTTAATTTTACCATGGCTATGTAGCCCACAAGGGATTACGAAATGGTTTTTGAATCAAAGTGCTGCTGTGGAACAAGTTTCTGCTTCTGGATTCCAAGTCAAATTTTCTTGATGTAACTACAAAGAGAGCCAGAGGTTTCAAATTAAGCATATAGTACACAGTTCAGGAGGGCACTGTGGGAACTGTGGGCACAACTGGTGCAGGATCAGGAATGCTCTAAGCATGGGGTTGAAAACCAGGATTTCCAGCACTGGCTTTGACACAGACTTTTCTCCCTGGCTTTAGGCAAGCAATCTGACCTTGCTGGCTAATAATCGTGCTGCCTTCTTTCCCAGTCAATAATGAGAATTAGCTCTTTGTAAAGGACTTCAGAGACTTACAGCACCCCATAGCTACCATGGCCTGAATTCCCAATTACATCCAGATTCTTTTTCAATGCTTCAAGGTCCCTTTACGCAGTCAATGATGCAAAGAGCCCTTATCTAAGTAACAGTTGGTCCCTCTGTGTCTGGGACAGTTTGTTGTGTCCCCGACACCTGTTATTGGAAACCATCATCAAGGATTCATCTTTCTTCTAATTCAAGCGTCCCTCAATTCTGTGTGTTGGTATAACCCAATTACCAAATGTGGTCTCTTTCCACTGACATCATTTATGCGAGAAACACAGTAGCATCTTCAAATTCAAAGCCTATTAAATTAAAAGGGCTCCAGCTCCCAATCATGGGCTTGAAATCATTCAGCTCAGAGTGTCCATTTCCACCTCCTACTTAAAACCAGCATCATTTTTTTCACAGTGACTAGATCTGCTGCCATGGTTACAGCTTCACACAGAGTAGGGTCACCTTCCCTTTCATGAAAAGTCATTGAAAGATTTCATTTACACTAGCTCCCTTATCCCTATACCAGTCACTTTTTACACCAGTTTTTATTGCCTTAATGTTCCATTCTCCAAAAATGAAGAAGCAAATGGGGTGTCAGCAAACAGTGTGATGGAGATGAGGGAAGTAGCTGTCAGGTTAATAAGTAGATACAAGCACTGATTAATTAAACAGCTCTGCCATTAACGAAACCTTCAAGCAACATTTCTTATTCTCCTCTTCCTACCCCGTGCACTTGCACGGAGCTTAATACTTCTAAGAGAAGCTGTTTTGATAATGATAGTGGAAGTTCTTATGCTAAGACAGGTTTGAAAACCTGTCACTGAAATTGACCTCTTATGTCCTTGACAGTTCTGTGTCTCCCACCACCATTACAGAGAACAAATGTGCAAGCTCAAAACCTCTCTACCTTTTTCGCGGAAACATGTTTTCCTAGCACACCAAGATTACCCAGAAAAGTGACCATAAACCCAGTTTTTCAGAACTTCCCTTTGATTCAGAGGAAAGAAGGCGGGCAAAGTGTGGAGGTGACTGAGTAGCCACCCATGCTGTAAATCATGTTTGCAAATGTTATTTAGCTGAGAATGGCATGAGGAACTTCTAGTGCCCTCTAGACTACATTAGCTTTCTTTCACCTAAGAATTGATTAATAAAGTGGGATCCTTTCACTACAGTTCTCAGGTGGGTTTATGTTGCCTGAGTCCCACAAAATCAATTACAACCTGATTGCAATAAGCTAAGTGACTCTATTCGCAAGGTGACGTTTCTGACTAAACCTTTGCATCATCAAGGCAGTCACCAATTGATGCACAAATGCTGCAGAGGAGGTTGCTACTCTGGGAAAGACTGAAAGGTGTTGGACATTTTCAAAAACCAGTCTATTTTTAAGCACATATCACATGGAAGAGAGAGGGAACCCAAGACCAACCAGTTGCTGTTGACTCACCTTCTGATCATCCAGCAGTGCCAATAAAGGCAAAATGGTCTCTTCAGACCTCTCTACCCACTCTGGATCCTGTTTCTTTCCTTTCTGACACCTTTGCATCTCACAACATGAGCAATCAGGTAGGTCTCTGCTTACAATACTTCATGCTTAGGATTTCAAAATTTGATTTTAGCCATGCTGCTGAGCAGCACAGTTACCTCAGTGAGAAAAATTCACTCTGTAGGACACTGCAATGATACCTCTGATGCAGCTAACATCAAAATACTACCTGTGAAGGCTTTATAACGTCTCTCCACTGACCGCTGACAGCCCATTTGTCTTGGTTTAGCTGCCACATCTGCTTGAATGAAAAGAGTTGAGGGATACCACTCTGGAACAGATTTAAAACATTAAAAAGTGGAAAAAACACTTTAAAAACCTGACAGTTTCTTAATACTGTAGCCTCAAGCCAGGGGCTTTCTCCCCACAAGACACTTTCACAGTGGGGAGTGAAGAAACAGGTTACATTTCCAGCTGTTTTGTCACTGAAACTGAAAGATGCATTCCCCCAGCTAAAGGCTGGCATCTTCATTAGTCTTTTGTAGCTGAAGATGACCCTACAGAGCACAATGCAGTCTAACCACAGGTTGACATTGATATGAAAAAGAACATAGAATCAGATGTTTTGACTGATCTCTCAGAAGACACTTTTTAAATACTGGGTTAACACTTGTGCATCTTTAAAGAATGACATGAGGTATGAACCTATCCCAATTTTTACCTCTGCAAAATCTGTAACCCACTTAGAAGACTATCTTCTCATATCTAACAAGCTGAACTCCCAGCATGAGTCCAGAAGATAAATCTGCCTTTAAAGACAAGCTGTTTCATCATGGCTTTTGCAGGCAGCAAGAGGCAATCAAGACTGGGAAAAGTTTCCTAACTGAAGACACTCCCCACTTATTATATTCCTTTAAAGCTTAAACCTTCCATATTTGCTTTGTCTCTGCCCAAGGTAACTATGGTTTGAGAGTAAAGTCTTTTCTGACATTTTGCAGTTTGGGAAAGAAATTGAGGACACTATACACTTCTAGTAGTGTCAAAGAGGAGACATTGACATGGATATAAATGCAGATGGGAATGGAGATACTGGAATGAGCTGGGAGCATTGCACTCAAAAGCTAAAAACTAAACATGCATTTTTCCTTGTGTGTTATAACAGCATATGCCAGGAAAGTGTTGTCATTGCTAGTCACAGGTCACACACTGCCAAAGGAGTGTGACAATGAAAGGAAAGGTCCATCTGCAGAGCCAGAAGCCAACACTAAGTGCTGATGGCTTTCTTTGTGGGTAAATTACACACACACTAAGGATGTTTAGAGATCCAGACAGATCGTTGACACTTGCAGTTTTTCTTTTGTCTCCTCTGTCATCATTGTCAGGCACCAATTTCGCATTTCCAGTTGATATTGTTGCATCCAAGTTAGGCCTGGGCCCTGTGGCCAGATCTGGTCAGCGCTAGAAAAGGCAGTCCTACTTCTCTGTAACGTTATTGCAAAATTATACCAGGGTCTGAGCTTGCTGTTACAAGTGACTTTAAGGAGTTTAACCTCTTAGTTTAATTTGTTCTACTGCAGGGGTCACCAACAGGCCACAGTATTTCATACACCTGCCTCTTATTTGGTTTCATTGTTACTGTGTTTAAAGCCTCAAAACCCACACATTTCTTTGTCTGTAGCGTAGTTTTTCTGCCCTTGAATTCCAGTGACCCAAGCACCCTTAAGCAGTAATAGGAAACTCATACTAACTGCTTCTCATGCTCATGCAAATCAAAGAGAGTAGGAGAAGTGAAACTCAGATTCAGTGGTTTGATATCATAAGGCCCCCATTTACCTCCCAATTACCAGTAACAGAAAGTTGGAGTTGCTGGGAATGAAAAGCCCATGGGCCTTGACAGTATATGCACAATGCTGCTTATAGACAACAGCCTCACAATAGCTGACCTTGAGGAACTCTGCTGGGTCTGTACCTTTGCTTCTCTCCCAGTGCTTCCTGTAAACAACAGCAGCTGACAAAGCCAATGCAAGGAGAGGGAGGAGGAGAGGTATAACTTCATTTAAAAAGAAATCCACAGATAGTCAAGATAATTTTATCTGTTAAACAATTGTGTTTAACACTGAACGACCTTGTCTACACTCATCTCCCACTGCCTTCAACCTCTTCTGGGGTGAGCAAGCACTGCTGATATCAAACCACTGAACTGTGAGATCTACCTCTGACTCAGCAAACTCAGCTGTAAAAACTGACATTCAGCTCATGTTAAATAGTCTCTTACTTTTGGTACAGATTTCAGGGTTTTTTGAGTGACATCTCTGGCAAATCAGCTACTAAAACATAGCTTCCCTATATCAACAGAGGAGCTACACTATTAGCAGCTAGCCCATTTTCAGAAAGATAGCCTGAGGCAGCAGAAGACAGCTATTTCTGTGGGTATCATTCCTGCCAGATTCTTTAAGATTCCCCTCCTTTCACCTCTTGTCCAGCTTTCTGCCACAGACCCATCTCCCTGATTCCTAGGTAGCACCTTCCTTGCCATGTGCCTTCTGCCCTGCCATGGTTATGACTCTGATGCTTCATAATTCACTGCAAACAAGTGGCCTTGCCCAGGCCAAAACCTTTTTTACAGCTACAAACAGATTTTGCTCTCTCATTTGAATTTCTCTGACTGTTGCTTCATGCAAGTGCTTGCAATGCATTGCTTTAAGCTACACTTACGTTTCTGCTTAACAACATTTCTGCTTATCCACACTGCGTGACTAGAAGCACTGCTACTAGCATTGCCAACAAAACATTCCACCATGGATTTATGTCCATGAAATGGTATTTTATTACCCAAGGTCAGTCCAAACAGTCTCTGTGGGGATCTGTCTTCCATTTGGACCTATGACTCCATGTGCCAAAATTTCCTTCAGTTAGATGTCTTGCATAATGAATGAGTGTGCAAATACTGTTCCTTTCCATAGGAGATGTCATGGTTTGTAATGCCAGCTGTCAAATACTTACGGTCAACATTAACCAAGATAGGCACAATATGGAAACAAACCAAAAAGTTCATCCCCAGAGCACTTGTATTTGTTCTCTTACTAATAATTTTCCAAATCTTGCTTCTGTTAGGGGTGTAGTATAATACTGAGAGCCAAATGTAAAAGTGCAGGGAAATCTGAGAGATTATGAAGTCTGAGGCAACAAGATGGGAAGGCACTCAACCTCTGTGCTCTGTTTTCACAAAATTAAGGGAATGTCTTTCCAAGACAGACAAATCTAGCTTTTATCTGTTCAGCATTTTAAAGGTTTGAACTTCTAATAATGACTTGTTTCATGCTGCACTATGAAAGAAGATAGCCACTTTATCTGCCAGTGTCCCCTGAAACTAAGTCATTAGCTAAAAAAAAGAAATGTTGCTATTAGTTGCTATTAATTGCTATTAGTGCTAAAAACTGTGTTTGAAAAGGACTCTTATGTTAACCCAGTATTTGATCAAGCTATGGAAAAATGTCTGCTAAATCATTATGCCTTGTGATTTTCATGTTTGCTAGGATAGTAGGAGTAAAAATATATTTTAGCATATTTAATCCATTTTGCAGTCATAACATTGTTGCTCATTCTAGCAACAGCCACTGAAAGGCAATGACCTGGGAAATTTATAGTTAGCATTTTGTGACCTTTATTTCAACAGCTTTTAAAAATGAAGATTAAAAAAATAATTAGACACTGGAATTAAATGTAACTTTCAAATGTTCTTGAATCCTAAAATAGCTGCTAAGGAAAGCAGCGTTGAAGTTTGGGATTGCATGTTATTTAATGGAAGACAATTACTTTTGCCATCAGAAAAATCTACCCCCCGTGGTTCTCTGAGCAAGAACGGCTTTCTTTTCCTTCCTTGTTAGCAGCAGTAAATATATGTTCTTTCCTGGTAAGAAGAATCTTTCAAATTTTTGTTGGAGGGGTTGTCTTTTCAAGACCAGGAGGGTTCACAGAGCACTAAACTACATTCCTTCTGCTGTCACAGACATTCCTGTGGGGCTTGTCTTCAGCTTTGTTACTTGGAGGACATACAGTACTGTCCTGCTGTAGAAAATGAGAGGATAATTTGGGGTGTTCAGGCAGTACAGTGATGGAGAAGCCATGAGGAGATAACCGATGCTCCAGGATGCAAAGTAGATTCTACTAGAGAAGCTTTATGTTGGGATTCTTTTTGCCTTGTATCTCATGCAGTTAGTTTTCCCAGAATGATAAATGCATGCAAATCCCTGCAATCTTGATTTGGCAGCATTTTGCATCTCCTTCTCACTGGTTGCCAACAAACTGATAAAAACAAATTGAAAACTGTTTTACATTCAGAACACTACTACAAGTATGAAGGAACAAACAGCACTGGACTTGAAAGATACTCAGGAACAATAAATTTGTCAATTGACAGTGTTTCACTCTTTGTGGGGAAGTCAAAATTGTCTTTTTCAAGTTAATGATACATCCCTAAGGAAAGCTACTTCAATTAGAACAGAGTTTTCAGGAGTAATATTGTCAACAGTTTCCCTCCATCTCTTGTGCTACTTTTATACTCGCACTATCTCCTGTTGAAGCCCATAATACTTCAGCAGCTGCTCACTTTGAAATGACAAAAATCTCCACAGACTTGGGATGGCACAAACATGTTTAAAGATTTTTTATTTATAGAAAAGACTGAAAGACCTCTGTTTGTCTCATTCTTCCCAAGTAGTGCTAGCCAAAAATATTTCAATGCAATGCTTTTCAGCCAGAGAACACTATTCCAAGGAAATTACACCATTTAGTGGAATTGTGTTCATTAGTGTGAAACTCATAGGAGAAACTAGCCATGGTCACGATACACACACAGAGTACAGTCCAGACAACAGCTTGCCTCAAACTGTCAGCCACCTGACATAATTGTAAAAACCTGGGCCAGATCATGCAGCTGCATAAAGCATTATTACACATGACAGCCTAGGTGATTAGCTGCCAGAAAACCAAATTGTCCAGGTGAAGTTCAGAGTATTCTGAAGAAGGGAGGAAGGGAAGAAGGTGATATGACTGAGTCATTGTTTTAAAGAGCCAAGAGGGGAAGATTCAAGCTGTCCTAGTTATAGTGGCTGGGACCAGTTTATCACTGTGTGAGTATAATTAGAACTGTATATTCTATACCCTCTCTGCCATTTATCATGAACTGTTAATGATGCATTGTTTGCAGCAGCTGCCCAGGACTCACCTGACACCTCGGCTATGAACTGGGTGCCTGAGAAAACAGAGATAAGAGGGTTCCCTGTCTTCACACCAATGATTCAGGTGTGATAACTCCCCTCTGGGAGTCATTAGCACTTTTCATACCCAACCTGAGGGGTCATGTCTGCTAATGGGCCATCAAGTAGACCAAGATATTCTATGACTCGCTGAGTAAATTGCCCATTGTGAAACCCCTCACCCTAGGGGAGGTACTGGGCAGTCCCATCTGAACCCAAGCATATATAAGCTTGGGGTTTGGGGACTTGGGGCTTTCACTCATCAGATCGAAAGGAGGACCAGAACCTCAACAGGACTGCAACTGCCACTCTCGACCAGACTGCGACCACAGGGGCTGGTGAGCACCATACTGTTTGTGCCCCAGGGGGATGGGTTGTACAACTGGGTTTTGTGGGCTAAAACCAGTTTTCCTTTATATTAGTGTATCTATTGTAATCTTTTTATTAAATTGTAGTTCTGATTTCTAAACTCTTTTTTGAGTTCATTTCTCCTGCCAGTTTACTTTTAAACCAGCACACAAGCCCACATTCCAACACCTATATTTGGACACATCAAATTTAATGCTTAGGTATGTAATAAATGTATATATATCGGTCTATACAGGTTTTCATTGTAGTCAGTGGAGATGTAAGTCTCCATACTTTTTCATGCATGTAGGTGCCTACTGACACCTGAGATGCTCTAGGGCATTCAAGACACCCACAGATACAATAAATTTGATATCGGACATACAGAAGATCTGAATCCTTGTGGAGCAGCAACTTGAGGTCATGCACTTATGATGAGCATCACCATCAATAGTTTTCAGTCAATACAAGCAAGGGAATCTTCAGAATTTGGCATATAATCAAACATATGTATTCGCTTCAAGACAAGTTGAACAGCATGTGGGGGAAAAAAGTTTACTCTGTCTTTATGAATTATTAATTATAACTGGGACAGAAAGTGACCCAGTGGAAAAGGGGAAACAGGAGAACCTGTGCTTCTCTGAATGGGAAGGGAATAGGAAGAAGAGTTTGCAGCAGTGATATTACTTCCTGGCCTCCCCATCCTACTGGTATTTTCTCCTCCCTCACCATATTTTTCAGATCTTTGATATAAATTCTTCAGCATAAGACAATATTAACAATCTGCAGCCTTAATTTCAAGCAAGTTAGATTTGGGAAAGTATCACTGGGAAAGATATGTCAGTAACTCTCATTATGACTCGGCGAAAATTTAGCCACATTTCAGAATGCGACTGAAAAATACAACCTGCTAGGGGAAAACAATTAGGTTTTAAATTTAAAGCATGCATCTCTCTTCTTTCAAAGGGAAAAATGCAATAGGAACTCTCCAATATTATCTAAACTGGGATGTACAAGTGCCAGTGGAGACCAATGCAAAAAAGTTATAAAGACAACTTTAGCAGGATTGGAAAAGAACAAGGATAAGCCAGAAATAGGAAAACTATTTCTAGGCAATACAATACAGTTTACTAAAGCAAGTGTTTGTGAAAAGAATAACAGCTCTCTTTGGATGCAGACTGATTCCATGAAAGACACTTCTCTCATAGCACAGAAAGTCCTTCAGATCACAGATATGTCTTTGCTCATAAGCACTGAATGATTCCAAAAATCAAGGGGAAGGTATCACAAACAGCAGGAAATGGATTGACATGGTGAAAATTACTTGCTATCTTCTTCAGACTTGTACTGGTGGAGTTCCTAATTTGGATGGCATATTTAGGATGAAGAAAGCAAAATAATTGCTTTAGCAGGAAAGAGCTGACAGTAAGAGGGAGGATGTTAACTTACAAGTAGTGTGATGCTGTAGCATAAATCCCTTGAACGTCTGTTTGCAATTAAAAATTTCTTAGCTCTGTGTCTTCCAGTTGAGTCCACATATAATACAAATGGAACAACTTTAGCTTCCAAAGAGGAACTGTCAGTCTGACATAACCATAATTCAACATGTGTCTACTGCCAACATCTGAGGCAATGCCAGACAGTCACCTTAGCAGACTGGCAAAGAACCAGAAGTGCAGCTTTCTTGTTTTGGGAAAGACTAGAAACGGTGGGGTACAGTATAATTAAAATTAAAAACAGCAAAAAATAATATTCTGATAAGTGAAGACCATCTCTTCTCTATATAGGTTACATTAGACTGTTCCTGATGTTAAGTCTTTTTTTCCCATGAAAATAACTCAATTATCCTTCCCCCAGTCACAGCAGAATTCTGCTTCCATCTGCACAGAACATTCTAAACTCAGATATGACACTTGGCCAGTTTGTACCCTTGTGAGATCTGCTGCATTTCATACAAATTAAGCATTGTCCTTGGTACTCTGGAACAGGCAGGATGGACCTCTTTTCCTGTCTTGTTTCCTTTGCAGAGAAAGCACTAAGCATATAATTGTCACCTCTAGACGGAAAAGTAGTTTAAGAGATTAGTTTCTGCAAAATGTAGCAAAGGCTGACAAAAACTAGATCTGTAAGCATTCATGCAAGCTCAACATAAACCAGACAAATAAATAATAATAAAAGCCCACACAAAACTAATGACACAACAGGGGCATACACAAAAAGAAGTCAAATTCTAGCAATAAAAATTCAACAGTCATCTTTGGCTTGATAACCCAATGGCTCCCTCTGCAGGGTGACAAACCTTATTTGGACATAAAACGATCTTGCTTGTGACTGATGTACATCTCAAGCTGTTACCAATGGAACCTGACATATTCTTAGGATCAGTGAATTCCCAATGTTCAGATACAACTCTGCAAAATAAATGTGTTGACATATCAGATTTAAAATACTTGCTGCCTCATTTGAATATCATTCTCTCAAAAATTTCCACATGTACCAATTTAGTCCCTTTCCCCACTGCTAAAACAATGATGTCTTCACAAACCTCCCTGTATTAGGTAGAGATCTCAAATACATTGTGTTTCCCTCTCTACTTATCAGAGTCCACAGATCTGGGAAGAAAAGAACACATATCTGTTAGAAAAGAACACGATCTTGATGAAAGAATGTTAAAACTAGTTTAAAAAATACCTAGAAAAAATAAGAACATGGAAGCAGCTTCACTCAGAAGAAATAATGCCTTATTAGGCTAAAGATTCTACTTCAAAGAACAATAAATGCCTAGATAAAGAAAGGAGGACATGATTACAAAAATTTCCAATATTTGACATTTTCAATATAATTTCTGTTTCTTTTCATGATCTTTTAGAGAACGACACAATCACTTATATGCCTTTTTGTAGTGTTTCAAGGACTGGTTATTAGGAGTTGATGTTCAAAAGCTAAGGCTTGGGACGTGCTGTTCCAGAGAAACATTCTGTCCCTGTCCACTTTAGGTGGCAATACCTCCATTTCTAATCACTAATTTCTCGTTCACTTGGAATTTGGCAGCATAGGATCTCCCAAATTTCTTTTAAAAGTGGAGCATCTTTTACAACAATACCCTGATCTGGATGTATAAAATGAAGTTAGAGAAAACTCAAAGTAAATACAATTATTATTCTATCCCACATTTTTGCAGCAATAGGTACCAATAAGCCATTTCAATACAGCTGTCAAAGCAAATGCTCCCCAGTGTCAGTGTATTTCATAGCAATTCTCTGGAAACCAGATACACTATTGACTTCAATAGAAGTAGCTTCAGGGCAGGAGACAGACTGCTATAGCCTAAGCTTTTACTTAAATACGTCTAATATTCATGAGTTGGACTATTTTGTGTAACCATAAGTAGCTGTGTTACTTGAAGACATTTATGTACTGAACATCTTAGATGCTGTTATACACTCTTAAACATCCTAAGTATGTACTAGTCACGCGGCCACTATCATCTCCTCACACCAGAAGAAACATCAGGCATTGTTCTGGAGTTTTTGAGAAGAAAAGCATGTCTTCCTACACAATGTTTTTTCCCCCTATCCTTTGTACTAGCCCCTCATTTAGAAGCTTTCAGGCAACTGAGAAACTGAAAACTATACATAGTTCTGTGATTTGTAAAGTTTCATTGTTTTCTGATGGGTTCAAATATACACTTGTTTTATAACTATCTACAAAGCCACAAGTCATGAATAATAGGAGCCATCACATGACACTGAGGTGCAGACTAGTATTGAGTGATGTACACAGATGCTGTACTATGTACCCAAAAGATCTTCCAAGCTCAATGCTAAAGGATTCAAAAGTGGACAAAAATCCTCTTCTGTATTTTACCTCTAGGGGATAATTGGAATTCATGTTCAATAGCCCACGAGCATACTTTAAGCTCAGACATATTACTGAAAGGGTACTACAATAAATGCATACTTAGCATAAGGAAAGGAAACCCTGCAAGATTGTGTAAATGCCTCTTTCTGAAGGCCTCAGCATGCCTTCAAAAAGAGTAATTGCAGATGAAATTTGCGCTGACACTGTTCAAGATGTCAGCCAAGGCCCATTCAATGTACTCGATACCCTCCTCACACCAGCACAGCAAATCAAATCAAAGGCACAATGTAGTGAGGGCCTATCATTGCAAGTCAGTTAGATAAACCATAAAGACAATAGGATACATGAAGATGAAGAGTATTTTCTCAATAACATCTCAGATCCATCCGTCACAGAAACAAAATCCCATTTTAGCTACACCTAAGATCACTAAGATAATAGAAATTCTGTTAATATAAACAAGAGGGTGGCAGCAAGTCTATTAAGCAAGGTTTAATAATTCTACACTGAATCCTGGCCTCAGACTCAATCATTTATCTGTGAAAGATAGACTGGTGAAAACTAGCATGGCTAATCGATATACACAGACTTTACTCTCCCTCAGAGCAGACCTCAGGCTGTTTTGAGAAGTAACAGATTGAATTTTATCTTCACTTGGAGAAAGTTTCAGCAAGGCAAAAAATTGATTTAAAAGCACTTTAATATGCTACTCCAGCAGCATGCCTACACAATCTATATAACCAGCCTATCTGGCTGGATGCTCCAGAACGTGCAAACGCAAAAAGCTCCTCAAATTATCACTGTGATGGGCCGGATTGCTTATTAGTTACAGATATCTATTTCCCATAATTTTTAAAAGATAGAAGTATATGCAATATCAACCAAATGTAACAGACATGAAACAGTGAATCTTCCCATGCGCAGGGGAAATGTGTAACGAAAACACGTTTTTAGGAGGACAGGCCCATTCATCTATCAGCAGGCACCGGGAGGAGCAAGCCACAAGAGGGAGTGCAAACACTGTTGGAAAATGCAAGGAAACCGGAGGAAAAAGGGCCAGGGCCAGGCAGCATTTGATGCTAAGTCTGTTGCTAAAACAAGTATTCCAATTTGTACTAAAAATCAATTTAATTTCCTCTTCAGCTTTAATGCGTTACAATTTTTTCTTCAATACTAATCTGGTAAGGAGAAAGGGAGAAAAAAGCTTCCATATTGTACAGCTTGAGCTGGATAAATGGAATGCAGACACAGCTCAGAGCAGCAGGGAAAGCAGCCTTGGGTGTCAGGCAAGTGGAACTAAAAGGCTGCAGTGCTTGCCTGCGGCAGAAAAACTGGGAGACCAGCTGTGCACTTCTCCCTCCTGTTTTTCATCCCACTTTTGCTGCCACCGAGGGAGGGACTGGGGCATGTGCAAGTACCAGTTCAACTCAAAAGGGGCACCTACTGCCAACCTTTAAGAGCAGCAGGAACAGGCATCCCCACCCTCTGGGGCTGTTCCAGCATCACTCCCCTCCTCCTCTTTTGCTTCAGGAGAGACAAAAAATAATGCTCCTTAACAGCGATGAAATAGATCGAGAAAAGAAATACCTGACAACAGATATTTTCAAACAGAAATGTTTATATGAGGGTCAAATATGGGTTTGTGAAATATCCCAACCTCACAGTGAGATTTTTCTCATCTCTTACCTCTGGATATTACAGTCAAACTCCATGCTTGAGCTGAAGGTTGTTTATATAAGCCAAGGATAAATGTAGTCTTAAAGGCTGTTCTTTCTGGGTGGTTTAGCACAGAGGTTGCATATCCATTTCACTTAGCTGTCGCAGTATTCCAGCAGGAAACAGCAGCAGGAGACGGATGTTATGCAAGGGACAGGAGCAAAAAGGATATGCTTGTGAATACTGATCTCCTGACTGATGTAATCATTGTGATAAAAAATAATGTCTGATACGACTAAGACCTAACTCTTCTGCATGAAGTTAGATACATTCTGCACAAATCTAGTTTCTTCTGGTAGCTGAAAAAGGAGGAGGGCCACAAGGCTGTTGAGCAGATCCGTACCACACATCCCTCAGTTTCTTGTTTCCATGGGATCCAGGGCAGCAGCAGAAGCCCCAGCACTGGAAGGTCACGGGGCACAGCGTCAGGATTCATGACTGCCTCAAAACACAGGATGAGAGGGGATCCATTCCCCAGTGTGAGAGTGATACTGAAACACCTCCCAACAGTCCTGGCACACCAGCTGCTGAAGGCAACAAGTCAACTGAGGCTCTGCATTTACAGGTTACAAACAGCATTCTAACTAAATCATATTATTTTTCTAATAATGCATGAAATCAATGAAACATCATTAAGAGAAATTAATTGGCTCTAAGGCTCTCAAGGTAACTCACTACACCTGTCACTTCCCTTTGCATGACAGGAACATGAAAGTTCTTACCAACTAGTTTATTTAAAATCTTCATAAATTATGTACCCTACTCATCTCTTCTTATCCTTCTGCCCTTCATTTTCCTCTTTCTTAGTCTGCATTTCTGTTACTTTATGAACAGTTAATGGTCCCAATGTTAATGCTAACCATCTTCCATTCCCTGTAATGGGAGAGAAAGGTCCAGAATAAGTCTCTGCATCTCCACTGTAATAAACTATCCACCTGCAACAACTCTAGAATAGACCAAAGATAGACTTGAAAATTTTAAAAAACAAAACTGTGAATAACCTGGTGCTACTCAAAAACTGACTGTTACTATACTTAAATTCTGTAACAGGGTGTGAATTTTGCATCAGTACTGCAGGAAGCACACAAAATACTTGCACTTACAAGATGGGCTGCAGCATGCTATCTTCATACAGCTGCACTTACAGGGCTATAATGACATGCTATAGGAACAAGGTACCTCAGAAAGTTCACGAAAGTTATAATTTTAGGCCACTAATACACACTGAGTAGCCAAGACAACACATTTACAACCACTTTTACTGTTTCGTTTTCATATATTGTTACATAATTGTTAGTGTGGTAAATACTGTAGTGGTAAACACGTTGCACATCAATTATTAAAATATCATACACTGTTTTGGTAATTACTCAAATTTTACTTTAGTAAATATGAACAGTGAATAATTTCTCTTTACAAACTCTATACTTGCTCTTTTCAAAGTCAACTGAAATACAGAAACTCTATTGTTTTCTCAGGGCCTAGTGCTAACCCTTCCTGCTGTATCCAATAGGCAATGATACCACACCATCTCCCACTTGGTGGGGAAAAAAATATTTCACTGAGAACAAAACTAGAGAAATAAGATACATTTAATCACTCATTGAAGGCTCAACATATAGAAGACATTAAAATAACAAAAGTTTTGTTACAAGGATGGAATCATTACACGGAATGCTAATGTACAATTTCTTCCTTGGTAAATACAAATGTGCATAGATGCAGTGATCACTGGCTGAAAACAGAGGTCTTGATGTTGCAATGAACACATTTTACTAAGGGCAGATCTTGGACATGGTAAAACCACTTGTCTATGAATTTGTAGCAAAACAAGAATACAAATATGAAAGAAACAAAGACAAGCATTTATCATCTGTTTTCTCTCAGATTATAGGATTTAATCTAGAAACCAGAGTAGGCTTCAGATGCACTTTTAAACATGACACAGAGCCAGTTTACCAGTGCCAAAGTTCTAGAGGGGTGCACATACAACAAATTTGCCCCTTCAAAAGCACAGGCAGAAGCATGACAAATCAGTCACTTGTTCTGAATTGTGGTCACTTCCTGTCCTCAGGAAGTAGCTGAATGCATCTAGATTTTGAAGGTTTATTCTTGACTGCAGGATCAGTGGCTACAGTGCCAACAGTTATTCAGCATGTTCCCTTTATAACTCTCAGAACATTTGCCCCCAGAGGATGCAAGCAGTTTATTAACTGCTTTTTTTTTTTTCAGCTTTCACAGAGATGGAAAAGCTGATTTACACACTTGCAATGGATGTGGTAAAGAACTCGCTTCCATAATTCAAAATTAGTTCTCTAACTTATCCAACAGTGACAGGAAGCCACGTTTGGGGCACAGTCCTGCTGCCATTGTGTGCCAGAAACACTTAGAAAGGTGAGGGTAAAAAAAAAAAAAAAACAAACCCAAAAATCTGTCTGTTCATTTCACTGGGCTCAAGCAAGACAATCATTACTCACACTGCAACCTAAGCAAAAATCACCCTGCTCTTCCCTAACAATTTCTTGAGACAAAGCAGGTTCAGAATTGATGCATCAGGGATTTTTGATTTTTTAATTTTTGTACATTTTAAAAGGTGTAGATTTAATGTAGCTCAGTAGCTTAATGTTTACACATACCAACTCCATCCTATATCAATCCCTCAAAATTCCAGTAGCTGTTTAGTCTTCATTTCAAGGTAGAATTGCAGAAAGACACCATGAGGCCTGCACCAGAAGATAACACAGACAGAAGGACCTCCAAATCTAGGACTTTGGAAGGCCTCCAAGGACCCGAGGTACTGCGAGGAAGACAAAGATGATGAAAGAGGGGTTACAAACCCCCAGACTCAATTCCCCATGGGGTGTGCCAGAGGAGGAACAGGGCAGGACTGAGGTGGGTGGCAGAATGGGATTGGATGGACATTATCATAAAATCATGGAACTAGGGTCAGAGGACACACGCGTGGATATGTATTCCTGGGGCCTGGAGGCTTATTAAAGCTTCTGCTCTCTTTATCTTATCTCCTACTAAATTTGCCTGGAGGTTTTTTCTCTCAGTCCTCTAAGGCATCAGAATTAATACCAGATGATGCTCATAGTCCATGTACAAAATAAATGGATGCAAAATAAAAATGCATAAAGCACATATTGTAACAAATAAATAAATAATTCCAACTTTCCCTTTTCATCGACCTTTTTTCATCAGTGCTTTAATTTGTATGATTTTCTTCACTTTGTAACTCAGGGATTCTAACAGGCAGCACCAAGAGAATGGCTTGCTCTCTACAGACAGACTGCTTTCTGGGAGCTTCTGGCTTACCCATAACACCAGTCATTGTCGACATCACTTTTCCACCCTCCAATCTGCAAAATTCAGACCAACTAAAGCACAGTCACCTTCAAACATTCCTTATTCTTCCCTGATAAGTTCAGGGATCACAGGATAACTGAAGCTCAAAGGAACCTCAGGACATTTCTAGGTGGACTTGTTCCACTGCTTGACTCTCCTTGGGGTGAAAAAGCTTTTCCTTATATCCCATCCAATTCTCTGGTCTCAGTTCATGCTCGTTGCCTGTGATATTTCCACTATGAGTGAACTTGAAGAGCCTGGCTCCATCTTCTTGAAAAACTCTCCATCTCTATTGGAAGGCTGCTATTGGGTTCCCTAGAAAATGTTTCATCTCCAGACTGGTCAAGAGCATCTTCCTCAGCCTCCCCTCAGAAGCCAAGAACTACAACCCCTGACAATCTTGGGGGATTGCACTGAACTTACCCCAGTTTACAGATGCCCTTCTTGTATTCAGGTCCCAAAACTAGATGCATTATCTAGATGTGGTCTAATGAGGGCTGTGCTGAGGTCATAATCACTTCAGACTACTGGCTCCAGTCCTGTCGGTACAGCCTGGGATGCTGGTACCCTTCTTTGCTACCAGGGCGCACTGCAGGGTCGTGCTCTACTCATTAAGCAACAGGACTCCATATCCTTTTCCCACAGAGCTTCACCCCAGGCAGCCAGGGCCCGACCTGCTCTGCTGCAGCATCATTCTTCCTTCCCAAGTGCAGGACTTTGCACTTGTCCTTGCTGAATTTTGTAACACTTCTATCAGAGGATTTCTCCACTGACCACGTTCTGAAGGCAATCCTACAATATGTTTTAAGAAAATTCCAAGTAAAGACATCCATCAAGAATTTTGGCAGAGGTTCCAGTACTATGACCAAAAATGAACTGCTGGCAGAGCTTCAGATACAGAATCCCTTCAGTCTTTCATGGCTTAAGAATGCGGGGAAACCCATATTTGGCAGCCCACAGACACTGCCACTGAAACTGGTCTCCAACCTGAATAGTCTACTGGCTGAAATCCACTTCATTCTCATGTCTCTTCAGCTCATCCCTATAGTGGCTTTACTTGGATGACATTTACTTTTGTCTCATTGTGTTTACTGCTGTCATCCATTTGCTGAGTGTCATCACTGGTGATAATAAAAATTATAGAGGAAGAGCTGAAAGTCACTTTCTTCTTTGGCCTGTCCCCTGCTTTCTGAGACATAACTATTGGTCGTATTGGTTTGTCATTTCCTGTTGCTGGTGTCTCTTTCACGGGCCTCTGAAATCTCATCAGGCGAAAGCACAGGAGCTGCAAAAGGCACTGTCGAAACTGCAAGAGAGAATAAAAAGAATGAAGTTACAACTTCCTAAGCGTTCACTATCATGTATAATCCAGTGAAGGGCACAATGACTCAACAGATTTCTGCATATCTTCACCTTGTTCTGAGTTAGTTTCAGTGTTGCAACAAACACGGTGGCTTTTTAGCAGCTACTTTTTTCTCTATAGCAGAACTGAATAGGATCACCGAGCCAGCAGAGGGCACTGAAATGCTATTTAATATTGTACCAGCCACAATCTACAATACACAATCTGCAGAGGACAAGAGGACTAGGCTCCAAAATCTGCTACAGGCATTGTTCCCATGTTCCAAAATCACACATTTTTTCTAGCAGGGAAAGAATATTCTCAGAAACACTTCCCAGGAGGATGCAGAGGAAGGAACAAAGGGAGGGAGGGAATACAAAGTGATGTTTTCTTCCTTTAGCTTAAACTCCAGGGTCTGGAATTTTATCAAAAGCATTGAATGCCACAGATGTAAAATGAAATTTCAATGGTTGGCAACACAGAAGTAAAATGTTCCCACTGAATACGTGGTTATCTTCACAGTTATGATGATTTACAGAAAGATGTATAGTTTTCTAGTTTCTGTGTACTTGACATGCCACTGATAACTCCAAATACTTTCATGCTCTCTTTACTCTGTAAAGCACTGAAATGAGCTAGTTGCCACCATTAAACCAGCAGTCTACTTTTCATAATGAAGACTGCAGAAGTAGACAAAAATAAAAAACTTTTTTCGCAGAGGTAAGTATATCTTCTTAATGGTACATAATTTGTCTCAAAAAAACATTTCACAGTCATCCACATGAGATTCTGGCTTTGAATGCCATGAAGCTCTGAGAAAGGTTACTGGTGTAATATTTGAAATACTATGCTGAGTTGTTCAGTCCTTGTGTTGCCATAACACAAAAGTTGGCGGCAAGTTTTTTTTCCTCCTAAAAAACAAACACCAGATATTCAGAATTTTCTCTGATGGAGTTCTGGTGCGGTATAGGAGTGATTCTGACAAGGGCTACTAGTTGTAATCCATTTCATGGATAAATTGTCGAAACTAGACACTTAAATTCCGACACTCTTTCCCACCCTTTCCATGTGGGTTAAATGTCTGAATTCGTTGCTCATATATGAGCAAATCCAATTGCTAATCAGGTGGTACTTTAGGCACCATCAGGGATTTTAATTCTACTAGATTGTTACCATTCAACCTACCTGTTCCAATTTTTTAAAAATTTAAGCTTTCCAGGTTAAAATATGTAAGATCTAAGCTCCACAACTATGATACTGGACATTAATCATTTAAACAAGAAAATCTGTAATTTACATACCTTTCTACTCATGAAGATATAGATTACTGGATTATAAGCAGTGCTTGATTTGGCAAAGAAAGATGGGATGATAGCTACTGTTGGAGTTACAAGATTGCTATATCCGTATGTTATCAGGAGGGAGACCACTGCATAGGGCATCCAACAAATAAGGAATGTGGAGATCATCAAGAAGCACATTTTAGCCACCTTCTTTTCATATTTTAGAAGTTTGATCACTTGAACAGTCTGGAAATCTTCTACACTGCGAAGCTGTAGAAGAAAAAAAATGGTAAAATAGCTCTATGTTTTATTTGAAACTGAATAGTTCTACATTGACTATAATGGTTATACACTTACTAACTTAGTTTTAGGCACAGAAGCCATCTGAGGCTATCACCTTATCTTGTGAACCATGATTCTTCTGGAAATTTACATCATGGTTCCCAGATTTATTGTCTATATTAAGCATAAAGATACAATCTGAGGAAAAATAGAATAGCAAATCTACTATAAAACAACCAACCCAGCGATATAACAAAACACGCTGCAGTTATCATTGCAAGTATTTTAGAAAAATAACTTTTTATCAACTACTGGCACAAGCAAGTTCAGTTTACATTTAGTGGTCCTTTGTCTGACTAGTTAAGACAATTCTGTAGATTTGTGTCATCAGAAGTTTTTAGAGAGAAGAAAATTTAATACATAGATATCTCTATAATGCTCTGCCACTGTTATCCTAAAATTATGAAATAATTTGGCTCAAATCCAAGATTAATATATAGCTTCAAATTTTTTTCACTGAAAATATTATATTAAGAGAAGTCTTATTTGAATTAACTTACCATTCTTACTGCATATAGAATATGGCCATAGCAATATGCCATGATCCCAACAGGTATTACTAGACAGCCAAGGAAAAAAAGGAGTACAAAGGAGGTATCATTGGGGTCTTTTGACTTCCAGTCCACTGAGCAACCTAGTCCATGAATTTCCAGTGTGTATCTGTTCCAGCCCAAAAGAGGTGCTCCAGTCCAGGCTAATGAGTACAACCAGATGTAGGTGATAGCCCGCCAAGACCAAGAGAAGTCAATCACTTTTGCATGGACTACTCGAATGTAGCGTTCATAGGCAAGAACTGTGAGAGTCATAATTGAAACAATTCCTGTTAAAAAAATACAGAAAATCAATTAAATTATTCACAAATACTGCAAATGAAGTCATCTTGATAGATGTTTCCTTTGCTAGCAGGTTAACTCAAAATTAGCTGGCTCATATTGTGAATCTAGCACCAGTAAGTCTTTTGTGTGACACCCCCTTACTCACTAACTACAAGGTCAAACAGAATCACTGACTTCCAAACTATTCAGAGTAGGAAGGTGACATCTGATCCTGATGTACAATGGACAAGAAGTAGGACCAGGAAAAAAAGAGACCAAAGTAACACTTCTTCCTAAACATTACTTGATTAAGTGAGGCTTCATGGTCCAAGGTTTGGCATTTTTTATGCTTGTAATTGTTGTAGGGTTTGTTGTTCTTATGTGTTTCTTTTGGGTTTGTGTTTTTTTGGGGGGTTTTTTCTCTTGTTGTTGTTGTTGTTTTTGTTGTTGTTTTGGGTTTTTGAAAGAAAAAACTACCATATAAAACTGAGATAATCAGCAATAATAAATCTGTTAGAAACAATGAATTCAGAGGTAAGACAGAAATTAAAGAAATCCTTCAACAACTAAAGCATAGATGTGCACCTTTAATGCAAAAAAGAGGACTAGAAAAATTCAAACTTCTTTCAAGATATTCTGGAAGTCTTTCCATTCCAAAAAGCAACCAGGAAAGCAAAGTGTAACATTGCTGAAGGTGTCCTATTTGAAAGACATTTGGTTATTTTGAGTATCCTTTCCTATTTTGCTGCTTCCATAAAAGTATCAGTCTTCATTTATTTATGCACTGTCTTTCTTTTTCTGTCCACCGCAAACCCACTACACAATTATTAACGTGCTATCACAGAAACCACATGGTATTTTCAGCTCCCAGATACTTTTATAATTTAATGAAGTCAAGGCAATGCTGCCTTGGTTAGGATATAATGATTTCTGTTTCAATGGTCTGCGACACCTGATGAACAAAACCCAAATGGCCCATCAGGCACCTGTCAGACACCTGAAATCTGTAACAATGCAATCATCAAGCTCATATACGCAGACTCTTAAACAACAGAAGGGTGTATTTCATAGCATTCTGTGAGGTTACAAATATCTGTGTCTAAATCTGTATACATTTTTCTCTAATATGAAGCACAGGTACTTTGTCATGCATATGCACAACATTTAATTTCTTCAAGTACATTCATATTTGCCATAATATGCATGTGTACAGCTGTAAGAAGGGGAACTGCTTATTTCACTACAAAAAAGAGAATAACCATTTGTTACTGAGCAGAAACCTTCAAAGGATATCACAGATACCTGCTCTCACTTGAAAAAAGGCTAAGCATTAATTGAAGACAGATTAAAAGTAGTACACAAGGACCAACAACATGGATTTTGGAAGGCAAACAAGAGTAACAAAATCTAGAGAAACACATCACCTCTGTGTCAAGGTATTTAACAGCAAAACCTGTGTATTATTAACCAAGTATATCATATCACAGTAGGATATGTTTCAAAATCTCTAAAAAGCTTATTTAATGCTGCAAGTATTAAAGGATTCTTTTTTACAAGTAATAAGTTTAGAAAGCTTTCTCAATTAACAGGAAGGATTTCTCACTCTGAAAGAAAAAGTGCCACATTCTTGTCATTGATCTCTCCAAAATGAAACTTTTTTTTTAATGTGTACTTCCCTGCTAGTTGTCTTTAAATCTCAATCACAAAAAGATATTGTTGGGCATGCAGTAGCCTTCCACAGTTAAGTTGGTGGGGTTTTTTCTTGTACAAATCATTGCTGTAGAATTTCATTCTCATGGCTTGAAAGAGAAATTGGACTAGTAAATGTGGTCTAGAAGGTTTCCAAAAGACTTAAGGCTTGGTTGGTTTGTGTTCTTTTTTACATGAAGTTGAAAAGTAATCCTTCATGACATTTTGTGGGACCTAACATGATAAAAATACATTGAAGAATGTGGAATTAAGCAACATATTAGCAGCCATTAGAAAATAACTACAGAATTGTATAGGTACTATTCTACACTTATACTTGCCCAGTAAATGTTTTATACAATCAAACAAAATTTACTTCCTGAACACAAGGTAAGGCAAGAAGTTCCCTCCTATTTCTCTTGTTGAAATATTAGGAATTACAACATTTTACCTGACAGTTATGAAAATCATCCACAGACATGTTTATGGGGAAAAATTCACATCACTCAACTACAGGCTGAGTTTGCTTACACAGTGTACTGAGGCTTCATCTGTGATCAGTGGAGAGGAAGAACAGCTCCTCGGGATGGTGAGTCAGAATTCCAAAATTAACCTCTTGTTCTTTACCACCGTCCTTCTCCCTATAACAATATTCAATCACTAACGTCCCTGTGTACTTTTAATATTTCCCCATCCATTTTTGTATGAGTACTGAATTCTAGCCATGACAAAGTAATCAAAAGCGCACACACTTGGCTGGAAGAAGGGGTGTTCAGAAACAATAATTTATTCAGTCCTTGACATTCTCAAGGAAGGCACTGGATGCTCAGTATCTCTAAAACTAGGTACATGCACACAGATCTTTGAACGGTTTTATATCAAGCCCCTTTCAGTCTGAAACCACTGCTCTTCAAAGACAAACTTGAATTTTCCTCCCTGAGCTGTAAATGGGACCTTGGAAAGCCTGTTGGACAGTATGCACCAAAATGCAAATCTCTGTTCTGTTGGTATTCAAGAAGTGTCTGGTAGAATGCAGACATGAAGCAAGAAATGCAGGTCACGGCATATTACAGTAAATTCCTCTTTGATGCAGGCTCTCTGCTGTAACAAGGTCATAGCAGTAAGAGTAGAGGTTGAAGCAGTTAACCATAAAAATAGAAATTGGAAGCAAAGTATCTTTATAGAACAGAAAACAAATGTAGGGCATTTCATCCAGGAAAAGCAAGCTCCTTCTGTGCTGTGGAGCCATGGCTGCCTCTTTAATTATGGAAGGTAAGACGCAGAACTACCTGTAAGCACAGGAATACTGAAATCTGCCCTAAGGACACAAGTTTTAAAACATGTATTCAACGGACGAAATCCAAAACTAGGAGGAAAACCACTTTAATTCTGGTGGAGAGTGCTGTAGATAACGGTGTTTAAGAGTTATTTTGGTGTTCTTGTTACTTCTACAGTGGGCTATACACAAATGAATTCCTAAGAAAATAAAATTTCAGTGCATTCAACAGGTAGAATAGATCTTGTGAGTGTGCATCACACCTAAGTAAATATGTTTTTAAATGGGCAGAAGATTTTTTCTGGGGAGTCAAAGAAGTCCTGGAGAGATTCTGATTGAAGAACAGAGGAAAATTTTCCACAATGAGAAGAATAAGCCATTGAAATAATCTCCTCAGGGAAGTGGTGCCTTCTCCAGCACTGGACTTCTAAAATTCAGCTGGAGAGGGTGCTGGGCCATCTTTTCTACACCATGCTTTTGTCAGGAAAGGTTGAACCAGATGATCCTTGAGGTTCCTTCCAACCTGGTATTCTATGATTCTGTGAATATCTTTAATAGTGTACTGTATGATTTGACACCTTTTTTTCAAAAAGAAACAAAGCTTGCAAAAATCTGTACAAGATAAAACTTATTTTGATTTTACTACATAAAGTCTGTGCAATTTAAAGGTTAAGCCTGTGATTTCAAGGTTTCAAATGTTATTACCACAAGTTATTTAAGCCTTCAAAATACAAGCAGCTGCATAGCAGTTAAACAACAAACTGGGGAGCTCTTTCTTTTGACAGAAATAATGACCATAATTCTTGACAACAGTTTTCCAGCTTGTAAAAGTTTCGGCTACTTATTTATTTTCAATATCTAGAATCATCAAAAACTGTCAAAATTACTTAGGAGCTTATGTCCCATTAAAAGTCAGTGGATAATAAGGTCCCGTTTGGTAGGCAAGACTGGGGGAGGTCCTTGTTTTTTAATAGGACTTTAATACAGCCAAAGCCAGACTAGAACAGAAACCAATTTGAATTTCCCTCCCATCATGCATCTTTTGCACTATATATCAATATGCAACCAAAGTCCATTTGATATTTCTCCCAAAAACTTTGAGAAAGAAGCGGCACAGATTAGCTCATGTAACCAGAATAGCCTCATGGATAGACCATAAAACATTAACTGATTGTTGCATCTGTGAATGATCCACACCAATGACTGAATACCTTGCATGTTATTCGAGTTTCACAACTACTGGGAATTTGGGCTGATCTGTGTATGCACTTTGTGGCAACAAATTCCATTATGAAGCAGCAAAATGCCCAAGGGTCTCGTACTGCTATAAGTAGTGGGAGCTCGTCACCTCCACATGTAAATGATATGAACCAGTAACACTCACAGTGGCAAAAATCCTGAAAAAGTCTGTCCAAGCTCACACATGTTGATCATTTGCAGGTTTTTTCGATAGGCTAATAGCACTGTCAGGTTCCAACCAAAATCCTGCATAAGGAAACATTAAACAAAACCCAACATTTATTTAATCAGTTACTTATATCTTATTTATCATCTGTACCTCTGCTGCACTTGATCCCAAAGATGGAAAATATCTTCTCAAATGCAGAAACTATAATTAATTGAGAAGTGAGGAAGGGTGAATTTATATACTTTGGTAGGTGAATGAACTGGAGATTAGCTCTGATGTTAAGCAGTAGTTTCAAGCACATTTATGATATATTCAACATCCTAGACAGTACTGCTAGAAGTTTATAACTCTTAACTATGATTAACAAATGAAAGAGTTTCAGTTCCTTTTGAGACTATTTTAACTTGTTTCCCCATTGGGATCTAGGATTCTATTAAAGCTGCTCTTTTAACCTATTAATGACAATAACAAGACAGCCAACAAACACAACATCTAAAGATGTAATTATAGAGTTAAACTTCCAAATAAAGGCACAGCTTTCATGAAGTAAAGCAGAGCTTCCCACAAGACCTATCTAAATGGATAGTTAGTAAGAAGTTGTTCATTTTGAAGTCACCCACAAATGGATTTAAGAGCTCATTTCTTAAAGGTCTAGAAGTCAGTCTTTAACCGGATTTTTAATCTTTAAAGAAAATAGTTTCTGAACCAGTAACAGCTATCAAATAAGTTTGCAATGTGCACATTTATCAGTTTGCCCTTGAAGCCAAAGTTGTTTTATCAAAATAATTTGTATTTTTTAAATTTTCTTTGAAAGCTAATCCTCTAGATTGATGTCTTCTATTCTACCAGATAACAAACAGAATTTTAAGAGTGGTTTCAGATACACAGTTAAAGTTTGAAACAAAGACATAAAAATTCATCTTCACATGATAGTTTCATTAGATGTAATGCATATTTTCTTGTCCAGAATTCTCCTAGTGACTAGAAATGAAGTTATAGAGAAGACTGAAGTTTATTATGGTTCACTGCAAACAGTGAATCCTGAAGCCTTCATTCAAGCAAAATTCATATTAAACATTAATGGAGCCTCTGTACCCAAGGACTTCATCCATTATTAATTTTGGATTTTCCCCAATGCTTATGTCAGGAAAGATGGAGAAAATGGTTAAATGATCACAGTTAAGGGGCTTAAATGCAGGATTGTGTCCAAAGCAAATAAAAGCACTGGTCATCTGGGGTGTGGATAAATTTATTAACCACAAAATTAATCATATTTCAAATGTACATCTTATTGAGATGAAGTTATCTATGCTGGGTATTAAAAGATTCTTTGCTTTTTCAGTGGTCATTAAGCTTTCTTGGCATAACCTATATTTAAAACCAACTAGGGATAACATACACCTTGATTTTCAAACTCTATGCAAGCTCATAAAGATGCTAATTTAGCTTGGATGACATTCATATTTTCATTAGAGGAAAAAGGATCTTATTTGCTATACTCTTCTTTTGTCTACTCATTGAACTTCTAGGCAAATTTGAGCCATAGTGAGTGGTACAGTAATAATTTATCTACTTTCTGTCATAATTGCATATTCAGATGAAGAAATTGCAAAAAAATTTGAAAGTTTGTTTCTAGTGTAACAAAATGATGAATTCACAATGCTAACTTGAGTTAGGTAATTCAGGTTAAAACAGAAGTAATCACAAGGTTTAGATTTGTATTAGTAACTGGAATTCCACACCACAGACAAGTTCTAAAAAAAAATCTCTAAAAAGAGTGAAAAATATAACCTTCTTGTTATGGATTTCATGAGCAAAATAGTTTTTTTTTTTTCCCCCAGTATGGATTAATTCTTAACATTAACTTCTCTATGTTGACTCTAGCTGTGATGTCAAACTTCAAAACAATCTTAGGACTTAAACACTAAAGAACCGGTTTAAGTGTCCTTAAACTAGTCCTATGCTAAATAAAGCACAGAGGCTGGTAAGCACGTACCTGGCAATGTTATGGTAACTATCCCTAATATTCATGCTATAAAAGGGAGCGATTTATGAGACTCTGTATCCTATGAGGTTGAGGGTCTCTGATGCAGGGAAGGAAGGGCAAGATGGTGGTTGTGCGTTATCCTCAATATTATCTCATGATGAACTGTTGCACGCATCTGATATTTAGCTTTATGCTGGTTAACTTAGCAGACTTCAGGGTCTCTTTCATATGTGACACTCTAGTATGGATCAAGCCTTTGCAAGGCTAGGTCCTGGGTATTTCACATGATAAGCAGATGGAATATTCTTCAAGTATGTAACACATCTAGCCAGATGCCACAATTCCCCCATAGCACTGATCTGAAATTTTTCAAGTCAAGCAGTAGGAGCTGATTCCTCAGCGTTTTATCTGGTATGGCAGGAGCACTACACCGACCTAGAGTAGACACACACCAAAAAAAAAAAAAAGTCATGTAAGTAGAATACTTGTCCCTCTCTCAAAGATTCTCTAAAATCTGTTTTCAGAGCCATTCCCATCCTATCTCCCCACTTACACACATAAACCTGTCTCTGTATCCCTCCATCTTTGGTGTTCTTTTGTTTCAATCCTGCTGTCTACGAATATACTCTTTCATATCACACTTTTTGGTGGGAAAGGATGGGAATACATGGCACTAGCAAGTGTAGATACATGGCAGTAGCACGTACAACCAATACTTTTCATCTTTGCACTCTCAGAAACAAAAGAAGTGAGAATACAGCCCATTCATCCAAAAACAATGAAACTTCAGCATCTCTCATATATGTCTATTGAGATTTCTGTCACTGCTCCTACAAACCACTTTCTGACACCACTCCTTTCAATAAATTACAAATAACTGTTACCACCCCACTGAAGCAACCACGAATCTTTTGTTTCAAGCCATTATAAGCCAAAGTGGATTCTGTCCCCACAGATATGCAGTGCTTTGCGTAATGCCATACACTTGGGTGGCAACTCTCACCTGCAAGAACCTTTCCATTTTTAGCCCACTACATAAACATATTCATGCATGTTCTCACACTGCTTCCAGCTACCTCACATATGATTTATGAAAGTGTAGGTTTCATTTTCCAGGTATGACTCAGATTCTGTGATCTACTGCAGAGGAAAGCCCTGAATTTTACTTCCCTCCCTGTCCCCACACACATCCCTGCCTTCCCTCCGGCAGCTTTTCCGGAAATTATTTAGATTTCATTCTGAGTGAGTTGCATATCTTAATATGATGAAATATATGCTGATTTAAAAATAAATCGTTACAGAAAGTCATTATGGTTATTGTTTGTGTATTAGCCCCACTCTAAGCAAAAATATGTATTTCAAACCAATGTTTATCTTTCAGCTGAAACAAATTTTGTTATGCTTAAAGCTTCTTGAGGTATTAGAGATGTACGTATTTTGATTCAAGGCTGAGGCTCAAGATTCTGAGGGTTGATTTACTCTACTAGCAAAGGAGTCTTCCTAACTGTTTCAGAAAAACTTGCCTGCTCAGTGTTTACAGATGGTGCATGTCTGATATACAGATTTTCATCTCAGAAAATACTACTATTTGTAAGTGCAAACTACAAACACTCTCTGTGTTTACGAACTGATGTTAGTTTTAGCTCTGATTTAAGCCTGGGCAATTAACCTAGCACAAATGGGGTCTTTCTCATTTAAGCTGCAGTTAAATGTAGCAAAAACTGAAGTGTGTTCTTGTTTAAACCACCAGCAGGCGATTTCCACATCGCAACTCTTCCTCTTCTCCAGTAGCCAGACACTTCAAATCAGGAAGGAATGATAAGCCACTTCTTGTTGTTTGGATTTTTTTTAAAGAAAATTCTCATTTTTGCCATTTTTTTATGTTTTCCTATCAAAATTCTGCATTATGTGTAGGTTTGATTATGTATCATATGTGACAAGTATTTCTTCGGTATTCTAGGTTTCTTCAGAAGTTATTAGTTTGGATACATCATTAAATACTTCAAGCTGCACAGTGTAGGTCATCATGGAGAAGACTGCAAAACAAATCTGAGCTGCACTGCATTGTCCCACACAACGTGCATTCTGACTTTATAATCCTTAATTAGAACAAAATATATTGCAGTGCCTGCAGAACTGTTAGCTTCACTGAGTTCTAACAAGCACAACAGTTTTTCCCCCCTCCATGCAATATACAACTAATTTTCATGGTTCGCCATATTGTCCCTCCGTCCCCAAAGATGGCTTATAATTTGGACAGAGGTGGTATTGGATGCATATTCTGAAGACTGAGCATCTCTACAGAACTGCAGCATAATGTAGCAAATAAAATCCAATTCTGAGACAGATGATGACTTCTGTCAAAGGATATATTATTTTCTGTATCAATTAACCCTTGACCTCCACCTAAGTGCTGAATTACTATTTTACATAACTAATCAAAAAGCCACTCTTCTGCAATCCATCTTCATTTGAAAAGCTAGACAGCAGCAACTTAGTAGAAGCAACTTTCTGTCTATGGCAAGACAAGCTGCTATTGCACTCTGTAATTCTGTGTTAAAATATATAACCAGTCTATTTGAATTCAGTAATTAGGTGTTACAATATGTTTTAGGGGCCAGCTTTGTATCACTTCTAATTTTTCAACCAATTTTAACATCTGCATTCAAATCTAGGTAGGTGAAAAATCATTTCTCCTAGACATAATAGACTTCAAGTATATTTTATATCCACCTGTCCAATAAAAGTACAATGAAATAAATCACCTCTTCCAGATTCAATCCTGCAAGTGATTAACTCACTTTAAAAAAAAAAAGAAATTGCCAAAGCTGAAAGCATGCTGATGGACTCTCCATCTATCTGTAATACAAGATCCTAAAACCATCTGCTGAGTAACCATAGAAAATGCTTTTAGTGAGATTAAATCAGTGCATATAACATACATTGGTAATGCATGAGGGTGGCACAGGACACATCATTCTGTCACTGTGCAAAGAGCCTCGATGAAGTAGCTAACAATTACACAAAGATAAATGGTTTTGCTTTGTTTTAAAATAGGCTGTAACCGAAGGCAGGTCCACAGGACACATTAATCCGTATTGCAGTATATTGCCCCGGTGTAGGGTGGTGGGGAGCATGGGAGGGTGGTAATGTTGTTTTGCCTTAAAACAAATAAATACAAGAACCTCAGCTGTACACATAGCGGCTTTTCACATGAAAGTACACTCTGTAAAACTATTTACAATTTTTCACATCCTACAGTTCACACTGCTAGAATGGAGGATACACTGGATAACAATTTACTTGGTAGCTCATCAAGATCTACCTGCTGTTTACCAATGGTGACTACTCCAGAAGGGACATAATACTTCTAATTAATTTGACACTAAAAGCTAGCAGTGTTTTTTTCACCCTTACAAGAACAGCTCACAGTTAGGAAAGACAGAAGTTTCTAATCACACTTCAGTCACATTAGCCTTTCAATCACAAACAAGGTTTCATAATATAAAGCCCACCACCAAGTACACCCTTATTATGCAATCTTCTGTAAAGAAACTGCCTCAGATAAGCATGTTCCTCAAGACTGTTCCTGTTATCAACCAATTTTTTTCACTCTTTTCTTCCTTTGCTCAATTAAACTTACCAGAAAGTGTTAGAACACTACTATGGCAGATGGTTTAGTTGCCATTAATTGTAGCTGAAGTGACTGTTGCTTGAGAGGTAGGTGTGTGTGCTCCATGTGACCAGACTAGCTAACCTCAAACCCCTCAGGGCCTATTCCTATGTAGAAAAGGCATTAGAGCAGACATCCACTGCCTGTGGGTGGGCAGGACAGAAATTTCTCTTGCGCACATCAAATTCTGACCATCACTGTTGTTTAAAAAAAAACACTTGCCTGTGAGAAGACAACATATGCACATAAAGAGGTGTCTTCTCTAGAAATTATACCCCAAACCCTATGCTCTCTGTGATAAACAGCAAACCTCTCAGGTATGAGTTGTATTACTAAATCAGATAAAGAGATTACACAGATCTCCAGTACCTACAGCTTGGTTGACTATGGACTGGGAAAAATTAGAAGCTTTTCACATAAGGATAGGGTGGCAAATTCAGTGGAACAGGCACAGACTGCACACCTCCACAGAAAGGTGACCCTCTGGGTATAAATACATCACTCAATTGAAGCAGCTTTCATACTATACCAGGATACATCACCTGTTACAAAACAAGCACTGGAACTCAGTTTAACAATATTAAATGAGGATTACTGTCTAAAACAGACAACTACGTCATCAAAGCTTACACTAAGACTTGTCAGTTAATCATTTATGTCATTTTCCCCACATTGCTATATGAGGTGTTAAGGATGGCTTTGTAATAGCAAAAGAAGCCCTTTACACAGTCTCTGATGTGGAGACATCTGTACCTAAACTATATCCTGACTTCAGACTCTACTGAGTAAAAGAAAATAGGGATTGTTACTTATGTAACAAGGACAGATGTTCAGTAATCAAAATGATCAGTTCTGCATCGTAGAAAGCAGATCTCTGCCCCTTCAAAAGGCTCAGTGAAAAACTTTCAAGTCCCAGAAAAAGTAGCCAGTAGCACAAACAGCAAGTTCTGAGCTGTACAATGCAACTCAAGAAGCAGATGGGCTTGTCTCAAAGTTAAGATAATACAGAAGCAGACTATTGTAAGGAACACAAAAAACAGCCATATATTTACAGACAATCTGCAGTTCTGCTGCCATCTTCTCAAAAGTTTCAGACCATAAACAGCTGCTTTCATTGCCTAAGTTCTGGTTCTCATATGCCTCCAACTGGCTGCTGAAATGAGAATCACTCATTCAAAAAAAAATAAAATTCAGGTTCTCTAATCCAAAATTATTAGGAGAAGTGTCGAGACGGCCCTCCTTGCTGCTGTGAGTGGGGAAAAAATGTTATCAGCATTATGCAACAAAGGTTTCTGAAAGTATAGATGCCACTATCTAAGCATACATACCACCTATATATTTAATCATATTGACACCCTTAAGAGCAAAACAGCACTACCTTGTAACAATACATGTGGAAATTTAAAATAAAACTGCATGATCATAATTTTCAAAGTGATTCCTGATCAAGTGGATTAATTAGAAAGAACACAATTTTTAAAATGTGTTGAGAATTAGCTCTGAATTTAACATGAGATTCATACTAAAAAAAAAAAAAAAAAAAAAAAAGGGAGATTTAATAATTTGTCCCAAACTTATTTACTGTCAGGGTAACCTTTCATTTATAGGTAAACAAATGCAGAGGACAACTTACATCAAGTATTGGGGCTTTTGAGGTTGTTCTTCCAAGAAAAAAAGGTGCATAAAGAATTCTCTTATTTTAACTTAAAAGTGAACAGCCTATGGACCTGGAGGGCTGGCATTGAAAAATCACACAACAACATCCAAATTCATACCCAAGAATGAAATTGCATAGCTGTAAATAAGCAGGTTTTGGTCATCTCATGTAAAATGAGGTGGACTGGCTCCAATTCCAGGACACATTCACAGCACTAACGTAACCTCACATGATCTGTTATGATTTAATAGGCTTCATATCCATGGTATCAGAGCTACCACCACTTCATTCTAGAAACATCTTTATCAGGTCATTATGGCTTACTGAGCAATTGAACACTGCAAAGCTGTAAATACTCTGCTTAGTTAATGAGAACTTCACTTTTAAAAGCTGTCAGTCTTGTATGTCTTCTGATCAATGACCATACTTTGTATTCCTGAAAGTTCCTGGGAGGAGCATTATGCTTTAAGAAGCCCTGCTAGGTAATACACATGCAAGACTTCCATTATATTGCTTTTCCCACTGCCATCATCTTAAGATAATAGGTGACTGGAGCTGTTATATACAGGAGAAGTATATTTAAAAATATAGTACTTAGATAGGTTGAATGAAATCGTCATCACTACCAGGAAAAAACAAAACAAAACAAAAAAACCCAAAAACCAAAAAACTAACACACACACACAAACAAAACAAACAAACAAAAAAGAAAAAACTCCCATAACACCCCACCCACAATCGCCAAACAAGAACAAAACCCATCAAACACATGCAAACAAACAAAAAAACCTTTAAATTACTGCTCTTTTCATAGACACATTGCAAAATGAAAACAGAAGCTGTGGTGGCAATAGTCCAGATGGCCAACACAGTGTGATGCTACCTGCAGGGCATCATTTATATCTTTTTTTCCTCAGCACTGACATGCCCCTGCACTCCTGTGCAGGTAGGGAACCGCTTATCTTCAAAAACAGAAAAGAACAATCTATTTCCAGATGAGACCATGAAAATAATACTGCATACAAAAGCAAAGGTTAAGATTAGACATAAATTTTTCAGGTTAGCATCCAATTATAATACCAAGCTGAGTATTTTCTATTCCTTGACATGGCAGCTGAAAAAAGTAACATTCAGGAATGATACCTGAATTTAAGTTGTACATTTACTCTCCACTTCCATATGAGCAACTACACATAAACACACACTTTTCTAATAAAAATAAATTATTCCCACTGAAACATATTATTGAAGAGGAACATAACATGACCAATCACAGGAAGACATAATTTTGCAAATCACTGATACTAACTAAACTACTCATAGATAAGGCCCATGAATTTGCCCACATTTCTTTGCGAACAAATTTATTAAATAAAGGGATGCAGGAAAGCATCGGCACTGAATATATTTATAGTAACAGATTATGTAGCACATGCCAAAGTAAACAGAAATTAAAAACCATGTGTGGTCAAACAATTTGTTTGCTAATTTACATACTCCATTGTTTCTATTTCTTGTATTTTAGAAGATAGTACAAGATCATTATAGTCTAGTTTTTAATATTAACCTTACTATGTATGTTATTTTTTGAACTCATATGGAAAATGACTTCATCAAAAATAGTAAGTGTAAGAGATAAATATAGGAACAGAACTGGACATTACATCTCCTGTGTAGGCTTAATGTTCAGCTGCTTATCAGAATTCTGGTTGGCAGACACCTGAGTTTCTCCAGTATTTGAACAGGCTGAGTGATGCAGATAGACTTATGCTAGAAAGGCTCTCTACTACTTTCCCCAATCACAATAGCTGTACAAATATCTGGGAGCTGTGCACCACAGAAATCATCTGCTACTAAACACTGCACAAATGGTTAATTACATCCTGCATCCACCAGAATGTCCAAGACATAAGATTTTTGCTGCACTGTGCAGCAGCAGTCAAATCAATCAGGAGCAACCACACACCTTCCTCCCAGTAGCCCACCAAAGGCAGGCTACAGTGCCATGTGAAACAAAGACTATGCATGCAGGAGAACTACAAAGCTTACTGAAGACTTTAATGTGCCTTATTAGAGCCAATTTTCAGCACATACACATTGTATGGGTACACCGTGATCCACCTGTAATTTATACACCTCTCCCAGAAAAAAAGTATCCGACGTGAGCTTTAGATTTGGATACTGATTAGCCAAACATTTACTTTCACCATTAGAAAAGCAACCCTATTCTTTTGCAGCATTCTTTACTGATAAAAGCAAAGCCGTATTCATTTTAATAGACTGTATGTGCATAGCTGGACTGCAACCTACTCTTCCACAGACTTTTGCAAGGGGTATGTATGACTTTCAGGAAGGAAATCAGAGAAGAGCTTATAGGTTTCGAAAATGGTAATAGCATAAGCACTCCTGCAGTGCTAAAATCTCACAGGAATGAGTGTTTTCTCAAAGCCCAAGGGTGACACCGTTATTACTGAAAGATGGTACTCGAATTCACACGTGGATGAAGAAATTCAGGGCACTGCCACACGCTGCGTAGCTTCACAGACAGGCTAGTCCGGACCCTGGGAAGGCTGCGGGAGCCCTGCCACGGGACACAGCCAGGTTTCCACCTGTTCCACTGGGGCGGGACGCTGCTGATCCTACACCCAGAGTCCCAAGTGCTCCTCACCCACAGGTCGCAGCGCTTTCCCCTAAAACACACAATCGCTTATGCTCACCAAGTCTGCGCAACCTTCGCTCAGCTCGAGGCCCCTTCTAACAGCGCTGCCGTCCTTCCCCCCCTGCGTGTCCGCTCACACCGGCACGGGCGGGAGTCCGGGGAACTGATTCCTGAAGAACTCGCTTTTTGCTCGGGATCGCTTCCCTCCGCACTGTCGATCTCCTTACCGAAGCCCTGGCCCCCAGCGCCGGGTCCCCGCCCGCTCCCGCGGCTGCCGAACCCCCGGGACGGAGCTGCGAGGGGCGCGGCGTCGCCTGAGGGAGAGGGGCGAGGGGACGGGAGGGGGGCAGACACTGGGGACAGTTGGGACAGCCGGAACCGTTGGGAAGCGGGGACAGTTGGGACAGCTGGGAAGCGGGGCCGGGGCGCGGAACCCCCGGCACGGCGGGACCCAGCGGGACAGGGAGGAGGCGGCGGCGGCGAGCGCGGCTCCCTCACCCACCGAAGAGGCTGCTGCTGAAGCCGTCCCAGACGCAGCCGGCGGCGTCCCACACCCAGCGGCTCCTCAGGCAGGACATGAAGGTAAGGCTCACGCCGAAGACCGACACCAGCAGGTCGCTGAGGCTGATGTTGACGAGGAAGAGGTTGGTGGGCGTGCGGAGCCGCTTGAACTTGTAGTAGAGCACCAGCACCAGCAAGTTGTTGCACAAGCCCAGCATGCCGATGGTGGCGACCAGCAGCGCCAGCAGCTCGTAGGTGCCGGCGCTGAAGGGCGGCCGCTCGCCCGGCCCCTCCTGCTCGGCCGCCGAGGGCTCCGGGCGGCTGGCGGTGCCCGTGCCGTTCCCCGAGGGCATGGCTGGCAGATCGCCCCTCACGGCACGGCACGGCCCAAGGGGGGCTAAGCCTCGCCACCGGCGCCCAGCCCCATCGCCGACCGCAGCTCAGGCAAGGAGGAGGAGGAGCCCCCGCCGCCTCCCCGCCCACGGAGGGCGCGCCCTCGGGTGGCTTCGCCCTCGCCTGCCCCGGGGCGGGTCCGGTTGTGGCTCCTTCTCCACATGCGCCTCCTGTCGTAGTGTCACCGTGATGAGCGTTGCGGTCGTCATCGGGATGTGTCTGGTTTCTTGTCTTCCTTACAAACCCTCCGTGTGCTCCGGCTCGGTGCCGCCAGCAGCGCGTCCCTCAGGGCAGCGGCGTTTGGGCAGAGCGCCGGCGCGCCCGGCTCCGGGAGGAGGCAACGCCGGCATTTAGGCTTCTGCTCCACATGTCCTACCCATGGAAATCCCTATTATGGCAATAGTTTCTTCTCAGGGGCTCGTCTGCCATGCTCCCAGGTGGCTGTAGGTGTTGCGTGCTCACGAAACGTCGCGTCCCGGGTGAGCTTGTGTGAGGGAACTTTTTTTTGTCAGCCGTGGAGCAAGTAAGATAGCAGAGTGTGCACCATGAAGTCACCTGTTTTTATACCTTTGTCCCCAGTGTGCGTTGTGTGAGAACAGTAAAGGAATGCCCAAGCTGTGTGTGTGCAGCACTAGCGGGTGTCAAGGGAGGTTTAGATAGATACCGGGAAGAAATTCTTCACAGAGAGAGAAATCAGGCATTGGAATGGCCTGCCTGGAGAGGTGGTGGATTCGCCATCCCTGCAGGTTTTTAAGATGAGACTGGACATGGCACTTGGCGCCAAGATGTAGTAATCACAGTGGTGATGGATCAAGGGTTGGACTTCATGATCTCGGAGGTCTCTTCCAACCCAGTTGATCCTATGATTCTGTGATTCAAGGTGTTGTCCTGAGCCCCAGATGTGCTACAGGGGCTGTACTGTCTCCAAACCCAGCCCCTCCTTGAGTGTATCACAATGTTGTTTGCTTAGCATGGCTTTATGGCTAGAACACCTTCCCAGATCAAGCAACCGTTTTCCCCAGAGGAAGACCTCTAGTTTGTTTGCTTTACTGGCTCATCAGCACATGTGCTAATGTGTGACTGTCTTCACAAGGGTCCAAATAAAGCTTTCAGTTTAGCCCTCTTTTTAGTTTAGCTGAGTTTAAAAAAAAATAAAAATAGTTAAACAAATCAGCTCTGAAAGTAGAGGATTTTCATGGAAACTTGGGGGCGAAATACCTGTTAGGGGTTTTTTCCCTCTCTTATACACATAGTGCTGTTAAATGGTTTAGACTGAGGATGTGATTCCTTGTGGACTGAGACTGAAAACATGGGTAGTTGAGGTAGGTTTGATGCCTTTTAAAATATATATCTATATACAAATTGTATGACAAACTACTGCTGTAATACAAGCATTAGGAATAAAGAAAGCCATAGGTCAGAGAAATAAAACACTGATTTAAACACTATTATATCAAAACACTATTCTTATCAATGTTAACTTTATTTACAATCTATGTTTTTAAATTCCTCAAGTACGATTTAAGCAGTAATTGAAACCTACCTTGAAAATCTAGTTCAGCCTGTTTCTTTATCACTGGTCTTCAGGGGTTTTCTCATTACAAAGGCAGCATGAACTGCCTTTCTCAAATCAGTTATATTTTTTTCACCCCATAAAAGTTGTGTCTATCCAAATTTTCCGGTAATACAGTACTTGAGCATGGGCTTTAGGGAAGGCATAATTTTGTCTTTCCTTGTCCATAAAAGAGATTCACATGTGCATGACAGATTGTGTGCAAAAATATTATGTCAATACACAGTTAGGTGTTCATTTCAGACTAGTCACTGCATGTCGAAAGTCTTAACAATGGCATGGCTGGACCAAGTTAGTGCTACACCTCATTGAGAAGATGACGTCTCTGTCTCTTGCCTTTAAAGGAAAAGCTTAAATTGTCTAGCTTTTTATCCCTGCAAAATGAAAGGAGAGAAAAGGTGGTAAGACTATCAGGGGAGAAATATAATTTAGTGAGTAGTACATGCCTGACAACATACTGTCTGTTGGCAGATTCCATTATATACTCAGGGTGTCTAAGAGGTATTTCACTACAGCACTTTGCAAAAAATACTCCCTCTAGATGTCATTGGATTTCTAGAAAATAAGAGAAAAAGAGTTCATAAATTACATTTTACAAAGATCAGATTTGAGAATTCCTTGTTTGGGCTTTTTCGTAGCAAAATTAAATATGCAGTCTTTTCCAGGCTTGGTTTGCTAGTGGTCACATTACTAATACTGTCAAATGGCTAATGTTATTCAAGTGGTCTTGAATACTTCATGAGCTTTCATATGCTTCATGGCAAATGAGTTCCATTTGTCTTCCCTGCAGTGTCACTACTCATATGAGGCACAACAAAAATAAATGCTGTTATTTTATCATCAGGTCAAAGGCAAAGCTGGAAACAGAATCCTGACCCCTAATTCTAGACTAGCATCCATTTTACCTAACCCAGTCTAGAACCAGTGCAGCTATAGTTTTAATAATATAATTAATTCTTTAGTCAATCCTTTTCTAGGTTTTCATGAAATTGAAAAGACGAAACATTTAAGAAACCCAGACATCTGCTTTGCAATGCTTCATATTTGCACTCTTTTGTATTTGGACCAGACCCTGCTCATCAAACATGCATGAATATTAAGGTAAATGCTGCACAAGGGATTTTTCCTTTACTTTTACAGTTGCACTAAAGGATAAACCACAACTCTGTGTTTGCATTTCTGAAAGTGTGTGCGCGCGTGCGCGTTTGCGTGTGCTTGTGTGTGTGTGTGTGTGTCTTCCTGGAAGCACATCTCAACTCAGAGTACTAAATATATATGTAGCTGAGTTCATGGGATTAAAAAAGTACAAGAGGAAGCCTGAATACAAGGTCCGCAGTCCTGTGCTATAAAAAGTCTCTGAAACTCCCAAGGACTTCCTAGGTCACTTCTGCAACAGTCCTTTTAACATGTTGCCTGTTATGAACAATTTACATGGAATGGAAGGATGGAAGGACACATTGTCTGTAAATTTTCAGCTGGCCAACATATGCTTATATATGCGTGAGACAGACCTAAAAAGCCAGCCTTGGAAGTAATAATTCACAACTGGAAAGTTTGCCGATGTCTGAGACTGTCTTCAAAAGTTCCCTGCCTTTGCTGTACTTAGTAAATTGAAATGTTTCAGCACATCAGAGCATGGAGTGTCACTCACATAGAGCTAAAGAACCTGAAGCAGAGTAAATAAAGTGTCGAAGTTACTACTACTTTCTAAGTACAAACCACAAACCATGACTTCTGGTTGTAATTGCACCATCAAAAATATCAGAGCTTTTGCAGTGAGAACACTTCGGGGTGGAAAAAAGTGTTTTAAGATGTTCATGAGACCTATTTAATTTCATGTTTGTTCATTGACTTTTACATTGCTTTCACTCCTTTTCTCTGTTCTGTATCTTCTGCTAGTGTGTCTTTCTAGTCACAGGCTCTTTCCCATCTTTCCTGACAAGCAGAAAGTGAGCAGAAAAGTCAAGCTTTTGTCCATACTAAATACATTTATTACACTTATTATTTCAAAGGGCATGGTATTACAGTCAGATTGCAGGCCTCTGAAAACAAATCAAATCAAATCAAAACAAAACATCCCCAAAACTCTGGCTACCTGGATTCAGCTTTTTAATTTGTATTTTTACAGTTTGCTTCTGGTATTTCTTTTCTTACATGTTCTTTTTGCTATTCTTTAGCCTTAAAGGCAAGTGAAAGCCAAATGATTATTCACTGTGTAGCTGCAGTGCATATCCATAGAGCAAGGGAGAGTTTGTGGACAGAAGAAACCTTTCATCTGTTCTGAGCCACTTGGCATTAAGGCAAGGCTTTTAATACAGTTCTACACCTGTTGATAATGCAATACATACGTATAAAAAAAATGCAAAGCCTAATGGCAAAAGTTTTAACCTAGAGCTTCATCTTGCAGAACTTGTAATCCTAGCTATATAATCTAGTCCATATTAGGATGTGAGCTTTAAATCATAAAGCAAGTTAAGTGGAAAAGTTGCAAGAATCTGAAAATATTCTGTACTGAGAAAAATGCTTGGCTCAGACACAGTTCAATGAAGCAAGCACAAGTTAGGCAGCAGGGCATGGACCCAAGTGGACAATCCTGTGAGGTGATGGCATGCTGTCAGGACATCTGTGCTGCAGCTGGAAGTTGGCTGCAGGCAGTTCCATGATGTGTGAGCTCTAGTTCACCTGACGTGTACAAATAGCTGTATTAGCTGCAGGTGTGATTCATCTCACCTAAATGATGTATTTGGAAGTTAAGCACTTAAGATCAATAAGATTAATCACTCTCTAAAAGTGTTTATTATTGTTGTCTGGCACATAAGATGACTTGAATTATTAACTTTTGGATGCCTGAATTAGGTGAGATGAACTTCATCTTGGCTATATAAACTTGTGTGGGACTGTGGTATGTGCTCAGGTGGCAGATGCGTTTTGATGCCTCTGTGGTACTTGTTTCTTGTTAGGTAGATTAAAACAAGTGGTGATATATACTTGTACCTGCTGACATCATGTCTCCCTTGGTTGTATAGACACAGCTCATAGGGCAGCTTGAATCAAAAACACTAGCACTGAAAAAACAGTATATGACCCGTAACACCAAGTCTTGCAACAATAATCCTGTGAAATTCAGTTGTGATATAAGCTAGTCTTTTTTTCCAAGGAATAACCTTGCATAAGAATTCATACTTCTGTTGCAGCTTCTTGTTAGTGTGATGAAGTGAAAGTGGTTTAAAACTCACTGCCTCATTATCATTTTCCAGAGACCAACATACAAATCAATAAATAGTGCATAGGAAATACAGGTTTTAAAAGTATCACTTGCTTTTTTTCAGCTGTTGTTAGTGACACAGAAGAGGAAATGCACTTTACAGCAAGGAGTGCAATACTACTTGTGGGGTGATAATATGAAGAGCAAAGTAAAAAATTAAGCCAGTAGGATAAAAGACTGAGCTAATGTAAATGTGAACATGATAACACACCTTAAACACTTTTTCATGGAAGGGATTTAAATTTTACAGTGCTGAAATTAACTACTTGCCCAACCCCATACTGGTCAGGGTGTTCAACCAGTCTGAACTCAAGCAGCTCTATCCTGATTCAACTGCAAACACTGCCAGGTTTAAAGGAATGTTTATAAGGAAGAAATAGCAAAGGATAGGTAACTTAGCTCAAAGGAATCAAAACTACGAAAACAGCTTGAGGGACTGATTTTCTTCTTTTTTTCCTTGTTAAATGGCTGGACTTCATCTGGACCAAAATCAGAGTCCAAAGGAGTCTCTTATGTGCCACAGCCTCTTTAAGGGCAACTAAGGCCGTTTTAGATCTACTGTGTTTTCTTTGGGCTATTCTGTACCGTCATTTCACTTGGGCACAATTTGCCTTTGCATGAGACTACCAGGAAGAGTGACTGGCAACCTGGTAGGGGCAAGAGAGAAGATCTATCACCTTTTGCTGTTTCTCTTCTGCAGTAGCTTTGGGTTATTTGTTAGGAGCTCTCAAATTACATGGTCAGGATTTTAAAACTTGCATGCAGTTTCATAGACTTATGATAGTTCTTGAGATAAAGATTGAAAATTACTGATTTTTCAAATGAGCTGCCATTCCTACAATGAACTTGCTGTAGTTGTTCTTTACACCTGTACAGACATACATATCATAAACTTTGTACAGGTCTGAGAGTTTCCAATAATTAAGACTAATATGACTGTGGTAAGAAGAGGAGAGTTGGGAGGGTTAACTTCTGAGTAATAATAGATTATCTCAAAGCCATATTCAGTGCTTTCCACACTATCGGTAAGGCAGGCAGGAAAAGAAATGCTTTTCACTCAGTGATACTGTAGACTTACTAATCCAAGAATTACCTGTTACTCATCAATTTAATGTTGAATATTCCTTTTAGACTTTGCTTATCTTTTAATACAATTCCTATCTTCTCCACTTTTATATTTCAGTCCACTCAGTCATCACATCTTATTTTAAAATTGTATTGTACATTTTTTTTTTTTTAAGTTTGAACATTGAACACAAGAGAATCAGCTGGTACTGAAAGCAGTGGTTCCTCACTTGGGGTTTCTGTGTGTTTTCATTACATAATACAACATGAAGTTTCCTCATGGGTTGTTACAAGAGAGCAAAACATGTTCTTAACCTTCCCATTCCAAGGATGGATGCTACTGCCTTTTATGAGCCCTAAACCACTGTAACTAATTGGGAGATGAGATTATAGCCTGATGCTAGATGACACAGACTGGAAAAATGAATCAACAGGAAGCATTGCGTAACAAGGATTCAGCTGGAACAAATGTATGAAATACACCATAACTCTCACCAAGATACAGTGTCTGAACAGCCAGTGGGTACCCTGACAAAGAGCAAAATTATTTTCCTGGAGAATTGCTGTTGGAATTAGCAAAAATGTATCCTTAAGCTATGCCTCACATTTCCAGGAACCATTGCTGCTTTTATCTGCCAAACCCTTTTTCTTATTCTAGTCAAAAGACATGCTCATTGCAGTTGAGCAGAAGTATCCAGAAGTGTTTGTGCTCCTTCCAGTGGAAATAATGGAACTTCAAGCAATTGCATTGCTCATCTTAGGTAGCATACTATGAGACACCACTTTCCCTGAAGAACTAGCTGTTTCATGCAGAGACATTTACATGCATTATTTTTAGTAACTTTGCTGAATACTAATTAATTCTCTTTCCTATATGTTTCAAAAATGTTGTTCAGCTGATTTTCTGAGTGTATGTGAAATCTATGGTCTTTTTCTCTTTTGTTTTGTTTTTTAAGAAATTACTTCAATAGTCTCAAAACATGCTTTAGTGATATCAATCCTTTACATTGCCACAAAAATTACAAAGTGTAATTTCTTCTTTCCTTTCAACTACAGAACCTCCACAGAACAAAGACTCCGTGTTCAGCAATTCAAGAAAGCCTTGACGAATAAGCCTGGCATCAGCTTTGGGTGGAGTAATAGAAAAGTGGATCTGGAGATCCAGAGCTAAAGAACAATACAAAGAAATTGATCAACGTGGTCTACAGAAAAGTGAGTTTAACAAATAGTCTGAAATTCATTATTTGACCGTAGTACCAATTTGCCTGTTATGGTATAGCACAACAATATGGCATCAGCATTCTTTAAAGATACTGAAAAGATGAAAAAAGTGGAAAAGAATCACAAACATTATATTGAGATCTGAAGGGAAGTGCTCCAGTAGGATGCAGAGTTCAGTTTGCTTTAATTAACAGGAGAAAAAAATGGAGAAGTAGCCCAGGTACAAAGGACCCGACTACGAGAATACACCTACTATTACTCTCAGTTAGTGAAAACATTCCAAGAACTACTGAATGGAAGCTGAAGCCAAACAAATTCATGTAAGAGGCTTAAATTTTAACTATGTGAGCAATTAACCTTTGGAACAAACATGATGGATTCTCCATCTTTTTGTGTCTAAAGATTAAAACTTGACACCTTGCTGCAAGTGATACTTTAGAATTTTGGGCTCAGTATAGTGATAAATGGCTGATATTTAATGATCTGAAACATAAAGGAGGTGAAAGTAGATCTCAAGGTCTCTTCTGTCACCAATTACATGCAATAACATGAAATAATTTCACATGCCAGGTTATTCAGTGATCCTGGTTCATGACCTAGGGCCACTCAGTGAGTAGGATTCTGTGATGCAATAGGAAGTTGTAACATCAGCAGTTCACTACAGCATTTTCCAGCTTGAGATGCTAAGCTATTATTATATAGTTACATTATTATGTAATTCTTAGTATACCTGTTGTACAGTTTAATCTCATATGAACTCATGTGGGAGTTTAAGATTTAAGTAGCAAAGGAAGGCTTGGACCTGACTGTAAGAAGAGCTCTCCCTCTTACCTTGTCCTCTGTTAATAAAGGATGTCCGATCTTGAATCGCTGGATTTCGATAATGCATTGGAGCAGTTCCAGCAACTGGTCGAAAAAATGATAATCCAGAAAACAAAGGAGAGATCAGGCTTGTATACTGAAGACGATGGTAAGATATTCTTTCAGATGGCAAAGTGCAATTTTCATATGGAAGAGAATGTGTCATAGAGAGAAGACCATAAGAAAGAAGTCAAATTAATGCTCTAACTGTAACTCTTTGATTTTTACAGGAACTAGGCAGATTGCACTATGACAGTGGTTTTTTTCCTCCTATTAGGACTTCTGGACAAATTATAAGGCTATGGTGATCGCTCACAGAATGTAATTGGTGGAGGTGCCACATATAGAAGTTGGCATGTTGTGACATTTCTGTAAAAGCTCAAACCCAATGAACTATGTAAATCCAGTTGCTAGATGTAAATAATGGGGGCAAAGTTTTTCTTTTCTCAATGCAAATGGCTATTTCTGCATGAAAGGATAAACTTTATCCCACACACCATTCATGTTCAGTAAAACAAATCGTAATCATGGTCTGAAAGTAAGGAAAGAAAGAAGAGGTGAGGAGTTTTTACCTATTCTTTTACGCATTGAAAATTAGGTAGTTTTGAAAAGACCAAACATTAAGACTGATTTTTTTTTCCAAATGCTTCAGTGAATACAATGTGAGGAGCTAGAACTTGCATGTTATTTATACTGAAGGAGAAATAAAACCAGAGGTAGGGTGGATAAGAAAGGAATCTGTAGCTTGCCAGTTTTAAACTGTCTGGGTATTGTTCCTTCCATACAGATGAGATAGACTACGATAAGTTCTATAAAACCACACGAACTCTTTTTGGTTCAGCAGTCAAGGGTCATAATATTCAGGCCTTTTTCAGGAAGACTATCAACACCCTTGAGAAGCCAGACTGGCTAGAGGTAAGGATTTCTGAAATTTTATTAAATATAAAAAAATCTAATTAGAATCTTAAATGGTAACAGTATTTATCTATTGATTATGTGGTGTTCATTAGTCTATTGTTCATGCGCTCCATGGCATAACGAAGCACTTTCATGTTGTTATTATCGTAGCTGCCCAGAGCCTGGGTATGTCCAGGTATTCTGAAATACTTCAGTGATATGCATTGTCCTCAGTTTTCCTGGCAAAATGCAAAATCCCTTCTGACTACAGTATGCAATTTGTGCTCTGAGGATAAATCTATCTTTAGATAAACCATCAGAAATGCTTCCTCTCTTTCTTCTGTTCCCTCTCTTCTCTTACCTTTGTTTCCTCTGCTTTCTCTTCACCTGTTCACAGACGAACATAAATCTGGTCTTTACTTTAAATGTGAAGTGTTAGAGGTATGGCAGCATTTTAATACGGAGTTTTTTAATCACAGAATTCTGTATGTCTAAGTCTGTAGATGAGTGCAATCCACATAATTTTTCTGTCTCTAATGAGGTAACTATGAAACAGTAGATCTGGTTTTACCCTCCTTGCTTCTGGCTGCACATAGCTTAAGGATTTTCTCTGCCAGAGTTGCAACTGCACCCTGTGTTTAATATCCCTTCATGGATCTTTAATCTATCCATTTGTAAGTTACTTCTGCATCTGCCTAAAAAGAATACTTCCATAGCATCTGGTTTTTCACATTTTGTGAAAAAGTACTTTTTCTTGCCCTTTTTTTAAGCGTGGTGGTCTTTTTTATTTGCATGTTATGAGAAATGAACACTTGCTTTAGTGTGTCTCTTATTAAGATATTTCCCGTAGATGGTGTTTCAAGCATCATTATCATCATGGCTAGGCTTTGCAAACAAAGATTTGGGCAGGGCTCTACCCATGCTTGCTGCAAGTGCACTGATGGCTAAAGAGGCCAATGTGAGATAGGCAAGTCCGGTTGCAAAAGGCACAGCAGAAAGTCTCCATAGGCGGTGTTGGTGAGGCACGGTTCTTTCTCTTTTGTGTTTTCTCCTTGAGACTATTTCTGCGTGTGTTCTCAAAGGAAGCAGCTGTGTTATGGGTGGTGTGTCTCCATGCCTCCCGATTGGAGGTCAGAATGGACCATTGATGGTAGTCACTGTTCTATAAAAATGACTGAATCTTAGATTGTTAGAGCCAATCTTTGTCAAGACCATCCATTGTCATATATTACTACAAGATTTTGCTTGTTTGTCTCTTACCTGAAGACAGAATTGTGTGGATGGGACATAACTTCCAGCACACAGTGACTTTCTTATTATAGCATAGGTGGCATTCCATACATGCAAAGTCCTTTCTGGACTTAAAGCCTTATGGCAAGGTGTTAACAAGTGGCGTGAACTATAAATTCATCAACATATTTATGTTATTCTGGAACATCACAGGATTGTTTGAACTTTGAAGATACCCAGCAGCTGTTCTTTACATGTTACCAACAATTGCTATCAGGCAATTTCCTAGTATCAACTTAAAAACAGTGTGTTTGGCCCTTTCTGTTTAATAAGGTTCTATATGGGAACATTTCTGGTTAATACTTCTCTTAGCATTGTTTTTACTTACAGTGTCACATTACTCACAGACTTTGCTCAAGTCAGACATTAAAGATTTCCTTCAGGGAGGGCCTGGGGCAAATCTGGGAAACAGCTGACAGTCTGAAGGACTGACAGTCCTTCATTTAGGGGAGGAGAACAGTGGCAATTGTGTTCAGGCTTATTGGTTTATAAGAGAACTAAAGGAAGCTCCGTTTATTTACTGAAGTGAGTATCTTTTACTCCAGAATCTTACTTGAGTTTCTCATGCAGTCAGACTAGTTACCTGAGCAACATACATACACAAGCAAGCACAATATGGGGTGTAATAAAAGAGGTAAAGCCCACTTAGTTTCCTTATGAAATCTGTGGGGAAATAGCCTGGGATAAAATTCCTCCGAACCCTTTCTATGAGGATTCCTGAAATTTTACCAAGTGTAAGCTGACTGATGACAGCCTTTTAAAATGCCTTGTGCATAAACTTTCTTGAAAAAAGTGGAGCATGGTAAACAATTAATCTTCAGCATCTCACAGCATGTATTTCATGTAGAAGATGGATATCAGTGAGACTACCAGTGCTGTAGGGAATGAAACAAAAATATTTGTTATTTCTTTAGTCAAAAGAATCCTGATTAAAGTGTTATTTTTTTTTTATCTTATGGGGAGGAATATTTAAGATAAAGTAACTGAAAATTCATCCATGACAGAAATGACAATTCATTTGTGAAAAAGATCAGACTATTTGAATCAGACTCAGTGTTGCATTTATTTCTTTACCCTGACACAGCCTTATCCAGCACAATTTGAAATCTAATACTGCATTGAAAAGCTGCAGTGAGTTTTTCACTTTTTTGTTTTCTTTCTGTTTAGTGAGAAATCTGATGTTCTGTATGTATTACAAGCTATCTATACATTATGGAACATTAAGATCTTTTAAAGAAAAAAAAAATATTTACTTTAGAGGTAGTCTTGGTAGAGAGAATGAGATGAAAACTTCATTAAGAAAACTGCTGACTCCTGAAATTCTCCAGATTTAGCCTGCACAGAAACAGAATAATTCTTGCATTGATCATTTGATTGTTGTCTAAGCCCAATTTACATTACCCATAACTTCAGCATCGTTTTTGAATTCCTGTAATTGTGGTAACATCCTACCTGTAAGGATTGGATCAAAACAAATCCTTCAAGGACTGTTTCAATGCATTCTAATAATATAAAATGGGATCCATGTGTATTCTACATATTATGTGGTGGTGGTCTTTTAAAATGCTTTTTCTCTGACAAACTCTACAGTTTCAAAATGGTTCAGGTAATCCTGTAGAGTTACTATTGTCAGAAATTAAGGCAGTGTTCTAACTGGCTAGCTGTGCCAGAGACTTGTAAGTGTAGCTGTAGTACAGCCCTAAATTCTCCTCATCACCTTTTTTTTTTTTTTAATTTATTTTTAGGTTGGCTCTTTTTAACACTTGAGCAGTGTAAATTCCACTTGCTTTTCTCATACTCCTTAGTCTTTTTATTCCTTTTAAGTGAAGCTTTTTTTTTCTGAAAAACTAAAAACAAGCAAAAAAACCCGCAAAACAAAGCAAACAGAAACAAACACTCCACCAAAAACAAATCACCAAACAACCCAAACCAACTGCAAATCTACTTTCCATGGTTGAAAACGCTAATGAAATTATTATTGATTGGCCTTTTAAGACTGGAAATTATTCTAGGTATTCTAGTTGAGACCCAATGTTGCTTGAGAGAGATTGTGAAAGAGACAGAAAGGCCTCCCTTACCTGATACATTCATTCAGTGTTCATCAACCTACAAGTTATATCAGAGACATCACATTTATAAACTTCAGCTTGGACATGCCTTTGATTGCCCCATGTGAACAATATAAGTAGCTTTGATCTTGCCTCAGCTTCTATTTTATCACTTAATTTTTCAAATCTATCATTAATAACAGTTATTTTCTGTAACATCCTAAATAGCCCTCACGGTTTTGGCTGTCTGTGCTCCAGTTTCCTTATTGTATTTTTTCTAAAAGCACAGTATTTCAGCCCTGTTCTTCTGAGTTCTTCTGCTGCTTTTGGCACTGCTGAGCACCGTCAGTCTTTAAAGTCAAGGAAGAGGGATACACCTCACACTGTTCCTTTGATATTTCTCTTCTATCATTTCTGTCTCTCCCCCTGCCCCCCTTTCCCAGAACTCTGTCCCTGACCCTTTGTTCCTTTCTTGCTACTCTCACAGATCTATTTTTTTTCCAAATTTACTTCTCCATATCTGGCCTCTCTTTAGCTTGACAAAACCTTCCAAATATATATCCATGACCTAAAAGATCATGGTGTTGTGTGAGTGTTCATATTTCTTTAGCTCACTAATGTTTCTCTTTTTCAAGTACCTTCATGTTCGAGGACTTCATAAGTTTTCAGTAGTCTCCACAATGGTACACTCATGCTCAAAGGACAGGTTTTTATTTTTAAAAAAAACAAACAAACAAAAAAAAACAAACAAAAAAAAACACCCACAAAAAACCCAAACAAACAAAAAAAACCACAAAAAACCCCCCAAAAAACAACAACAACAAAAAAAACCCACCAAAAAACAACACACACCCCCCAAAAAAACCCAAAAGCAAACCAAACCAAACCAAAAAACCAAACCAAAACAAGCAAAAAACCCCAAACTAAACCCAAAGTATTTTGAGATCTGCTCTTTGGATAAGTTAGGGTCTACCCTTTGTTATTTGCTGGCTTCACAATTTAAAAGACCTATACTGGACAATCTAACAGCTATCATTTATCAGTGGCTTGGGAAACTAACTTCTTCTCTTTCCCAAATGTAGTTGGCTCTTAGAAATCTCTCAACAAGGGAAAATACTGAACTACAATAAAGTGCAAAGTTTTGTCTTGCATCCAAAGGGGCATTGTTTTTTAAACTCATGAAAGAAAATGAGTATATATGATGTCCATATATGAGAAAAGAGTTAAAAAATCTGTACAGCTGAGTGGAGCTGAACTGATATCCTAAGGAAATGGCAAAACTGCTTTTGGGTAGAGAGCTTGAGGTTTAGAAAGCATTTCAGCTGAAAATTTCATACCCTGGAGCAGAAATGAACTACTACCTGAATATCTCTGCAGGGATCTCCACCATGTTCAGAAGAAATGGAACACTGCCAGACTTAGGGAGATGGCTGAAGAAAGAATCTGGAATAATAGACTTTATATTCAGAGAATTTTTTTCAGCAAATCAGAATTTAAATATCTTTATGGAAAAGCTCTCCTTTGTAGGCTAAACCCCTATGCTACTTTGAATATCTCAGTTTATGAATACAGAGGACTCTGTTTTGTCTGCCTTTGGCTGTTTGGTTTTTTTGGTTTTTTTCCCTAATTGAGAATCTTGCTGAGGAAGCACAAAGAGGTGGAACTGGAAAAAGAAAATTGAATATGATTATTTACAAACAATCATTACAAGGCAAAGCTGTACTAACAGCTTTATCAAATAAATGGGCTTTATTCCTAGAAGCTCTGTGTGTGCTTGCTTCTTTACAAACATTGAAGAAAGATTGTTCCTGAGGAGCAATCTCAGCAATCTAAAGCTGTATTTGCAGCTAATGGTTAATGGAAATAACTCAAAGAATATTAGATTAAAATGTGAGGTAACTATTTGACTTCATACATTTAAGCATATTTACCAGAAGCAGTTTTGCAAGAAATTACTTGTTTTGTTCTATTTTGTTTTGTTTAGATTTTTGGCTGTTTCTCAGGAGAAAGTGATGACCAATTGAAAGAAAGTGTGGTTTTCCTTGTATCTGAAAAACGGCAGATTACTGATTCAGGTGACTTGTACCAAAAGCTGATTTTTTTTTTAATGTAGTGTGTAGCACACTTTCTTGAAAGTACAATGATAAGATCATGTCTGTCTGTGCTTGTTCACGCTTCTTCTTATGTGTTCCAAAATATGTGGTTTTTTACTAAACTCATTGCATCTAAAGACTCTGCTGCTGCATTTCCCAGTTCTCCATATTCCCAAATTATTTTGAAATTATGGATTTTTCTGAATCATACTATTATATATGCAGTTAATCTTTGTCTTTCTGTATTTTTGAAGTAATGTTGGAAGAACTAGACCCTCCATAATCCATTAATGATATTTAAAAATTCAACATGTTTAATTAAATCAATTAATCAATGATATAATATATATAATATATATATCATATATATATAATATGATATATATATAT
>VWZG01008797.1:2395-39861 GCA_013396735.1 Grallaria varia | reverse complement strand
TTACAAGTCAGAGTTACAATTTACTAAAAAGATTACAATACATACAATGATACAGAGAAAAATTGATTTTAACCCACAAAAACAGATGTATAACCCAGCACCCTAGGGCACGAACAGACAGTGTTCCTTAGTGCCTGTGCTGAGCACCACGTGGTTCCCCCTGAGTGCAAATTGAAAGGAATGGAACACCTGTGTATAAGGATGATCGTTGCTGTCCTGTCAAAGGAGTGATTGCAGTCTTGTCAAGAGTGGCAGAGTCCTGCTGAGGTTCTGGTCCTCCTCTGGATCCAACGAGTGGTACCAGAAGCCCCCAAACCCCAAGATTATATATGCTCACGTTCAGGTGGGAATGCCCAGTACCTCCCCCAGGGCAAGGAGTTTCACAATGGGTGATTTAATTCTGTGAGTCATGGGATATTTTAGAACCTTTGATGGTCTAGATTGTTGCATTTGCCTATTGTGCAAGTCCCTAATGGCCCATTAGCATACATGACACCTCAGGCTGGGGTCATCCCTGAACAGGTGTTATCACAGCTGAGTCATTGGTATGAAGACAAAGAAACACTCTCCTGCCTTGCAGGGTTCTTTAACACCCACCTTGTAATCTGAGGTGTCAGGTGTGCCCTGGGCAGCTGCTGCAAACGATCCATTGTTAACAGTCCATCAGAAATTACATAGAGGGTGTAGAATACAGAGTTTTGGTTATACCCATTTAGTGACAAACTGGTTTTGGCCCCTGTAGCTAGGACAAGTGGGTAACAAAATTCATTTCAGGAAAAAAAATGTTCCTGCTATTATAGTTCTATTTGTTTAGATTTTATGTGTCTCTAAGATGAAGAGAAATATTTTGTCATTTACAGTTGTCAAGGGAAAAGACATCATTAAGGATATAGTGAAGGTACCCCACCTGGATTTCACAATAACAGCCTCTCAGAAAGGAATGATAACTGTTTTTCATAACCAGGTAATTCTGATTCAAACTGTTTTATTATTCCATTAGACAGTACCTATGGGAACTAAGTAGTCTGTCATCTGGCATGCAAATTTACCCATAAGAACACTAGATATCTAATCAAATTTAAATTTTTCTATATTTTTAAGTACAGTAAGAAATCTACATTATTCGTTTCATTTATAAACCTACTGAACAGTCCACATAAGTTGATAGAAGGTACAGATGACTAATAAACAACATTCTTCCTAGAAATTATTTTAATAGAAAATAATCTGCATTTCTTTTCAGAAAAGGTTCCTTTAAAACAAAATATGCAATTGGAATTAATTTTTAGATATAGGATGGAAATCAGAGAATTAACTGTTTTCTATGGCTACTGAAAATATCTGGAATGGATAGAAATATTCATCAGGTTGCAAATAAGATTTATCCAATACAACAGTTCCTAAAACCCTGAAAGTCTAGAATTTTATGACAGTCTGCATGATGATGAATCACAGTCCCCTCATCAGTAAACTGTACAGAAATCTGTAGCATTTCAAGTAGAAATTCAGACTCAAGATGCTGTTAAAGTAGAATTTGTAAATTAATCTCCCAGATGTTTAGATTACTATTTAGAGGTATGCACTTGTAGATGCTATGAGGTAGATCACATCTATGATCATTGGTGGGTTATACTTCTACAATTTTAATGCACCCATTTTATTAAAATTTATTTCAGACAGTGCAGTAAAGCTTTAAAGCAGCACTAATGCTTTCTAGGTGTTTTATCTAATTAGTGCATTATGCTTATGACAGGAGTGTGTAAACCAAGAAAGGACTCCTGTGGATGATTAAATAACAAAGCAGTACTACATTTTTCGTAAATGCTGAAATAATTTATTTGAAAGCCTAGTTCTCTGTCCTTCAGAGAATTATCCCTATTACGTACCTATGAAAAACCATTTCACAAAGTATAAGATTAAAAATAGCTCTCTTCCCTACCCTCTACCTCCCCATGCTATTTTCAAGTTGAATTGCTGCCTCCTAATAGGTTGGACTGATGTCATCTGACATCAGTGACTGCAATGTCAATGATTTTACAGAGCTGCTCAGTACAGTGAAAAAGGGACCTCAAATCCCACTTATAAAACTGTATGTTCTGAAAATGACTAAGACATTATGACAGCAGTCATTTACTCATTATATGATTTCTGGTCCCAGTTGATCTGAGCAAATGATTTTTGATTTCATTAGAATTGCTCTGATATACATTAAGACAAGCAAGAGGAAACTGTTTCTTTAGCATTGCAGCCATTTGAATCCTGTTCCTGGAATATGACTTCACATAACAAAGGCAAATACAGAGTTGGCAACTGTTGCATCATTCTTCTTCTCTCAAAGATCAAGGATTTAAAGGAATCTGGCAGTTAGTGAAGTTTTTGTCTAGTTTGGCTTTGCAACATAATGATAAGGCAATATGAAGATGGTTGCCCTGAAGATGCAGCTTGGTAGGACTCATGCTCTTGGTGAAGGGGCCAACATATGATTTAATGAGTAGTGTATTGAAAAATAGAGAGAGAGGCTTATTTTTATATAATTGTTGCATTTTCGAGATTATTAACTTATGGTGTTCTCCAATGCACATATATCCCATGGAAGTCAGTGTGTTCCATGTACATGAATGAATAATATTTGGTCGAATGTTAATTAGTGAATCTAATATAATACAGATTTTTAACTGTGCCACTACAGGGGCACTTAAATAGTAAGAAACATACATATGGAGGAAGAGAAATGGATATATTCTGTTCATTCACCCTGGTTTAAATTGATGCCCAATGCAAAGAAAGAAAGCTTTTCAGAAAATCAACACTGTGTTATTCACTTTGTTCTTTGGAAAGCAAATATAATTTGACCATTTCCTTAATGGTTGTGTTATGTCCTTGGAGTCAGTTATCAATCTAGATGAAAAAGTTTCATTTTATACTGAGTAGAAACTAAGAATAGTTTAAAACTTTGGAAAAAAACATTATTTACAAATAAGATTAACAATGATAAAGAGATTGCAAACCATAACTGCTTATCGATCCATTAAACTTCAGTTAAATAAGAATTAATCAGATTTTTTATCAGCAAATTATTAGTGTCAGTTGTGTTAGATGGCATTAAGAATGCTTACTTTAGCCTGTGTACATCAGAATAGCTTTCAAGATCATCTCCTATTTCACCAGTGACAGGCTTCCATCATCCATTGCATAAATTGCTAGTGAATCTCATTATTGTCTAGAAGAGGGCATGGAGACTTTTGTTAACCCTGGTTGCTGTAGTAAGAAATCCTGTGTTCTCTTACACATCTATCAGAAATTGAAGCAAAGGCAAAGAAATACACATTTGTAGACCAGCAAGTACTCAGTACTGGTGAGGGTGCACCTGTGTTCAGTTTTGGGCCCCTCACTACAAAAAGGGCATTGAGGTGCTGGAGCATGTCTAGAGAAAGGCAACAGACCTGGTGAAAGGACTAGAATGCAAATCTTAGAAGGAGCAGCTGAAGGAGCTGGGTTTGTTTAGCCTGGAGAAAATGAGGCTCAGGGGGGACATTATCACTCTCCACAACCACCTGAATGAAAGGAGGTTGTGGCAAGGTGGGAGTCAGTCTTTTCTCCCATGGAACAAGCAACAGGACAAGGGAAATCAGCAGGATAGGAGTACATTAGATATTAGGAAAAAATTCTTTATCAAAAGGGTTGTCAAGCATTGGAACTGCCCAGGAAAGTGGTTGAGTCACCAACCCTGGAGATATTTAAAAGATGTGTAGAAATGGCAATTGAGGACATAGAAGGTAACCCTGTCTCTACTGGGTGGTTGTGACAGGTATGCTGACCACCTTGTGACTTTAAACTCTTTCATTTTTGAGCCACATGCTACACTGTCCACCAGTAGTTACATTTGTTGAAAGATGGTGTACCCATAGAGGTATTCATGTTTGAAGCCTGACGTGTTACCCCTGCCTGGTGTTTTGCTGGCACTAGTTGACATGGCATCTGGGCCAGCATTAGCCTGGGTTTCTGTAAGACACATCCTACCTCTTACAGCAGCTGAAGTGGTTCTAGCTATCAGCGACCGTACTTTGTTACTTATTTTGCTCACTCTAGCATCTCAGTGTAAAAAAATCCAAACCAACAAAGAAACAATGAAACAACTGTGAGAGAAAGAGAAGTTTTAAGTTTCTCACTAAATATAGGGGGAGCAGACAGCAGGCAGGTTAAAGATGTTTCTCAGATCTTATCTGTGTCCTCCTTCAGTTGGCAACTATTCTGATCTCCCTGTGAAGAGAAGGGCTGACTTTGTTTAGACTTTTGATTTAATTGCTAAGTTGTTATTGTGACACTACTTCTTTTGGTTTTTCAGATGAAGGTGATTGTGGCAACAATCAGTATTGAAGTAAGTTCTTTTTTTCTCCTTCACATTAAATAATTTTAATTAAAAATCAGCAGGTGCTAAATTGAAGTAATTAGAAACAACATTATTCTAAGGCCATTTCTAACTCTAAGGCTTCTGCATGATTTGTCATAGGGTGCCATAGGACAAATAGGTTCAATTTATTCCTTTCAGTTATAGAAACAATTGAGTGACTTGATTTCTTTTCTCTGATGAATGACACCTCAGATAAATGCTACTCTTTCTACCAAACTGACCTTTACCCACTACCTTGCGAGAATATTTTATTTTAAAATCCAACACTTCAATTGTCACTGTAAAATTTTAAAAAGTAAAATTACAAGTTTTTTATTGAAAAACAGTTCATCTTGCTAGGTAGATGATTGGTTACACAGTATATACATTAAAACCTCATTTTTACACTGGGGGTATCACTGAAGATTTTTGGTGATGAGCTTCCTTCAGATGACCTGTAGACAAGGGACATCAGTCTTAGCAAAGTGACATGTCTAAAAGTTCATATAATATCTTGTGCCAGGAGGCAGTGCATTTTGTTGTTTATCTCTTACATATAATGGAAGTTCTAGAATGCAGTAGAAGTCCTCCAGACTAGAGGTCCTACTACTATGATTTATGAAATTTTCAGGTGGCCTAGTTACAAATTACCCTCTTCTGCTTCATGTTCTGCCTTGTCTTTGGGATTAGGCATTTTTAGCTAGTACTCTTATTTAAGTGCTTCCATTGAAGGGTCATGTCCTTGTTCAGTTTAATTTCTTCTCGTATTTCCTCTAACCACTGCACTGACAACAGAATTGAAATGGCTTCTGTTGGACTTGAGGTTCCTGAACTTTTGATGGTTATTAAAAGATTTTGATGCTTGTAGGACATAATATTCATGACAGCTACATTGTTCTTTAAGTTAAAATTCTGTATCTTTATCCCAAACTGAAATGAAATAAATTTCTGGATTTCTTTGAGATAATAAATTCCACTTTCCTGACAGTTGAAATGTATAATGCTATTAAATTTATTACCTTGGGGATTCTTTGAGACATTTATCTCTAGAATTTGGTCACAGTTTTTCTAATGTAAAGCATGCTTATTAAAACTGAAGCTTTGCATCTTAATACCTTTTATCTAAATGCTTATTAAAAATCAAAGGACAATATCTTATGTGAGTGTAAATCATTCCCCACCATTTACTTATTAAATATGTGGTGAACTAAACTGGTTGAAGACGTCAGCACCAAATGGTCATAATGTACAACTATGACTAATAGCTTATGATTAATGTCTGAATAGCAAAACAAAGAAAGCTGACTTTTCCTTGCAGGGCTTAAATGTCTGTTTTTCTGATCTGCAGAAATAACAGTCCATTCTTTCCCCACTACAATTATGTTTTTTCAGCTGTTTTAACTTCATCATCAATACTGACATCAATAGCTAATTGATGAAGCTATTTATTTGTGTGCATCTTCTGCAAATAAAGTAAGGTACTAAATTCAGGAATTATTCAGAGATAAGTTTTCAGACTCCAAATCTTCCATCCATTGATAACCAATGATGTATGTAGAGGGTGGCTAATAGATTGCAGCAATCCTTATGTTCCTATGCTTTCTTCCATTCAGTATTCTTGTTCTTAAGTTGTTTCAGAATAGAGACTTATTCAAGCAGTGATAGAGATCTTGGCCCTCAGGATATTGAGCCAGAAAGACTGTGTAGTAGTGCTAGAAATGAAATCCAGTTTACTGCAGCTATCAGAACTTTCCTAGCATTATGATGGTATAAATGGAACATGTACTATGGGTACAGATCAGTTAGTATTTTGTTACAGGGATATTTTGTAGAACAGGTCATGTCAAGAAAACCTGATTTCATTTCTTGATGAGATTATATGACTGAGTGAAAAGAGTAAAGGCATAAATATAACATGCTTAAAACTCTATACAGTATTTGACTTAGTGCCCTACAACTTTCTGTTTTACAATATGACCACTGAAATAAACCCACTAGTGTGCATGGATTAACAATTGTCCAGATGACACCTAAAATTAATAGTCATCTTAGAGTCATCACTGAATGATGATGGGAATAGTGGTTGTGAACAAATCACTTTTCTCAAAGAATGGAAATGAAATGTCTTTTAAATATGGCATAGAAAATCATAAATAGATCCAGTGGATGAGCCAAAGTGAAACAGAAACTGAATTGGAAATGAGGGAGTGAACACAGAGCCTTTGAGGGACAGGATGGAATAAGGAAATAGTGAAAAAGTTGATCTCGATCTGATGCAGCTGCCTTGTTTGTCTGTCAAGTATGGCAGTGCTAAGAAAACAAATTCTTATACCCTAAAGCTGAAACCTGTTACTTTGACTGCATCACCACACACCAACACAACAAAATAGTGGCTTAATTACAAGTGTAAAATCAGCTTTTTCACACCAGTTAGTCACTGTTATCTGATACTATTGTAAGGACCCCAAAAAGCCACAGTTAACAAAGTCTCCCATAAGAAGACCAACCAATCCATAATGCCTCTGCAGGACTGACATTTTCCAAATTATTTATTGTAAAAAAACAGCACAAGAAGTCCTTGTATATGTATTATCACTTGCCCACAGACCATTAAGAAGGAAAGAAGCTTTTTACTGCAATAGAGTGTTGACATCCTCTGTCAGGATTTTGGACCCTTTACACTAACAGCAAAATCAATATTGTGTGCAGCAATGGAAATAAAAGTAGAAGCATCAGCAGCTGCCTTCAGTTCTTTTGATTCAGAACTCACTTTGTGGATGTAAACTGTATCTTTAGCAACACAGGTCCCTGTTTTACCTATTTATGAGCTACTTCTGCTGAAGGTAAGCTTTTTAGAGGTTACAGATAGAAATAGCTTACTTGAAGAACTGCAGTAACAGAGCTGTTTAAGTTTCTATCATTTTAATCTTGAAAAAAATTTATTTCAGTCAGTGTTATTTTATAGATGTTCTAAATTATTTTAAAGTGGTAGATAATTGTGTCATTACAGACATAGCAAATGGAGTATATTCCATTTTAATCCCACTGTCATTTAGAAAGGTACATTACATTTTGGGGGAAAAAAGCCAAACAGCTGTTAATATTTCAACAACCCTCCACCCTCCACATATTCTAGCTAGTGTGGTAGCTATTTGAGTCTAATCTTATACTTTGCAAGAGAAATTGTTTGATATTTATACATGTATAATTTTAGGTATACTTGAAAAATAGTTAAATATACGTAGATGTATATATTTTTAAATATTTGATCTACGTATTGGGAGAATTAAAGTAATTTAATACAAGTTACTTTTTTCATAAACATTAATTTCAGTACAGGTTTTGCTATTAAAGCTGTCATTTTGACTGCCTTTAATTTTTTATTTTTTTTTCAAACTAAACTATATCTAAGTAAACATTCAATCTACTTTACTGTGGATGTTTTAGTTCAAGTTTTCTCTGCTCCGAGTGCTTTTTCAGAGCATCATTACAGTTCAACTAACAGTATACATGTATTATGTTCTCTCATGTGCAGCATTTGTGCCTCTGAGGTGAGTCACTGATGACTGAGGTTGAGTCTGGTGCCTCTGCAACTTCATGTGCGAGCTATTCCTGGAGTTAAAACTCTCATCAGGGCTAGACCTAGCAGGTGCTAGTGCAGAGTATATGGGATCTATGGCAAAATAGTTTTAAATATGTACTTACATGATAGAAAAGTTTATAAATGTACAGAGAAAAGCCTTCTTTAGGTACTCTTTTTATTTTCATCAGGATACTTCTTGGATCGCTGGATGTGATTTCCTACCTCAGCTGAACTATGTTGTGGCTGTAACTGAAAGTACAGTCATTGTCTGGGACTATAAATCAGAAGAGAATAAGGTATTGTGTCAGATCAAACAACTGCTAAAATGAAGCCTGAAAAATTATCAGTCTTTGTTTTTGATATATATTCACATTCCTTTGGTCTAATAGGATGAAGGCTTGTAATTTGTGTCTTTGTAGGAACTCAGTGAAAAAGTGAAATTTATACTAAAGAAGGAATACCCTTTCTACACTAAATAAATGGGGTTATCAAAGTATCTTAAAAGTTTGGAAGAAAAATAAAAAGTTTGTACTACACTGCAAACAAACCCCCAAATAATTTATTTTCCATGTGTATCTAATGCATATGTGTGCACCTGTATATCTAATATATGTGCATGGATATATAGATGTATCTCTCAGAATCTATTATGAATCAAGGGACAGGTTTTCCAAGGAAGTAACTCCCTTATTTAGAGAAAATATTTCTTCAAATCCTGTGTTTTGTTCAGAACTAAGAGCAAAAACATTTTGATGTTGATAGCATATGTCCAAACTGTTAAAGTTTTCTTGAATGCCATATTACAAAACAAAAATTTTGTTGACCCATACCTTAGCTTTTTCCTCCTGTTCCTGAGACTTCTCTCAGAAGTTCTGAGTTAACTGAGATGATGAAGAGAAGCAAAGTAAATATTTTTACGATAAGATCAAGTCTTAGGATTTAATTTTTTTTGTTTTCAATATCAAAAGGTTGTGTTCCAAGCTCAGACAGGTCAATGCAAGTCTTTTTGTAAATCCAATGGGACTGCTGGGAGGAAGGCTCAAAAATTTATTCTCCACTCATTATTCTCCAGGTTCCCTCCAGTCATTATATCAGTGAGAGCTGCAGGTGTCCTATTGCTGAATAGGACAGTTCTCTATCTGTGTTATGTCTTTTTAATGTTTCTGTGCTACACGGACAGCATCGAAGCAGTTAATTCCTATGGCATGTGAACAGTTCCCAGGTTAGGTTGGCAAGGATGATTTAATCAAATAACAGGTAGAGTCAGGCAGTAGAACCAATGAAACAGTATAATGCAGATAACCCAAAAATCCCATTCCTGAATCTTCTCAGTCTGGCAAAATACCTCAGTGACTTGCAACTCTATTCATTCCCACTATTTCTGTGCTTCAAAAATTGAAACACCTGCCCATATAAGTACACTTGGCACTCCCAGGCTGAATTGATAATTAGCACTGTGATATAATTTCTTCCTGTGTGTTACTGCTGTATTTTGTGGTCTGAATAATTCTTCAATTTGGCTATTTCCAATTTTCTTGTAGACAGCACCTTATTTTTGAACAGGAAAACACATACATCTTAGCAAATACACCATCCCACTTATCATGGGGAGATCCTTCATAAAATTTGTAATTAATATTTCTTCACTGAAATTGAAAGAGCTACCTATGAAACAAAGCCTTGATGAAACCCTTAGAGTTTTCTATTAACTCCACTTTGTGATGATATTCCATGAGTTTCTGATACCAGGAAACAGCTATCACAGGGGCAGTTTGAGAAAATAAAGTCAAGATTTGAATGCTGATGTAACTAGATAAGCATGATAGATTCAGTCAATTTAAGGGCCCTGATGCTATATCTAATAAACTTTCTACCATATTCCACAGAATAATTGCTTTGTCATCAAACCAGTGAAAAACTGTCTGCTCTGTGTTTGCACGGTCACTCTGTCAGATCACCAGGCTAAGGACAGTATCTTAATGGGAGATGATAAGGGTTATGTTTACCTGCTTACTATGACCAGTGACCACTTTATAATGAAACATTATAAAGCCGAAAGAGAATCACAATTCCGAGTCTTGGACTATGAAAATTTTGACACGTAAGTTGCTTATGCTAAAATATTTTCAGTCTTTCATTATTTTTTTTAACTTGGGTTTTGTCTGGCCTAAATGGAGGATTAGTTTCTCTTTATAAATTAACCCCATCTAACCAAAGAAAATAATTTTTCAAACTGCAGTAAGTATGATTTTGTGAAGGAAATGCCATCATTTTCAGTAGAAGATTTTACAAGAGATCTTACAGCAGGGAGGATGCAGAATAAAATCCCAGGGGAGAATTTACAATTGCTGTTATCCAGTTTGACAAAGGAACAACTTTATTGTGTCCGATTAGGTGGAAGCGTAATTGTGACTAGAGAAGTACATGATTCAACCCTAACTTTATCTTTGCTTGCTTTTGAGCTGGAAGAGTCATCCTGTATCTGCCCTGGGTATTAAGTGTTAGCATTGTTTGTGAATATAATCTCACTCAAAAAAATCTCTGTCCACCTAGGGGCATATTACAGTAGGTGCTACTACAGTCCAATAACATTTCAATTTATATCCCTAGTGTTAAACGCAAGCTACATGATTACTGGGTTGGGAGAGTTAAGTATATTCCTGCCCTGAAGTGTTTTGGATCCTGCTCCTCAGACAGCGTTTGTTCATTTGTTTTGGATGACATAAAGCGACTAGAGGACAACTTGTAAGTATAAGACATCTTCTAGAAAAAAAATGGACCTTTTGCTTTGTAACTATGCAAGAAATAGGTTCCCTGAAATACGCCATCCTGTTTTATTAAATCTGTCTTTTCTATAAGCATTGTTAATAAATGCAAAAATGTAATTATTTAAATGCTTGAATATTTTTGTTAGCTTTTGATATTGGAGACAATATATGTTCATTACTCACAACCCTTAAAAATGGTGTGTTGACAGTCGTTTCTACTCCAACTTCTCTTCAACAGGCAGATTTTACTTAGAAAATTGTTTTGTTAGAGGTATATCATGGGTCCATTAATTCATCATTTATACCCAGACAAAAATATATTCAACTAAGTTTCATTTACAGTTTGAATTGCACGAGTTTGAATTACTCAAGATTAAACTAATTTATTCTGAGGGATTTGAATGGTTTTACTCTGCATCAGGAAAGAGGTTATGGCCTCCTTATTTGTGCCAAGGCCATTGCTATGGCCTATAAGTCCTAGAGCTGATTCCAAGCCTTATTAGTCTGTGAATCTATAGCCCAATTAAATAGTACAAATGCATTTTGATGTAAAAAGGACCTAGAAATAACATGCAGATAGAACATTTCAGTCAAATGTCTAAAAGCATTGTAAACATTAGATCAGCATCAAAATTCCTCTTTGAGGTATATCCAGAGATTAAAATATTTTTAAGGCTAGTAGCAACGATTGTGATAATCTTTTTTATCTCTTGTATAACACAGGCCATAAATCCTCGTGCAGTAATTCTTGAATCAATCCAATAACATTAGGTTTTATGAGTATTGCATGTCTGTTGAGGATGAGTAAAGTGAAATATGAAACACTTATAGCTTGTCCAAGGTCACATACTGTGTCAGCTGAAAAGCTAAGAAATCCTCTTTGATTTTATTGGGAGCTTTGGAAAAATAGAATTAATTAGAGGAGAAAGAAAACTAAGTCTGCAGAGCCAAAACTGTAGTCAAGAGTATACGCTACCACCATACACTGTTTGTAATAGAGATATTTAACTGCAAATATCTTGGTAGGTCTGTTTCTTTTCACACTGGCTATAATTGTGTCTCCTATTACAATAAATACATATCTCTAAGCAGTTTCACACAGCAGCTAAATGAAATTAAATATTGAGGCAACTGAAAGATTACACACCTGTTAAAATGTAATTAATAGCCCTAAAAATATCTAAGGCTCAAATAACTTTGAAATGTCCATTCTATAAGTAATGATTGTTGATATGTATGATTTACTGATTCTAATGAAAGAAATTTCCCCAATTAACTTTCCAACAAAGAATTGCTGTTGTACTTGAGGAGGGATGCAGTATATCTTGTTTCCTATGTGACTTATGTGCCTTAAGTTTCTTTGTTGATCATGAATGATGAACAGCTACAACCTTTTCTTGTAAAGTATCTAAAAAAAGGGAGGTGTGTATATTATCATGGGGTGCTTCTGTCACAAGGCCATGGCTTGGGCAGGACTTCACAGTGCCAGAGTCCCTTATTCCCACTGATCTTGGAGGAGTATCAAGACTGTTCATTAAAGAGCTAATAAACAGTTATACAGAAGTGTAAATGGTGACAAAACCTTAGGAGATCTGTTAATCATACCTTTAAATCAATGAATTGCTATTTTATACCATCAAAAGAATTAAGACTCCTCTTTTAGAGCTCTGGGAAGAAAGCTTTGCTCCCTCTAAGTAATAGGGAGTAGATGGCCTTTTATTTACACCTGCCTAGAAAGAACAAGCTCTTTCATTAATCCTTAAGATTTCCAGAGTCTTTTGTCAAATTTACTGTCACCCCAACTTATGGTTTTCAATATTAACGGTTACTCTTGAGCCCAGAATAAATGAACTAATACTTGTCTGAATTTCAAAGAAAAAATTTAAATGTCTACTTATTTACTTCAGTATAAGTTATTTACACAGGCAGTCATTGATTCCTGGGAGTGACAGGTGTTAACTATTCCAAAAATCAATACAAGATTCACTCATTATTAGCAATGTATGAAACATGGAGAGACAAGCAGTAGTTGTTCAAAGGATGAATTTAGAAGGGACACTGAGTCAGTTTCAGTCTGTGTTAGCCATTTGATTCTCATGCTTTAGCAGTAAATGTAACAGAATAATCGTTTCAGACACTTGTGGTCTCTTCACTTTGTTATACAACACAAAATAGATAATATAAAGACTATGCACTATACAATATATTATACAGAAGCAACAGAAAAGTAACTGCACACAATGCAACATCAAGACCACGGTATCTGAAATAGGCAAAAGCAATTGCTTTGGTACTTCTCCTCAGTGATGAGCTGCTTTAAGCACACAGGCATATGTGCAGGCTTACTTTGGCAGCAGCTACCATTTTAGGAGTCTGCTTGGAGTTTTCCTGTCAAAGGACGCAGGTGTACAAACTGAATATTTATTTCTTTAATGGAAAGTGCACCATGTTCCTGTGTTCCTCTTTCATCGATGCTAGTATCACCATAAGTCTGTGTTATAAATCAATTTGCTTTTAATAGGAGACTGTATACATTATGCACACAGCTATTCCATATACTAGAAAAGTAAGGTGGAATGACTGTAGACTGTATTTTCCTAATGTTTCTTTCAAGATTAATTGTTTTATTAATGATTGCAGACCTGTAAGGGAATTTTCTGTCCCTAAAGGAGTCAATGCCTTCACATACTGTGGAAAGGCAAAAGCCGTTGTCACTGGAGGTAAGTAGTGGGATTTTTTTCCAAGACACCAAGCTGTTGTGAATTTTTTTCCCCCAGTTAAATGAGATCAAATACAGCTGAGTTAGTGTCTTAAGAATTTAAATAATGGCTTCTGTCTTAAATTGTACAAAACAGATGTCTGGCTTTTAATTGCTGGGAGCCTTCCTCTGAAAATATATACTTCCTGACAGGAATCTCTCAAGGGCTCCTCCCTCTGGGTTGGATTCAAGTACCATTTATATAATAAAACAGGAGAAACAGTGTGTTGAGCTACTCTAAGGTACCTTTCCAAGTCACATTGGTGACTGTCTTAGCCATTATACACATTATTCCTGGCAGTATCCACAGGGCCTCCATCCCATTACTCTTTGGCCATCCTTGCCTGTCTTAAGGAATCACATTGGCCCATCTTAATACTTTCTGTTGGTCTTCTCTCTGTTTGTGTTTCCCCAAAGTGTTACTGTTTGTTCTTTTTCCCAAAGCAGACTGCAGAAATAGCACTCTTTCATCCATTTCCTCCCTGGTATCTAATAATTTTATGAGCCTTTCTAGTGCAGTGGTCATATTTGATGCTGCAGAAATATGTCTGCAGTATGGAAGCAGTCATTTGCATATTCTGTTTGACAGGGTGGTGCCCTGGAATGACATTTATGCTGCCTTTCTACAAGTCTTCAGTATGAGGGCTTTGTTTAAAACTTTGTTTAAAATAGCAATAACAAGCATAGCAATTCTTATGTCTATATTTAACAAGAATAAAAAAATAGCCAATGCTCTGCTGTCCAGCCTTGATAATATACACAACAATAAAATAAATTAAAAAAAAAAATTAAAAGAGGAAAGGAAAGATAAAAGAAAAATACCTAGATGTGGGAAATAATGCAATTCATGTTGAATTGTAACAGCTTACCAAGGGGAAAACTGTGACAAATATCAGAATAAATATCAGATAGTTCTATTGATTTTCTAGTTGCAAGATTTAAAGGAAGAGCACTGCAGCTATAGAAAAGTTATTAGTGAAAATTCTGAAGTTCAGCCTTGGAGCAGATACTGTTTAGATTGATTACCTTGTCACAAAAAGTAGTCTGGAGAAATTTACTGATGATGTAAAGAGGCCCTATAAAACAAAATGTGGTTAGTATTTTCTACAGGTAGAACTGGGGGATTTTACTGTAGTAATATAACCAGGGTGAAGTGTCTGATTGGAACAGAAGGTCAGTTACACAGGAACTAGTACAAGTTTCTTTTACACGCTGAAAGTTGTTCTTACGAAAACAACAGAAGAGAAAAATCTGGATAAACTTCTAAGAAAATAAGAATAGATGAGGTAGGCCAGACTAGATGTCTGCCTTACCCACTCTCCCTTCTTTGTCTGTGGCCAGCAGTAAACATTTGTGGCAGAGAACAGGAATAGGAAAATTATGCAGCAATCCACCATAGGTAACTTCTCTGAATGTGACACTAGTAAAACTATATGTTGTTGTAAGGGTAGAAGACCCTTCTGGAAGATTTATAGCAAGGAGATTAGAGCTTGTTTCACTTACAAAGACTTTCCTGCCTAGAAGCATCTTTCCCAAAGACAATTTGAGATGTTTTCTCCTGCATTCCATAGAAACTCTCCTTGGTATGAGAAAAAGACAAGTCCTTGCAGACTAGTCAAAGGCTCCCACAGAGTGGGGGGGCAGCGATGATAAAAGCACTGAGAAGAACAGGGGGCAAGTCTTTCCTCAGGCCTGGTGTTTGAAATGCCATTATGGTTAGTTTTTTAAGTCTAGTGTTCTCAAATTTAGAAATAAATTTTCCTGCAATTTTGGGGGTACCTGCGCGTTATCTTACTTCGCAGTTGTACTGGAATCCACTGTATGGTTGACATGAAACACGTTTGAGAAAGATTAGTTGAATATAGAAAAAGGGCAGGAGAAACCTATCACATAGAGGCTAAAACCATTGTGCAGAGATTAAAGAAGTATATTTTCTCTAACCTAGCCAAGGGAAAATTAGCAAGGAATACCACTGATGTCTCTTAGAGCAAAAAACAGAGCAGTGATCTTCTGGAGGAGTCTTCTGAGTAGTGGCAGTTGCATAAAAAAATATTCCCCGCAGTTTAAAATGGAGCTTGAAATTTTTGAATTGTATAGAATGCATATTTGTCTGTGGTGTTTGGAGGATAGACTTGGAATGCAAAACATCCTATCCCATTTAAACAGCTACCTAATCAGATTATTTTAGGAGCAGATGAGGTTTCTCAACACTGAATTTAAATTTGTCTTTGCTTTCTCTGCACAAAAGTGCATGGGCCACATGGAGAGAATTTATTAATATCGTGTTCAAGGACTGTGCAATGATGATTTTGAAAAAGTGTAAGAATTTGTGCTTACTTCAAACAATCTTCCCATCTATTCATAATATTTACGTACCCTTGAGTTAGAATCCTGTCTTGCTTGTTCACCCACCAGCCTTTGTCTTCCTATTAAAAGGCATCCTCCTGCCTCTCAACCTCATTCCCAGCGTTTAGCTCTGCTGCTTCCCTTCAATACGAAAGGAAATTATTCCTGGGTTGGATTACTAAGAGTCACAGGAGGCAGTGGGAATGCATGGCCAAAAACAAAGACAGGGTGGGATCATCTCTTTCAATTTCGCTGTGAAGTTAGACCAGCCAGGGCCTACTATGAAGCTGCACCCAGAATTTAGAGTAATGCTACAGATCTTGAGAGATCCATCTGCTAAAGCCTTCAAATGCTGAGCTTTAGAATTCTGTGCTCTGTTAACAGAAGACACTGCTCACAATGGCACAGCATGCTGTCAGGCTAGAGCACACTATGTTTGCCTGTGTATCTTAAAAGCCATCTCTCTCTCTTGACTGGATAATAAACACAAGTTGATGATCCAGTTAGTGAGAGAATTAAACTTTTTTAAATTAACATAGTTTTGTTAATTAGGAAGCCTGGAATTTTATCTGTAATATACTCTAAGAATCAAAGACCAGAACAGGTAAATAATTCAGCAATCATAATACCTAGATTTCTTTGTGACAAGTGGATACATTTCTTAAAGCTATATTTATGTGTCACATTCAGTAATTAAAAGAAAAATTCAACCTTTGATTGCAGGCTAGCTTATAAAGTATTCAACAGGGATAAACCTGCTAATCATTTTACTAAGCCCCAACTTGATGTTATTTAGCCAGGTGTTTATAGTACAAATGGTATGCTACATACTGTGATGTATTATTACAGTGGGAAGTGACTATTAAAAAAGACATGTTTTAACACCCTTACTCTTCCATCATTTATTTAATTGTCTTTGATTATGTTCATGAATTTGTCAGTAATGTGACACAACCTGATTTTGTCTCCCAGATATCTGACATTTACAATAATGTATAAGATAAAAGCAAACCTAGTACTGAGTTCACTTTTTATGCTGAAAACTCAACTTCAACCAGTAAAATGATAAAAGCCTGATAGTGGCCTAAAATATGGAGGCCACAGTAGTTTAAAATAACTTCTCCATGTAGCATTTTGCATTAATATTTTGTTGAATGATAAAACAACATGGTTTTCTTCTTATTCTGTAGTCATTTCAATTCCAGCTATGTCTTAATCATCACCTCAGGGAACAACTGCAGTTAATACCAAATTAGATATGCATATAAAAGCAGGATATGATCTATTTTAAATGATACATCGACTTCTAACCCTATTAGTTCTTCAAATCTGGCTATTGTTCTCCTGTGAGCAATGAAGCAGAAGAAAAACTAGTGATTTCTAAATCTAGCAGTAACAGATTAAGACTTATAGAAGTTCTGTGCTTGTTCAGTATCCTTTGTGAATTCCTAGAACAAGTGAAGTACATTTTCAGAAATTCCCAGGAATCCTAGGGATCACATCCCAGAACTCCTCTAATTTTAGCTCTCAGAAGCATAGCAAACTCTTTTCTATTATGGAGTCTAAATTTAAGAAGAACATATGAAGACAGACAAGGCAGCACAAAGAAAAAAAAAAAGACCTAGACATTTGTCAATATGATAAACATTTGAATTTATGCTAGTTTACTGGTTGTCTAACTGTTCTGAAGAGGTTTTGCAGATACTAGAAAGCAAGATTATTTAAAAAACAGACTGGAAGGAATGACAGGTTGTTTTAAAGGATAAGGGGTTCTTCTGCATGAGTAGCAGCTTAGAAAGAAACAGGTGTTACATTTTTAATTTCTACTCTCTCAGAAGATGTCAAGTATTTCACCATTCAAAAATGTTATTGTTCTCAAATGGATTTCAACACCACTGAAATGCAGACATCTCAGCAGACTTGTAATACCTCACACATTACGAAACTGTGTAAGCAAGAGAGACAGTCTGACAAAGCATCATGTGTTCAAAGAAGGTATTGGAGTCCATACCACATAGTAGAATAGAGCTGTGGTTGTAGAATCTCTTCTGGGAAAACCCTAAACATTTGCTTTTAAAATTATTCATCTTGGAAGGGGCTGCACTGACCTAAGGCCATTTTGATTCAAATTAATTTTTTTCACAAAATCTTAAAAAATTGCTATTGAATATTGGGGTGGGTTCACCTTGGCTGAATGCCAGGTGCCCAGCCAGCCACTCTATCACTTCCCAGCTGGACAGGGGAGAGTGTAAGAGTGGAAAAAAAAAAAAAAGCCAGCACAAATCGTGGGTTGCGATAAGGCAGTTTATATTTATACAGAAAGCAAAAGCAAATCAGGGTGTGCGCGTGCAAAGCAGAAGCAGCAACTAATCTCTACTTCCCACGCGCAGTGATGGTTGGCCACGTCAGAGAAGCAGGGTCCCTAATTGTGTCGGCAGGCAGCCATCGGAGACAACGAGTGCCTCCCCTTCCTGCTTCTTGCCCCAGCTTTTATATCTGGGTTGACGTCATATGGTATGGAATATCCCTTTGGTCAGTGTGGGTCAGCTGGCCTGTTTGTGTCCCCTCCCAGGATCTTGCCCTTGACTGAACAGGGAGTGAGCCAAAATACGGGTGTGTTATCGACACCAATGCAGAGCACTGTGAGGGCTCCTATGGGGAAACAAATTCTGGCTCAGCCAGACCCACCACAAATATGTAGACAGATACCTTCTTCAAGCTCTTCCTGAATGTGTTTAGTACCCATGCTTTCTGTGTCATGATTCTGAATCCTGGAGTCATATATGGAGCACAGGGAGAATAAATGTTCCAGGAAAATGTTCCAGTGAAGCAGTGAATGTTAGGGCAAATTTGGCATTAGTCCAGAAAGAGGGAAGAGAGCACATCTACTATAACAAAATCTACTATTATCTCCACATCAGCAAAAGGAACTCAAATTAATCAACTGTTCCACATGAAAAGCAAATGGTACTTTTAATCTAGGAAAGGTTTTCTCTCCTAATGACACTTGTTCTTCCTGTTAATATCTGAAATAAATCACATGCATTAATGAATCTACTTTTAAAATAAACTCTCTGTCCCACAATTAAAGGGCACTATCCTCCCCTTCAATCATCTGCCATCACTTCAGGAATATAAAGAAGAGAGCAATTAGGAAGACTAAGAAAGATTCTGTTTTTCCAAAGTGCAGCAAGCATGCAGTCAAGTTAATCAGATATTGTCAACAGCTTCTACCTAGTTCACCATCATCTTAAGACATGATAGTTTCCATCTGCGGCTAACAGGGAGTGTTGTTGAAGCAATGTCTGTTCCCTCTGACATTATAATTGATCTCATCATTCTCACTGGAGGCTTCTGTCTACTGTATTTTGTGTCCCCCTGTTGACCTCATGGAAGGTCTGCAAGCTGAGTTTTACTCCCATGGTCTTTTTTTTTTAATAATATATACTGACCTGGTCACAAGGGTTCTGCTAACTTGCAGGACATGTCTAGGACAGCCTAACACAACATATGGGGCGGTGAGCATGTTCTGCAATTTGCCCATCCAAAAGGGCTTCATAAATCATTTGTGCAGTTACAACCCATTTGAGCTACTTTCTGCCATGCTTACAGCATACACAGATTATCTAAGCGTATTTATGACTGAAGGTTACCCTAAAAAAGGAAACTGGTTCCCACTGAAGTTACAGCCAGTCATCTGTATTGCTCTCCTTTCCTCTGCAGAAATTCTCCGTCCATCGTGCTGGTACAGCTGTTTGCATACTTGAATTCTCAGTCACACTTGTGAAAGGAGCTGGCAAAAATCAAAATGAATTTCTGTTATAGCTATTTTATGAGTAGATCATTCCTCCAGTGACCCTCTCTCATTTAGAGAGAAGCCACATAAACAGTGGAATCAATTTAACTGAGGGAACAATATTGTTTAATGAAGGAAAATAGAGATAGGGCACTAAATAGCTCCTATACTACTTCTTAATCTTGCTGTATTAAGAAGGAAAGGAATAGATTTCTGGAGGAAGAGATGGAGGAACTGACTAATGACAATAGGTTGAGCAAGCTTAAGGAATATTAACAAAACTGGGATGAGCATTTTAGTCTTGAAGTTGGATGAATATTTTCTTGGGGCATGTACTACTTCCAAGCCTATGGGAATTTTTTCTTTTTTTTTGCTTTTTGCTTTTCAATTTAAGTCAAGAGAAAACTAAACCTCAAACTGAAGTCTAGATAAAATGTGGCTGTTTCTTTTATTGTGTGTCAAAAATAGAGCGTTCAGCTAACTGCATACAATTCGTACAATTGCAATAGTTACCAGGAATTGAAAGTTCAAATATAAATTAATTAATCTCAAATTTAAGTTGGGCTCATGGTCTCTTAAAACTTCTGTGAAAAATATGAAATATTTCAGTGCACTAGGTACAATTGTGTTTACAGTTGTGTATGCAAACCCAGGAATGTACTAATACATTTTTATAGTCTTTTCGTTTAGAATTATCTATTGAAACTATTAGCAAAATAGTATCGAAAGATTCATCTTAAACACAATCAAGGATTACTCCTCAAATTGTAGGCAAATTCAATGTTTAAACAACCAAATAAATATGAATTTCTCATTTGAATATGAAGACACAGACTCAGTCATCAGCAGTTACTGCTTCCTATCTGCCCTCAACTTCCATGCCCATTCACCTTCCTTTCTGCATGCTCATCTCCTTGCACAGAGGTGGTTATCCCTTCATGTCTTGGCTAAGTGGACACAAAAATTGTTTAGACATTTTTCTAAATTACACTTTTAAAGGAAAAAAAAAAAATCTGAGCTGCGGTTCTGTTTCTACTGAAGTATTCTGATCCTATGGGACGAGTCTATGTAGTCCCATTCAGTGTCCCTGCCATGCCTCTAGCAAAATAAAAAAGTTTTGAAAAGCTAATCAATTATGTGTTTTTATTACGTCTTTGGGGATAAGCAATGAAACATAAGCTGGAATACAGCCCTTAGAATGAAAAATTCACATCCTTATGTGGGAGTAGCCTACATGAATGAAAGCAGCGACTTATCAAGACTAAGCTTTCCATTACAAAGCATATTTATAATACCAGTGACTATTCGGCCTTTCTGACAATATATATATTGGTTTTTTCTTTCAGGTAATGACAGAGTCCTTCGTTTGTGGAATCCTGCTATTAATATTAGGCCTACAGGGAAGCTACTAGGACACAAACATAGTGTTGTGGAAATTGTGACAAATGAAAAAGATCAACACGTCATCAGCCTTTCCTGCGCAAAGGTAAAATGCTTTTCTGAATCTTATGGAAATAGGGCCAGAAGAAGGATCTGGGGAACCACGGGCCTGTCAGCCTTACCTCAGTGCCCAGAAAAGTTACAGAACAGATCATCTTGAGGGCCATCACATGGCACATACAGGACAACCAAGGAATCAGGCCCAACCAGCACTGGTTTAGGAAAGGCAGGTCCTGCTTGACCAACCTGATCTCCTTTTATGATGAGGTGGCTTGCCTAGTGGATGAGACTGTGGATGTAGACTACCTGGACTTCAGCTAAGGCTTTAATACTGTCTCCCATGGCATTCACCTGGAAAAGCTGGCAGCTCACAGCTTGGAGGTGCTCACAGGTGCACTCTCTGTTAAGAACTGGCTGGATGGCTGGGCCCACAGAGTGGTGTTGAGTGGTGCCACATCTAGTTGGCAGCCAGTCACCAGTGGTGTCCCCCAGGGATCAGTGTTGGGCCCAATCCTGTTCAACATTTTTATTGATGATCTGGATGAGGGGATCAAGTGCACCTTCAGTAAATTCATAGACGACACCAAGTTGGGTGGGAGTGTTGATCTGCTGGAGGGTAGGAGGGCTCTGCAGAGGATCCAGACAGACTGGATCAGTGGGCTGAGGCTAATGGGATGAGGTTCAACAAGACCAAGTGCCAGGTCCTACACTTCGGCTATAACAACCCCAGGCAGTGCTACAGGCTAGGGTCAAAGTGGCTGGAAAGCGGCCTGGGAAAAAAAGGACCTGGGGGTGCTGGTTGACAGGAAGCTGAACATGAGCCAGCAGTGAGCCCAGGTGGCCAAGAAGGCCAGTGGGGCATCCTGACCTGTATCAGGAATAGTGTAGCCAGCAGGACCAGGACAGTGATTGTCCCCCTGTACTCAGCACTGGTGAGGCTGCACTTCGAGTACTGCGTTCAGTTTTGGGCCCCTCAGTTCAGGAAGGACATTAAGGTGCTGGAAGGTGTCCAGAGAAGGGCAGCGGAGATGGTGAAGGGTCTGGAGGGTAAGTCCTGTGAGAGTGGCTGAGGAAGCCTGGAGAAAACAAGGCTCAGGGATGACCTTATCATTCTCTACAACTACCTGAAAGCAGGTTATAGTGAAGTGGGGGTTGGGCTCTTCTCCCAGGCAGCCAGTGAAAGGACAAGAGGAAACAGCCTCAAGTTGCATCGAGGAAATTTAGTTTGGACATCAGGAAAAGTTTCTTCACAGAAACAGTTGTTAAACATCAGAATGGGCTGGCAAGGGAGGTGGTGGAGTCACCACCCATGGAGTTGTTCAAGAAATGACTGGCACTTAGTGCTATGGTCTGGTTGACGAGGTAGTGTTTGGTCAAAGTTTGGGCTCAATCATCTTGGAGGTCTTTTCTACCCTAAATGATTCTGTGATTCTGTGAAAACAATGTGAAAAGTATTTTTGAGTAAGTACTTCTGATAGTAATTGCTTATCAGTTCATTTATTTTAATAAAAAGGCAGAGTCTTAGCTTAAATACCTCTTATAAATCAATAAGGAGCTAATATAATTAATCAGCTGAGATATCAATCTATCTCAAAAGTTCCCAGCATTTTGTTGGGTCAGGTAGAAAATATTAGTGAGCTATTTATCCTGCTCGTGCTGCTGCTCTGCTATAATTGCTTACCATTGCTCATTGTGGTGCCAGTAAATACCACATTTTCACATGTTTAACCCTGTTCTTAAAATGAAACCCACCTTTCTAAAAGTACTACTAGCTGAAAATAAGTCATCAAAATTTCCCATCTTCACATAATCCTGGATCCATAACCTTTCCCATTTCCTCACTCCTATATATCTACACCTGTCAGTTCTGTAGGTAACTCTGTGTCTTTGCTACAGGCGTACATTACTGCGAAATTAAGGAGGGTTTGGACAGATAGCCTGCAAGCGATACGTGTAGGAAAAATGGAATAAGACATAAGACATGACTTAAGGGGAATGAATGAGCATTAGTATATTTATAGAAAAGCAACTAAGAATGAAGCCCCTGGGCAGTAAATGTAGATCTCTTGAGGGCCCTTCTTGGCCTTTCTGTGATTCAGTATGATGATTCAGAGAAAAGCAAATTTAAAAGTCTTCAAGTATGTGGATACCTGATCTTAACTAAATGTAGCTGAGTTGTGCCAGTTACATCAGTAAGATCCCTTGAATATATTAATTAAAAGCTATGTGTCTTTTAATAGCACAGTGAGTTATAAGGCAGAAATTACACTTCTCAAAAAAATAAAATAAATAAATTCCTAGACTTTCAAATGTCAGATAAATCTTGTGGTCATAGTGAAAACTATATCAAAAAAGAAGGAATCCCTCACAAAGAAGTCTGAATATAGACTTTTCAAATAGTGATGATCACTCCGTGTCTCAAAGAATTTGCAGTCTCTATAAATGATATACGGTATACCCAATAGCAGAGGGAGCTCAGCTGTAACAGGATTGCTTCCAACCCAGTTAAAGCACATTTGTGTTTGGATAGACAAGAACCAGGTATTATACAAAAGTGTGCAACTTTCCAGGGAACCTTTAACATTACTTTAAACATGTAAGTTGTTTCCAGCTGAAAAACAAAGACCAATTTGCTTTCCAATCTGCCTAGCATGAGAAAAACCAAAATATTTTTTTCTATTTTGTTTTCATCTTTCAGTGACTGTGATATAGGAGGCCACTGGAGCAAAACAAGGACAGCCTATATACCTTCACTAAAAATAAATTAGAGATATATCAATGATCTCATGGAAGCATTGTATCCAAGGGAAACAAAATCTATACAGATTTTACATTAAATGTTTGACAGAATAGCAGAACTAGGGAAAAGCATTGTGCAAGCAATTGGTTTAACAGCTGCAAGTATTTGTGTTTTCAGCAGCTGCAATTTTTGATTTTGAAGTCTGCTTTTAATTTGAATTCTATGTGTTAGTCTTTTTATTAAGAAACAAGACTACACAATAGCTTAACCTTTTTGTTCTGCAATCTAAATGATTATTTAGAAAAAAAACCCACATAAAAAAAGACAATCTGATTATCTGGAGATCCAATTGTTGAATATGACACAGATCAATTATACCCACACAATGTTTGTTTTATTCAAGTTATTTTGAAGATGCATGTTCGGAGGACTGCTCTGTTTGCTTTTCATCTGTTGCTGGATGGTCTGACTGGACTTCAGGAGATCTATTCTGACACTGCCCAAGTCTGTTCATATGACTTGACTTGGTGAGGTAGACAGGTGATTTCAAAAGTACAGATTACTCGGCAGGCCTTGGCTCTGTGTAAGCTCTGCTCAGCAATAAGAGAAACATCTCTATATTATCATCACCATGTTCAGCACAAATCCAAAACACAGACCCAGTGCTAGCCACTGGGAAGAAAATAAACTCTACCCCAGCCAAAACCAGCAAACTTCCCTAGATCTGTTCTGCCTGTCAGCAGGAGAAACATCTGCTCTTTGAGCAGTGCTGTCTTCTTGCAGCACCTTATATATATATGTATAAGGTTGGGTTTTGGTTTTTGTTTGTTTGTTTGTTTTGGTAGACCTCCATAGATTCGCAGAGGGAGCACCTTCATTTGGCTGTCAAAAGCAGTTAAGACCAGGACACATTGCACTGAAACTTGGAATTCATAGGAATTGTTTTGAGCAGACTTTTTTATTTATACTGTGGCATTTTGGCCAGTATGCAGTACACATTTCTGGCAAACATTCAAGAAATCTTTGTGATATTTGATTTAACTGAAAAGAAATTGCCCTGAGCCAATAATAACAAAAAAAAACCCTTCTTACTATTACAACAATTAAGAAACTGGTTTGGAATTTGAATTCAAATGATGGTTCCATTTAAGAAAATGAAGATTTCTTTAACTATTCCAGCACATAAGCACTTTGCTCCAGTATTATACGGATTTCTTGATAAAACAAACTATTAGTAAACTGTTGTCAGGCAGCTATTAAAAATGTTGAATTCTCCTATCATAAAAATTGAACTTACTTTCTTGAGTTTATAACATAAGAATAACTACAAATTAGGCAGAGTTATAGATTTGTAAATAATTTCCCTATGACCCTTAGTCATATAAATTGTTATTTCCATAGTAGTGACACTGATGGCCAAGGCAGGGATTGTCATAATTCTGTGCTGCTGAACTTGCTCCACAATATAATGTGCCTAGAAATAAATTGGTTCCTGAATCTTCCACATTGTGAAGACTTTAGGAGATACCAGTGTGCATAAGTGCAGTTATCACTGTACTCCACAGCCATGTCTTTTTTTTCAGCAGTTCAGTTAAGTGAATTTCCTAGAAGATCTGAAATATCAATGTGATCTATGAGTTCCTAATCACAGGAACATGCTCCAAATCTTGTGCTGAGATTTCCTGCAAACACAATTATCTGTTAAATGATATATCACAGACCAACAGGAATCACTTTCATCACAACTATGCTTACAGTGTCTCTGTCCTGACTTACATTTTAGTTGAAAATATTTCCAAAAAAGGAATTACTGTTAAATTTGTCTGAAGGTATTAACTCATCCTTGGTGTGCAGCAAAACAGTCAGGTTTTCACATGGACTCCTTGCTAGTGTCCACATGTTGTAGTCACAGCTTGGGTTATTGGCATAAAAGTAAAAGCTTATGTATATAACTGTAAATACAAATGTTTATGACTCTTTGATTGGAATTATTCTGCAGAAGTCACTAAACCAGTTTCAGGAGACATTTTTAGAAGATGGCTGCAACAGCCTATTCTCTTGATTTATGACTGTAATTTTATTGATACAAAGCATTTGGGAGTAATGAGTTATGTATTTCCCACTGTTAGAACTATTTTACACCTTTTCTTTTAGGTCTTGGGGAGAACAGGGTAAAACAATATGTCTTATTCAAGCACTGAAGTAACATATTTTTTATTGATCAGAAATGCTGGTAGAATATGTAAGTCCTTTAAAAAGTGCCATCTTTGGACTTGGAATTACAGTACATAGACAATGAACTATGACATAAGTCGGACGTTTCAAGCCAGGCAAGGCAAGACCTGTATAAATGTACTTGATCTGCCTGGTTATTATATTGGCACTACAGCATTTTTCTACAAATACCAATACTCTGTTTGAAGAAATTGCTATCCTTTTTCTTTTTAATAAGCCCAGTCAACTGAAGAGTTACTTTTGTAGATAGTATGGTAATATGAGAACAATCTCTAGGGTAGAGTTAATGCAACACTGACCTGATGCTCCAACTCAGACAGAAGAATGCTGCAGAGGAATCTCTGCTGCATTTTTATCTCTCCTTCATGTCACTCTGCCCTTCATTGCCCCTTTCTCTCTATAGTTAGTTTGTCCATTCTTATTTTTGTCCTGCATCATGAAGCATTTATTACTCTATTTTTTCATATTACAGAACAGTTTGAATGCAATCAGGAAGCTTTAAAGGAAAAAAAACCCCCACTCATAGGGACAGGGGCTATTAAACCTGGAGATGTGGCAGGAAGAAGGCCATTATCTGAAAGGTGATCTTACACTCTGTGGGAACAAGAAGGGTAAGGCTAATGGCAGGGACCAGACCTGACTGCATAGCCCTTGTACTGAAGGGCTGTGAAGCAATGACAACCACTCTCACTTCGTGCAGAGTGGGAATTCTCAACTAGAACAGCGGAGTCTACAACTTCATGTCTTGCCTACTTGAGTTGTCAATGGAAATCAGAAAGCAAAAATTTGCTACACCAGTTGTTTCACTGATTTTACTAGGACATCTCCAGTGATGGATTTGGTTAAATTAGACTACCTAAGTGAGTCAGGTGAGCAAGATTTGAGCTTACAAATATCTATTCATAAAAACAGTTTTGTTTGATGATCAGTAGGGCTAATATAAGAAGTATATTCCTAGCCTTTATACCACTGTACAATATAATTGGTAAACAGCACAAAACCTTCGTTTTAAATCATGAAGGGAAGGGAATGTTCTTTGGTGGTTTTCTTTTGAGAATTTCATTTTCGGTAGCTAAACCAAAAGAGCAATGCACACATTTACAGGAGGCAGGAGAGTAGTGCAGGAAATGGGTTTCTCCCATCTCAAGTCTGGGACATGTGAGAATTTGATTCCATTCATAATTTCTTCAAAATCTGATGCAGCCAACATGATGCAACCATATAAACACTTCCCTGCTAATATTTGTGTGTCCTAATTTAACTCTGTTGTACATATGTTAGCTTTACTCTTACAGAACCTAGTGGCAGATTTTTAGCATTTCAGGGAAGATAAAGGGAGGTAAGATATGTTATTAATTTTGTACTTCCTGACTTTTGCAAATTTATTCAAACCTTAATGTTATCAGTCTCCAGTCCTCTCTCTCCAGATCTGCTAATGGCAAACCAGCTGTGCAATATCCCAGTGGGAAGTCATATGTGTCTTTTGTTTGCCTGGAACTGAGTAGGTGATTGTATCAATGCCAGTTAGTGTGGATGTTTGTCTAACCTGTTTTGAAAGCACATGACATTGTTTTAGGCGTATATTTATAGTACAGTCATTTGTCTTCCTGAAAAATGAGAGTAGCGCAGCTGGAGGCACAATCCTTAATTTATGTCAAGTCATTGCTAATCACGGTGGTTACTGGAATGTACTGTATATCAACAATATTAAATTTAATCTAGATAATTTGGAAAAGAGACATTTGGGAAATCTGCTCCAGTCATTCTTCACAAAAATTATGGGGTCATATCTATATCAGATACATTTTCTGTATACTGCTTTGAAAGCCAGAGTTCCCTTGCTGCTGTGCTTTTATTCTCTTTGGTTTATTTGTTTCTCACAGATATTAAGAATTTTATTTTCCTCTTATATTGCATAATCCTTCAGGAATATTGAATATTATTCGGAATTTTCATGTAACTTATGCAGTTTTCTGTTACTTCATGTCCCATTTTCCATAATTCAAATTACTTTGTGTCTTGGGTAGTCTTTAAAAAAATTCTACAGAATTAGCCTACAGAAGTCTCAAGGCATATCTCATTAATGTATATAAATATTAGAAGGGAGGATGCAAAGAAGATGGTACCAGGATCTTTTCAGTGGCTCCCTGTGACAGGACTGGAGACAATGAAAACTGAAACACAGGAGTGTCTGTCTGAATATCAGGAAACACTTCTTTTATTGTGAGGGAGACCAAGCACTGACACTGGGTGCCCAGAGTGATTGTGGAGTCTCCATCCTTGGAGACATTTCACATCTGTACAGGCATGGCCCAGTTCTATGTGGCCTCACTTGAACAGTGAAGTTAGACAAGGTGACCTCCAGAGGTTCTTTCCAACCTCAACTGTTCTGTTATTCCATGAAAAAGGAAAATTACTTCAAAAACTGTCTAAAGTGAAAGAATCACTCTAAGATTGGTTGAAAATTGACATGAGGAATCTGACTGTTTTGTAACTCTTCTGATCCAGGTGTTTATGGGCAGCCACCTTTGTCCTACACATCTAGCTTCCTGTTTCTGACCCCCACACCATCTAAATGTCCACTAAAACTGTTCCCTAGAAGTGTTGACTATTATTTTATCTTTCCATTAGGGGGCAGGTACAACTATTGTCAGCACACCCTGCACACAGTACAGAGACAGACATACAGAGCCTTTACAACATCTCAGTTGCAGCACCCACTAAATATCCTTCAAGCTCATTACTATGTAATTAGACTATTGCATATAACAGTTTGATTTCTTTCCAGCATCCGTTCATGTTTGGGAAAAGGAAAGTAACTATATATTACCAGGTTAATCACACTATCTGATTAAGTGATTTGAAATGCTCATAATTTTGAACTTTGCAAAGTTACTATCTCAGTAAGGCACTAGTTATAGTACCATCTGCTGCACCACATTGCATTAATATGCTTACAGCTAAATCTGCCTTGCCTTAACCTCAGAAGTAATCCCATTGACATTAATTTGTTTCTAAGTCTTCTTACTATGACAGGGAGTTGTAGCACTTTGCAGGATCACCTTCAGGGATCACAAGACACACATCAGCACTCTCTGCAGATAACTTAGTTTATTAAAGAACATGGCAAGCAGAACCGCAGTTTGACATTCATGCCGGGTGATTTTTGTCTTTGAGGGCTCAGATGTTCTGTATGAATTTGTATATTTTTTTCACTTAGACCATGGAGCCTTCAATGACCCCCTCAAACAGTTGACCAATGTAGCAAATAGGGGCAGATAAACTAAACACTTCAACAGAAAATCAGTTTTAATTGTTGCTTGCTCTTCCTGTATATGCCTACAGTGAATGTTGTGGCTAATGCAACTTCTTTCTCCCCTAAGAGTGTTTGGATTTTGGATTTTCCTGCAGAAGTGGTTTTTTTCATAAATTCTTTTAAAGACTTGCAGCGTCACCATTCTGTGATTGAGGAAAGTTGACTTCTTCAAAAAAACAAGTATCTTTCTTAACTTACAAAAAATATCAGCAGGATGTGAGAGTCTGGAAATGCTAAAAGAAAGTTACTATTTTTTCATGAGAGTTGTTGAGATTTTTTTTGTAGAGCAGTGTTTTAAAGTCACTTTCTTGTTCTTAAGTAGCAGCAATTTGAAGGGATTATGTTTTGATGGGGGAAGAGGGAGGGGCAAAACCTAGACTTCTTTAGTCCTTCCCTATCTCAGTTAATTACAAACAGAAAGGAGAACAGGAGGATTTGCTTCTTCCAAAGTCAAAGCATATTTCCACAGTGACATCCTAATAACAACTCAGTATGAGATAAGTGTTCCTGAGCCTAAATTTCATTGTACTAAGAGTATATAAAAGATTTACTTAGCAATTTTTTTGTGGCCCTGTTTCCCTCTTCTCTTCATGTTATAGTTGTTAGGATTACTCTTTTGCTCTCTGTCTGTGTGTGTATATTAAGAAAAATAGAAGAGCAGTGTGTTGCTCGTTTTATGTGCTCATAAACTATCGGCTTTAGAACTGATGGAAAAGATATTTTAGGCTTTTTGCATATGTTTGGACTTTTAGGGGTTGAAGGAAGGTGGCACTTGAGAGAAAAGTGTTTGTGAATGCAAATATACACATTTAAATATTTTAAGGGATCTCAGAAGGCTTTGGCAAGAACCCCCACTGAATTCTGGAGGTATTCGCTTCCCAATTTTTATTAATGTCTGTGGAAATTCCACCTGTCAGTGTGTAGTTTTGCCATTGACTTGAAAAATAAACTGCACAAGAACACCCCAGAGCAGAGGAAAATGATCCAGACTGCAGTCCTGGAGAGGGTACCATCATAGTTTGCTGAGGCTGTTGCAGCAGAAATAGGAAAGAGATACAGTGTACATCCACTGAGTGCCACTTCTGACTGCGTGAAGAAAGCTGGCAAGAATCCCTGTTCTGCTAACTCTTAAAATGGTCTCTCTGCGGGTCAAGGCCAAGTCTGCTAACAACTAAACCAAACCAAGTTTTTCATTAATGTGAGCCACTGTTGTAGATAAAATGTTGCTGGAGCTACAACTCAGATTTTCTTGTAAGGTGGAAACAGTGAGTTGTTTCCAAAAACACTTGAAGCTCTTTCTTTCCACACTCCTCCTCGTCCCTAATTGTTTTGTTTGCTTGTATATAGTCCATTTTTTTATTTCAGAAGATACCATCTCAAAGTGTTTTGCCATAAAGAATACGTTTTCAGAGGTCTTCAGGGATTTCTGGCATTTCTCAGGCTGCTGTGGGAAGTTCTTCAATAAATAAGTAGGTCGGTAAAGTTACTGTTAATGAAACTCTCTTAAGGCAACTCCCCCAAGTCACCTTCTAATTTCTAAATAAGCATGCCTTTTGTTGCCTCTCTTCGCACATGAATTCATGCACAGTCGTGTGTGCTGATGCGGATGAGCAGCAGTGACATTGTATCTCGCGGCCACACTGGTGGTGCCTTGTGTGGGAGTTACTCATGTGGAACGCCGGTTTATGTAATCTCCCTGTCCCTGCCCATGGGCTGGGAAAAGAAGGCAGCCATAAGGAAGGGGAGAGATTTATGAATGCTGTGATGTGTCTAGGTTTTTGCCATCACTCTAAGTGACTGCATTTTCTTGATGTGGTACAGGCATTAACAGCTGAAGAAGCAGCAAAAAATAGTGCAAGATGCTCTTCCTTATATTCACTTGTGCTGTAAGAACATCTTCTTATTGCTTTGATAAAATGTCAAATCTATATTTCACTTGTTGGCCAATTTAACGTGAATAGTCCATGAGACTATCAGAATCATCTGTTTTCACTTTTGTTCTGTGTGATTTCACTAACTCTATAACAGATGTGGGTGATGTTTAGGGAAACGTTATTATATCTCTGTTCAGTGACTTATTATTTTCACCTGACTGTAATATCTCCATAAATACCCATTTCTGAATAATCTTCAGCTCTTACACTTGTCTTTACATGCTCTAATTGTGAATGTACTAGAATTGATCTTGGAGATCCACCTGCAATATTGCCTAAACTTTCTCAACTTTCATCACAAAATCTTTTTCTCTTTTTGCTGATCTACTGTCAGCTAGATGAAGAGCTCCACTTTTTTTTTTTCTATTCAATTGGATTTCCTTTTTCAGGTCTTCTCAATGTCTTCTTTTTGTGTGCTTTAGAAACTGCATATTTGAGTGAACTCCTGAAATGTAATCAGAAGTCAATCAGAGGAATGTGATGAACACAGTTCTTTTGACTCAGTACTGTGTCAGACAAAATTTAATCTCAGTAAGAAGTGCATCAAGGTCCTTTCTTTTTGAGTTTTCCTGAAAACAAGCAAAATATTAAGGAGCAATTTTCTTTTGCTTAACATTCTGAAACACTCAATCATGAATTTCTCTCTGGTGCCAGAGTTGCTCTGTATAAGCACTGAATGATGTATCTGTTGCTTCCCTGTTCAGAATTTTGCTGGATCCACTTTAAAATCAAGTTATGACTTTTGTCAACACTCAGAATATTGATAAGAGCATTGTACCAACATGTGTCTTTTCATTAAAATCCCAGTTAAAATGCAGCCTCACCTGTAGTAGCATAGTTGAATGAGTACAAATAACTTGCACAAATACCTATATAAAATTCACCACAGTTTTGGCAGCTGAATAAGAATTGCAGACAGATATGATGACAGAATAAGTTTTGAGAGCATAGTAAAATTATCTTGCAGGGAAATACACCACACTGAAAGCCATGGGATCTGAGAAATTAAATCATGAGTTCTTGCAGTATTACAGAATCACAGAATCACAGAATATACTGAGTTGGAAGGGACCCACAAGGATTAACAAGCCCAGCCCTCAGCCCTGCACAGGACCATCCCCAAGAATCACACCATGTCCCTGAAAGCCCTGTCCAAATGCTTCTTGAACTCTGTCAGGCTTGGTGCTGTGACCACTGCCCTGGGGAGCCTCTTCCAGTGCCCAACACCCTCTGGGGGAAGAACCTTTTTCTAATATCCAGCCTGAACCTCCAATGACACAACTTCAGGCCATTTTCCTTGGTCCCATCACTGGTCACCACAGAGAAGAGATCAGTGCCTGCCCCTCCTCTTCCCCTCACAAGGAAGTTGTGACTTAAGAGCAGTTTTCATGGGATAGCAGTAAGGTCAACATAGGTTTTGAACAGGCAGGATGAATAAATGGTGCTAACATATAATTATTGATGAGCAATTCTAGAGTTTGAAGAGGTGCAGTATTTTCTGATGAAACTGAAAGTAAGAACAAATACATCTAATACATCTGGTGCTCCTCACAGGCTGGTACCCCAAGTGATCAGTAGCATTTCCTTATGGAAAGCACAAAAACTTTAGATGCATAAAAATAATAATTCCACAATCTGATCCAAATTTTCTCCATCATCTGCTGTCAGTCAAAAGTTTCAGGAATTTCTGTATCCAGAACCCTCTGAAATTTATCTGTGTACTGTTGCACACCATTTCATAGTCCAGTTCAAATACAAGTTTTTTAACAATGGGCATTTCTCTGTATGTGACTGAAAATTATGACACAATGGAGACATCTTGTCATTAAGGAGTAGAACCAATTCTCCTGAGATCTGTTTCTGCTGTGGACCTACCAGGTCAAGATTACAAAATTCAGCCTTTCATGCCTTTTATCCTTAGTAAAATGGGGAAAGAGATATCTCTGATATTTGTATTATTTTGGGATGTACTGTGCTTAACAATGGGATTTTTATTGAAGGCTGTAATATTACTGTCATAGAAACAATAAGTAGTTGACAATCCAATCAGGATACAGTACTAGATTTTCTCCTCTCTTTCTCCTTCTAGGTTTTTAGAGTGTGGGATATACAGACCCTTGCACCGCTGCAGGTCTTCCATGATAAGCAAGTGAGTCCTGAAGAGCTGGATTTCTTTCCTATGGTATTTGACAATGATCATGGCATACTTATAACTGGTATGTTATTCTAGTTGATGTATGAGAGCGTGCCCCTTCTCCTAGAATGCAATTTCCTTTATGGTGATTTCCTTTATGATTACATAAAACTGAAGCTGAGTACAGGAATAAGGAATATGAGAATATACAGAATACAAACATACAGAATACTGTGAGGCAAGGTTATTTCCACATTAAGACCATTTTAAATGGGTTATATATGCTGCTAATTTCAATATAGAAGTATGCATGAAATTATGGAGCATAGTAATTAAATTCAGGAACCAAAGGAAGATGAGAAAGGCTTCTCTCATGGCAAGGTGAGCCTCCCATAGTAAAATTAAACTACAGATGCTGCTCTAGAGACTTGCCATTTCCTGAAAGCTACTAAGCTGCTGATCTTCGCCTAACAATTCTCTAGCATACTACTCCATTTGGAGGAGCATAGAGTCTCTGCAGAGCCCCAACTAGTATATTCAAACTCCTTATTTAACTCAGTAGCTACAGACAGCCCCACAACCTGTGGTGTCAACAGACATACTGCTCGACTGATCAGGAATAAAATATTATGAGAACTCAACCTGAAGTTTCTGGGCTCTGTTTCCTGACTCTGTACAAGGGACCCTGGAACCTCCCAGGGACCAGACCTTCACAGTTGTCACTAAGGATATGGCTTCTGTAACTGAGACAGAGACTCTTGAAAACAGCAGGGTTTGTCTGCCCCAGAGATGTAGTTACTAGAAAAAAACAGCTTTGAACTTCTTCTGAGGCTATAGAGACCTGAGTCATACAAGGAAAATAAGGTAATTGCCTTTGGAGACAGACTTTTCTGTCCTTGGATTAGGAACAAGGCACAAAGCTTGCAAAGTTTGTCAAATCTGAGAAGATGAATGTGAAACATTTTGTTTTCAGTGACCTGGTAGTTTCTGCTGAATCGTTAGATTACTAAAGGATACAGATACTATCTTCAGTTCAAATTTAAGTTAGTGAGATTTTCAAGGCTTACTAATGTAGGGAATTTACACAGATCAATCCTTGACAAAATGCCCTTATAAACAATGATTCTGTGCCTAAATATTTGTAAAAATCTGGTGTCCTGGACTCTGTTAATAATTCCATTAAAAGCCTAAGGGAATGTCTCCTTGCCCCTGAAGAGGGCAAGAGTATGAGGCTCTATGTGAGGAAATTAATTCTCATTGACACATACCTGGCTTTACAGAGGAGATTTTCACTTAGTAGTTCACTAACATCCATAAATCGTGTCTCACCTTCATACTTAATTTGAATTTTTCCATTGCTTTCCTTCTGTGCCTTTTTCCAAGCTGCTGGCCTCTATGCCTGGATTTACATCAAGGATTAGGCAATTTCATCCTTTGCTGTGTACTCACTACTGCTCCTCTGCTGGTAGATTGGCAGTGATACTGGGGCTGCAATGGGAGACTGCCTGAGCACTCTGGTTTTAGAGCGTTGTACAGACCTTGTCCTTCCTTTTGTCTTGCTCCCATTCGCTTCTGTCTTTGCAACCCTTCTGTTCCAAGAGCACTGGAAGGTGTCTGGAAAACACCATTCAGAGCTGCAGTGCTGTGTAAAGGAAAGTGCTGGAAAAACATCATCATTGCCTGAAGACAAATTGCTTTACCTCTAAGAAAGCTAATACCAAAATTTATTTTAGTGATATATCTCCCAATTAGACTTTTATTTATTTGGGTTCGTTCTGTTCCATGCCAACCAACTCTGGAACTAGGGGATTTACGGCTCCTACTAATGTGTAGTCAGGATATCAGTCCCATCAAAGGTGAGCAGATGGTTGTTAAAGGCAGGTAAATACTTGGCCATTGTTTAACTGGTGCTTTGTGGGGAGCATGTGTGAATGATTTCTGCTTCAGATGACAAGTGTTCTCAAGACACAGACAATATTCCTTATCCTCTTCAGAAGAACTGAAATTAATCCTTTGGTTTACATAAAATCTTACTATGTCCAGGGAAAGTAACTGATACTATGCACAAAATGTATATATTCTCACTTCTCTCACCCTGTGCAGGTTCAGATGTCGTTGACATTTATCCCCTAGCTCACATGATAGAGGATAAAAGACAGCTGCCACAGACACATGAGAAAAGCATCAGTGCTATGGTTTACAACAGGACTCTTCACCAGGTTCTCACCATTTGTACTGAGTCAATACTGAAGGTGAGTGTAACCACTTACACTGAAAGATTAAAGTCTCAGCTTTTTTGTTTCTTTTTAAGACTGTGACAGTGATCATCAGAGAACCTGTAGTTTTCATCAGCTGTTGGTAGGTTAGATGGCAAGATTGGTAGGGAAAGGTAGCATTTTTTATTGGGCCAGCAGGTAATGCATGCCATTCCTGTGGAGAAAGGCTGGTTTGTGTTAAGTCTTGTTCAGTTTATTCACTTGGTAAAGATGTTATTTCTCACTGTAAACCCTGCCTTCCTTAAACCACAGTGGCTACACCATTACAGTTACAAGATAGTTGGGGGCATTTGGTGCTGCAGAAAATCAGATCCAGACAGTGCGTATGAAATCAGTGGCCACTTTATAAAGTTGAATCTGGGCTATTCTACTGCAGCAACCAAACTTTTTACTGGTACTTCATTATAAGTTGTTGCTTAATTTTGTAAAAGGATTAGATAATCATCAGAGATAGTTCCTACATTTTTGGAACAAATGTTTATGTAAAGCCTGATTTTTATAATGTGCACAGAAATTATAACTCAAACCAACCTTTCTAGTTAGATTTCTTTGCCTTTGCACTGTGAAAACTCATTATATCTAATTTATTCAGTCTCTCTGAATTAACACGGGTCTTTTTCATACCTTACATACTAAATAGAGCCTCCCATTGCCAGAATGACTTCTCCGGAGAGAGGGGCATTTTCAGGGAAAATACTGTACTATTTTAGTAAAAGAACATGGTAGTGGGCTGTTGTAACAGAGATGTGACTGAGATGTGAAACAGAGATCACAGGATGTGAAAACCTATTGGCAGTCATTTCTCCAATTACATTAAAACACATTGTGTGGCAAGTTTTAGTGGATGTATTACAAATAATGATCATATTATTTTTTCAGGTCTGGGACCTAGAAACAGGATATCAAATATATCAAATTGAAGATGCCCATGGAGTGAATACTGAAGTGACCTGTGCAGCCATTGAAATAAATGGTTTTTATCTTGCTACTGGGGCATGTGATGGTAAAGCAATTAAATAATTACTACATTGTTATTACACTTTTTTTTAAATTACATGTTACATGAACAGACAGAACTCTTTGCCTTGACTGTCTCAATGACAGAATAATTAATTTTGAATGCACAGCTGTTAGTCTGTGGAAAGGGTGTGGGCTGTCTTGGTATGATTTTATTTTATAGATGATTCATAGACAGGTGATTTTTGGCTGCTTGAGCTCTGGTACTTCGATAGCCTATTACTCTCTGGAAGACTGTTTTCAAAGTTCCTGGTCTGAAAAGTTGTTTCCTCGTAAGTCTTAGGACCTACATCTATAACTAAATGGCTCCAGATGAAGAATAGTGGTTTTTAAATTTTCTAGTATCTAAGCTCAGTTTTATAGTGCCTGTGAACACTAAANTAACATGACTGAATAATTCTTCTCACATTCAAATGTTTAAGAGTACATACCTGAATTATTAAAATATATAAAATATATGAAAACTGCATCACATGAAGGGGAAAAGATGGTCTTTTCCACACAGCATACTGGCTAATATTTCTTGTTTCTGCTTGGGAGAAGAGACTGCACCCTTTATGGCTCTTAAGAACACAATAGAAGGTGAATGCTGTCAAGTCTTACAGAAGGGAAGTCATATATAATAATTTCTTCACTGAAGAAAATTCTGTAGCTCCTTTTCCCCCCCTAGCTTTGTGGGATAAGTCCAGCAATTAGGTCCCTCTTCTTATTGCTGTAGCTCAGAACCTGAAGT
>VWZG01008795.1:1741-16559 GCA_013396735.1 Grallaria varia | reverse complement strand
AAAAGAAGAAGTAACAAAAAATAGTCTGGCTGAAGACAGAGGCATTCTTACCTTGGGAATCTCTTTCCAAATGCAACTGGCAGGATTGGAAAAGAGCTAACACTGTTTGTTTGAAACGTGAACACTAGGATAATGGCAAATGAAACCCTGGAGAAAGTAAGAGTGGGGAGAAGCACCCCAACTGTAAAATCGGTAAAAGAACTGATAAATTGATGTAAGATGTTGCAAATGTATCAGTCTGCAATTCTAACAGCAGAAACTCAAATGCCTGATGAAGAAATTACATCATTCTGTTTTTCTTCTGGAGAATGTAAGTGCTAGTTATATAACGAAGGTAAAAACTAAATATGCAATTGATACTTCACAAGCTCCAGATCCAGTTGTGGCTTATGCCACAAATTGAAGAACTCAGTTGCACATAAATTTAATATATACATCAGAGAGGCAGAAACAACAGTGCTCCCTGTTATGAAAGGACAAGTCTTCACACTGCAGCCAGATTTATTCTTTCAGAATACATTTGTTTTCAGTTTTCACTCAATGTTTGCATATTTCTCATATTTCTCTCTTTTCAAGAAAGCATTTTGGTGTTTCTTCTTTTTGAACTGCCTGTGACATTACAGTATTTTTTATTTCACTCTAAACAAAGACATAAAATTTCACCCTGCTTGAGACACTCAGTGGTGAGTTGACCTCGCCTAGACACCAGGTGTCCAACAGGGCTGCTATATCACACCAGTTCTCAGATAGACAGAGGAGAGAAAATACAACTGAAGTCCATGGGTCAAGATAAGGACAGGGAGACATCACTCGCCGATTATGCAAACAGGCAAAATAGACTCAACTTGGGGAAAGTTAATTTAATTCTTTACCAATGAACTCAGTAGAATACTGAGAAAATAAAAACTAAATCTTAAACCACCTTTCTTTCCTTCTTTCAGGGCCAAATTTTGTTCCAATTTCCTCTACCTCCTTCCTCCACAGCAGCACATGCCAATAGGGAATGGGGGCTAAAGTCAGTTCAACGTACATTGTCTCTGCTGCTCCTTCCTCCTCATACAGAGGACTCCTTCTACTCTTTCTCTGCTCCAGCTTGTGGTCCCTCCCACAGGAGGCAGTCCTCTATGAACTTCTTCAGTGTGAGTGCTTCCCACAGGCTGCAATTCTTCATGAACTACTCCAGCATGGGTCCCTTCATTAACAGGGTGTAGTCCTCCAGGAACAGGCTGCTCCAGCATGAGTCCCCCATGGGCTTACAAGTAATGCCAGTCAACCTGCTCCAACAAAACTCCTCTTTTTATGGGCCCAGAGATTTTGCCAGGAGCCTGCTCCAGCATAGGCTTCCCACAGGATCACAACCTCCTCCGGGCATCCATCTGCTCCAATGTGGGGTCCTCCATGGGCTCTCTGTTCCACCAGGAACCTCCACAGGCTGCATGGGCACGACTGCCTCACCATGGTCTGCACCACAGACTGCAGGGGAATCTCTGCACTTCCTCTCCCTCCTTCTGCACTGACCTTGGTGTCTGGCAGAATTGTAGAATTGTTTCACTTATTCTCACACCCCTCTTCTGACTGCTGTCACTGGTATTGCATAGTGTTTTTTCCCCCTTCTTAAATACATTATCCCAGAGGCACTACGACCATCACTGATAGGATCAGCCCTGATCCATGGCCAAGGCTTGGAGCCAGGTGCCATTGGTTCTGTCAGAAACAAGGGTCGCTTCTGGCAGCTTCTCACAGAAACCACCCACATAGCTCTCCGTGCCACACAAATCCAACAGGCACACCAAACCATGACTGCTTAGGAATACTATGACTACTCCTCATGCTCAGAAAACTGTCAAGTGTCTCAGTGCAGAGACTTCATATGTACATGAAACTCTTACAGGTTTTAGAAATCCATACACCTCACCTAGTCTGTAATCCAGAAAAGAAATTGTTGTTTTCATGAATCACATTTCTACAAGGGTTAAGTTCATTTGCTGAATTTTCTGCTTGCAATTCTGTCATTATATTCACAACATTTTTTTTTTTTTAATTTCCATCCTCAGGACCTCAGTGTTAGCAGCTAGATACCAGCTAGGGTGTGCAGGTCATTGTCCGATGAATTGTATCATGTGGTTTTTCAGACAAATGTCCTTTAGAGTGTTTGAACTGGCAACACTGTTCTGATATTCTAACAATCAGAAACAATTTCTCTGATTATGTGCTTTGTTTTTATTTTGGGAGGGCCTAGATGTAATTTAACCTTTAAAGCTTACAAGGGACTTCTTTCATAATAGGAATGTGTGTGATTACTCCTGAGGCTTCTCCCTAGGGATAATCTTTTACACAAGTTTGTTAGATACCTCCATGTCTGAATGGTTTGCTCTGCAATTGAGTGTCTGGCATCACTTTGACATTAGTCTGTAGCTGATACCCATGGAATTTGCTGTGTCTCTGTAAAGGAAAATAAACCTTGCCTCCTCCACTCCCCATTTGGAATCACTGAGAAGAGATCTCTAATAGAGTTTGCAGAGATTTCCTTACCCATTATGCTGCTCTGCAGATTTTCCTGTAGGAGGGGTGTTCAGACTCACTTCTTTCTGGTTTTAGTCAAACCATCTGTAACAATAGCAGAAAGCTGATGAAATAGCTGAGAGTGGGGAATGACTGTTGTTTGTTTAGTTTTCTGGCTTGTTACAGCATTTCCTGCACAATATTAATCTCATGTTTCCAAGATACGTAACACAGAGCAGCATGGTTATGTAAGCACAAAGATTTTTTTCCCACAACATGTTCAACTGGTATCGGTATCTTCAAAAGGTCCAGTCTGCATGCTTACAACTTCTGCTGTGTTTGGTTAGAGATGAAAGAATTCAGCATCTTCTAATTCTGCCCATTAAAATCAATATTGCAATAGAAAAGGTCTCGAACAAAAATAATTTTGAACCTCCCACCAGCTGCTGTTGGGACTTGAAATGGATTTGAGGGTGGCCCTACAGCTGCTGTAAGCTAGAACTTATTCGTGTGAGCAGTAACTGTAAAAGAAAGGTACTCCAAACCGCCAAGATCGAGAGGCTCCACTTCATTCATTTAGCTCCCAGAACTTTTATCCAGAGTCCACCCATAACACAGTAGGCAAATACAAATGGAGCCTCCAAGTCTCTCTTAACTTTTTGTGGCCTGGGATCTAAAATGTAACCCACCACTAAACTAATACCGGGACTTTGTTTTCCACTAGTCTCCAAATTTTTAAACCTACCCACAAGTTCAGGGGTTTTACATGGCCTCAGAGCATTGTTTTCTTGTTGCTTCCTAAACAGTTTGGTCCTGGGTATTGTTCACAGACAAATTATAAATAATATTTCAATCATTTTGCCCATACTTTTACTTGAGATCTTTTTATGGCCCAAGAAGTGGAACATTCTGGGGTAAGAAGTACTTTTCTTTTGAAGCTGGTTTAACTTTTATCATGCTTTTCCCCCTCTTTTTTTTTATGACACAGCCTTATTAAACTTGATCCCAGCCTTTAAAGGAGTGGATGATGTACTATGAAGCAGAAGAACAGACACACTATCATGAAAAAAATCCATCTTAGTTTCTAAGCCATATTCATTGTCACATTTCTGAAGTTCAAAGAAAATGGCTAGACCAGATGCAGCTAAAATCTTGGCCATAAAGTCTTTAGTGCAGGCTATGAAAAGTACTCTTTCTTGTGCTTTCATATTTTGAAGTAATCATTTTATAGCGTCTGTAGAGTTATCTGAAGAACCATCTTAAGGCACCATCTCTTGATGCATTACAACAATAAAACATACATCTAGTTTATGAAGTAATACTTTTTGTTAGGTTTAGCAGTGTCACAGAATTTAAACAAGTGAACTTAAAATTCTTAATTTGCCAGGTGCAGTTTGGAGGGAATCTTCTCATGAAAATGAAAGCTGCTTCCTGATTACTAAGACGTGCCTAAAGTTTCATTTGGTAATGTGGAGTATGTGCAGCACACTGATATCTCTACTGAGAAAATATCTGAGCCAGTTGGAGGCATGTCCTCACTCACTAAGGTCAGCCAATGTGAAGTGTAACAGCTATTATTTTGGGCTTTCAAAGACTGGGAAGTCTGTACACTGTTTTTTCCCTTCTCTCCCTAGAGAAAGGATAAATACCAAACAGGCCCAGCTGAGATCTGTAAACTTAACAGCTAGAGATTGGGAATAAACCATCTCAGATCAGTAGTCACCACAGATTTTTGCTTCAAGATTAATATAGGGGCACCTCATTATGTCAGCCTGTTTTCATTTCTCTTTTTCCCCTCAGGAATATTCAGCTATGGGATTGTATGTGGCCTCTTGACCTGCATTTAGTATCATCTTTCTTTTTTTTTTTTTTTAAATCAGAAAAGTAGCTTTAAATTCCTTTTATGTCTCCATTGCAGCCTTGTTTGTAGAAACTTTCCGGCTATTACACTGAATTAACACATCTCATACTGCAGTCAAGCCCAGAGTCTGCCCTCAGGCTGGGTCTGTGGTAGCTGTGACTGCTCTCAAGATTCTGCGTACATCAGAACGCAATATGTGTCTTCTTACATTCACAATATACTTAATCCTGTAATTTATTGAGCTTTGAGTGCTCCTGGCATTAGGAAATCTTGAAGGGTGAGAGACTTTCATGACCATATTACTATTCAAGAAAAATGCTACAGTAGATGGTCCTGAGTCATCATTTTGGCATGCCTTAATGCAGATATTCTCATAACACTTGCAGTAGTACTTTGTCATGGAGACATTATTTTAGCTGTACATTTGCTTGTAAACTGACATAAACCTGTCTAATGCAAAACTAGGTTTCCAAGCAAGGTATAAAGTTTCACAGAATCATAGACTCAGGTACGTTGGAAAAGACCTCTGAGCTTGAGTCCAGCCTTTGACCAAACACCAGTCTGTCTACTAGAGCATGGCACTAGAGCATGGCACTGAGCGCCGCATACATAAATACCTCCAGGGACAGTGACTCAACGGCTGCCCTGGGCAGCTCATTCCAAAGTCTGATCACTCTCCCTGAAAGAACTTCTTTCTAATGTCTAACCTAAACCTTCCCTGGTGCAGCTTAAGCCTGGGCCCTCTTGTCCTACTGCTGGATACCTGGAAGAAGAGCCCAACCCCAGCCGGGCTACAGCCTCCTTTCAGGCAGTTGGTCAATTGGAGCAATAAGATCTACCCTGAGCCGCCTCTTCTCCAGGCTGAAGAACCACAGCTCTGTCAGCTGCAACTCACAGGGCTTGTGCTCCAGTCCCTTCACTAGCCTCGTTGCCCTTCTCTGGGACCCACTCCGTGCTCAATATCCTTCCTAAATTGAGGGGCCAAAACTGGACACAGCACTTGAGGTGCAGCCTGACCAATGCCAAGTACACAGGAAGAATTACTTCTCTGGTCATGCTGTCCACACTATTGCTAATACAGGCCAGGATGCCAATGGCTTTCTTGGCCACCTGGGCACACGCTGGCTCACATTCAGCTGCTGTCGGTCAGAATCGCGGGTCCCTTTCTGTCTGGCTGCTCCCCAGCTACTCAGTCCCCAGCCTGTAGTGCTGCAAGGGTTTGTTGACCAAGGTGCAGGACCTGGCACTTGGTCTTGTTAAACCTCATCCCACTGGCCAAGACTGCCCAGGTCCCTCTGAAGAGCCCTGCTATCCTCCAGCAGATTGACACTGCCCCCCAACTGGATGTCATCTGCAATGGGTTTTTTTCCTATGCTTTTCAAATCCACATGCAGAACATTGATGTCCCTGTCATTATTTAGATACAGCTTCCAAAAAATGAGTAAGAAATTAGGATTTAGCTGTATAAACTACAGCTCCAAGATCCAACAAAGTGCCCTAGAGAAAAACAACAAGCTATTATACTAGGTAAGCAAGGTATATTCATAGAATACAGAACAAACACATTCATGAGTTTAGGCCAATAATGCCATGTAGCTGTGTCTGTAATGCTCAAAATTGAAGAATGACTTGCAGCAGAGCTTTGTTTTATTGCATATCTTTACAAATATTGAAATAAAGGAACTTCTAAAGCTTAGACCTTCAAAATCATCCCCTTTTCACTGAGATGGAGGTGAAGAAATCATGTTTGAAAAAAAAGTGTTTACAGAAGAGAAAGAAACTTTGTGTTTCAGTTTACAGTGGAAAAGTTGTTCCTAATTTAGTGGTTAAAACTTTTTCATTTGATTCTTTGACATTTTGCCTGTATATCCCTGCCTACTTGAAAATTTTAACAGTCAAATTCTTGTATGACATGAAGAAAGACTATTGTTTACTCAGTAGAAATACTAATATACCTAACATAACGCCTATGCATCAAAGCTGTGTTGGGCAGGGACCTTAGTATCCTAGCACTTGAAGATAAGCTTTCAATGAGAATTCCACAAGGGTAGAGGTAAGCAAGGGCTTAACTGCTATTTGTCTCTGATATGGGCCTTCTACTGTATGGCAGCAAGGTGGTGTTTTATCCCACTTCTTTAGGCTTTGCCATATAGACCACCAGGAGACTTTCGTTTCTTAGGACCTAGAAGCCATTGCATAAAAGGCATTTCTTCTGGGAATGTCATCACTTGAAGGAGCAGCAGTTATTGCTGTTAGCACAGATAGCTTCCAAAAGAGCAGGAAAGAAAGGTAACTATGACTTTCAAATCTCTCACAACTATCCCTAAACCCATTTGATATGTTGAGGGAAAAGGCATGTACTTTTCAGAGGCACAAAGACTCCCATCCTGCAGCAGTGAAAAATTTCTATCTACTTAGTGCACAGGTAGTCATTATGGAGCTAAATACTCATAATGGCTTCATAAAACAATTACACTGTGTTATTGCTACCAAGTGACTTCAAGGATTGCAAAGGAGAAAAATGAAAAAAAAAAATCTTACTCTCACGCAAGCTGAATACTTTTTATAACAAAAAGCACCACGCAATTTATATTCATATGTAGTTTTTACCTGTCATTCCCTCAGCTTGATGGCTGTCAGAATACTACATTTTTAGTAGACTTGCAATTGCTGGAGAACTTAAATGCACCCTATGATTATATGCTGCAGGGCCGACAGCTGAAATGTCAAATGGTCATTGCAATGCTCCTGGCAACGCTCTTCTTTCTCCCTTTGTGGCAGAAATTCAGGTGCTTGTCTTCAGCTGCAATTAGCAATTGATGTTTGGAATAGGCTTTGGATTCTGTCTTTCCCTTCCTCTCCCCTTCTTTCTGTCTCTTTTCAGGCCTATTTACACAGTCAGAAGACTGAATAAATTATCATTTCAGCCAGGTCAGAAAGCATGCTTCCTATTACATTACTTGATGTTATGAAATTGCTGCTCCTTTTTCTATTGAGAAAGGGTATGGCAAGCTTTTCAAACTGACAATCTTATAAAGATCTACAAAGTATAGGCAACCTATAAATAGAGAGAGTGAAATTAATATTTAGTGGACTAGCAGGGCACCCTCATAATTACCAATAATGGCATGACTAAAAATAAAATGCTACAGAATCTTTATAGCCCAGATCAAATAAACATTCTAAATGTAGATTAGAGACATAAGTGAAAATGACAATTGTTTTCTACTTATAACTTTTGAAAGCTATTACATAAAATATCTACAGAAAAAAAAATAATTTTTGCTCTCTATAATTAAAAAGAGGTATCTGTATTTTTGTACGTGGTGATATTACATGGACCCTTGTATCTGAAGAAATAAAAACTCTTCATTTGATTTTCAGCATAATTCCTTGGAGACACACGAATTGCCTTCTGGTGTAGCAGGAGCTGATATGCCACTTCAGGGTGACCAGAAATGTCAACTGCAGTTCTTCTGGATAAGCTGTTTTTAACTGCAGTGATATATAACAAGGAATACCAGCTACAGGGATGTTAGAGCTGTTCAATTATTATTTGGACAGACACTAATGAACTCAAGAAGTCCCACTCAAAATCTTGTGCACATTCTTGGAATTTTTGTATCCCATATCAACGACTAAAACCTCAGCAATATCAATTACATATCTAATTCTGTATGAGTCATCTAATCAGATTAGACAAACATGTCTAATCAGAAACTCAGCAGTGCTTTACTGTTTGCTGGTCTGACAGCATAGTCTTGAATATTTTAGTGCTCCTTAGAGCACCCACATGTGGTAACTAATCATTTCAGTCTAGGAAAAACACAATAAACTTAATATCAACTTGATTTTTTTCACCTCTCTTATTCTCATTTTATTTTTAATGGACAATCTAAAGTAAGAAAACAGTGTTTTAAGAAAGTGAGTGCATAAAATACAGCTGTTGGCTGTAAAGCAGAGACTACTAACATTAACAATGAGTTTTAAGATGTGATCAGGCACAAATAGTCAAAAAGATGTGGACAGAATAAATCACTAATTTTCTGTAGTTTTATGCATCCAGGTTTGGACCAGTTGGCTTTGATTAGAGATTGGACACTGACATGGATTCAATGGAGCACTGGTCTGATTTTGCATGAAGATTCACACAATGGTTTTTCTGGTTTACTGAAAAGCTGAGAATAAAAATTTTGATAAGTTCCTGGGAATCTGTATAAAAACAAACACAACTGTGTATGACATGAAACACCAGGACCTCTTCTAACATTTCAAAAATAATTGCCTTAGAGTAATTATTCTCACAGAACACAGTTCCTGTGTAGAATAAAACCGANAAAAGAAAAAAAAAGAAAAATACAGTAATAACAATGCTCTACCACTGGCATTGGATCAACAAGAGCCATTTTTTGTTAGATTTTAAAACTTTCAAGCAAAACCTATCTTGAAACTGATGTCAGTTTGAATAAATACTACTGCAGGGTTATTAATAATTGTTGCACTATATTAAGCCTTGTAGGTATACAGTGTACCTCAGCATGAAGCCTAGACGTATGCCTCAGTTAAGCCAAAATACTCCAATATTTTTTACTCTAGTCCATGTTCAAAACTGTGAGTAACTAGTCAATCAACTAAAGTTGCAAGACCAGTAAGTAATTGTGTCATATCTGTCATCTCCTCCGTTGACATTTTCATGGAACGATTAACATAATTCCTGAACGTACTCCACATCAGGAAGACATCTCAACTTCTACATTCAAAAAGTTCTGAAATCGCTCTATAGTCGTGTCAGTAACCGGAGATCTGACCCAAAGGCCATGATTCTTAAGCAAGATAGTTTGACGAATAGCTCAATATCAAATTCTGTTCCTCAGAGTAATTCTGCCTGTGAACCTCCAAGCAAGGAGTCTTTAATGGTCAAGAGAAATAAATTTATGTTTCACTGAACAATAAAACAAATTTCAATTTTTAGTTTTTGGTATGGCTATAGAAGTTGTAACTCCTGATAGAATACCTTCATCTTATGCTTTCCAGTCAATGAAAGCCAGGAAGCATTTTTAAAAAATTTAGCACTTCCTGCAATCTGTGAACTGTTATTGAATCCAAGCTTATACATTCCAGTATATTGCTGTTTAAACTTTGGTAATCATCTACCTCAACAGAGCTAGTATCCCACTCAGTAGCACGGTATTTTTGTACAAGTAGCTGGAGGTGTACAGGAAGTTCTGGAGGGGGGTGGGTGTCTGGGAAATGTCAGTGAGAGTTTTAGCAGATTGGAATTGTTCAGTGGAGGTCATGGTAAAGAAAAGGGCTGGGAAGCTTGAGGGAGTCTCATTAGTAGAGGGGACAGCATAATTTCAGAATGTTTCCCTAGGAGGATGGGGAAGGGCAGAATCGATTGAATTAGAGTTCCAGAGAACAAAGTGAAGTTTCAGAGAATGCTGTATGCAACTTTTAGTGTTCAGCATTACTCACCTGTGCCTTAGTCTGTCCATAGGAAATACTTTAGGTAATGTAATTAGGTAATACATTAGTATGAGCAATAACGCAGAAAATTCATGTTGGTGTTCAAGATATTTCTAAAATGTTTTCCTAACGTACGTGTTGTTCATAGGGGAATTGAATATCATCTAGCAAGTGGGCATAGAAACCCCTAGATTTTATAACTGAGGCTAAAGGAAAATGAAGCTGTATGTAAAAATGAAGACAACAAAGTAATGAAAAATATCTTTATTTATAAAAGCCAACTCCCCTGCTAGCAACCAAAACAAGAGTTAGTACAACTCAGCAGGCACTCACAGTTACGTTATAGTCCTCTTTTGAGTTACAGGCTTGATCCAAAAGACCTGTTGGGCCACTGGGGGAAGGAATGGAGCAGATTCCCTAGATGTCAGCATTATTGTTTTCAGGCCTACTATATAGTTTTATTTTTCTGGGAATTCACTGTCAACAGAGAGTGAAGAAATTCTGAAAGAAAAAGAAGTTTTGTTAGTCTGTTGGTTTACTGACAGAGGCATTCAGATTTTCACAGAAAAAAATGGAAAGAGAAAAACCCACAGAGCCCATGAATCAATATAGTCACAACTAAAGTCACTGATCACTAAAGTTGTCTAAGAAACTGGCCTAAGACCACCTAGAAGTGTCAAAAATGTTTGACTTGCTACAGACACTCTTGTCATTCTAACAGTAATGATAATAGTAATTTTCCTCAGTTTATTTATGGATTTTTGTTCCTTAACTCTCTGCTTCATTGGCACCTATATTTTAAATTACCTGTATTACAGTATCTCAAGTAGTATACATACGTTTTAAAACAGCTAAAAATAAATAAATACTCCTACTTAAAACAAACAAGCAAAACTAAAAATAAACAAAATCTCCCTCCCAGCATTCAGTATTGACTCTTGCAATCCTGTCCACATGAGCTGCCATTACTTTCATTAGCAGCAATATCCTCACCGAGGTTAAAAGACCTTGTCCTTCTGACAGATTAAAACTTTTGTTATATTTCTCCTGTTGCAAAGTCCATATACTGAGTTATTTTCTTTGGTTGGTTTGGTTCAGTTCATTGGTTTGGGGTTTTTTCTGGTTTACAGGGTCCTTGGGCTCTGAAGCTTCCCTGGGCCCAGAAAGACTTACTGTTTCTCCCAGCAGACCTGCACTTGTGCCTTCACAGAACAGGGACTCCACAGCCCTCAGTCAGCGTGCCTCCTCACCCAACTGAAAAATGCCCTTTTCATAAAGTCCACCATGTCAGCAGTTTGCATTTAGAATTTAATAAACGGGGCATAAGGTCGTTATATAACATACTTAAGACTCTAAAACAGAAGTGTATTTATACATAGTTTACATTTAATTTACATTTTTTTAAAAAACCTCAAGGTAACCCATTTATTTGCCTTCTTTCCCTACTGTGCTAAAAAGAAATTTTTGAGGGAAAAAAATGAATAAACCAACCATAAAAAAATCCAGTTGAGTGACATGTGGTAGGCAGGATGGCACCATGAATATGGCATCTCCCCAGAATTCTATGTCCTTCCTCCCTCTCCTTCTCTTTCTCTCTGCCTCCCTCCTGACCCCCCTCACACTCATACCCCTCCACGCCACCCCCTACACACATGCCAGTGTATTTCCTTAGCTCTCCATCTGTCAGTAGAGGAACTTCTGCACAGTTACATCATATAATATCCCCACCTCTTCCTGACAGAAGCATGTACTATGGATCACAGCGTCAGTGCTGACCCAACCAGCCGGTGGTTCAGAAACCCTGACTTCAGCCTTTTTTTGCCTGACTTGGGGATTTTCCATTCTGCAAAACTGTCTTTTCAGAGAAACATGATTGGCCTTGCACACAAAATCTTTAGCCATCTATTGTCCCAAGGCATTTCCTCCAGATTAGGTGATTATAAGGCTTAATCATTGATTTTTGTAGGCACAAATAACAGCCTTGTCAGTTCACAGCAGAGCTAGATATTGAAGCACTTCTTAACATCTCTGTGTCATAGTAGCAATTGAAGATTCCTGATGGAGTTCTTGAACTGTAACAGGTTAGTTTAGGCTAAAGAACAAAAGGTGGAACCACCACACCTTTGATCTGAAGAAGAGACAAAGACAGGGCACAGCCTTTCCAACACCCCTAGCAGAAGTACAGCAAAAATTCTGTAACACAGACTCCACTCAAAGGAATGGACCTTGGTACCTGCACAATTTCTCATGGGAGACAAAACACTCTCTCCTTTATTCAGAGTGGTATTTTCCTGACAGGTATCTGGCAAAGGATAGAGGTAGAATTGCTTTTTATTTTTACCTTGTGTTAAATCTAGCTAAACCAGAAACAGCCTAGCTGTGCTTGAGCTCCTAATCTGTTTCCTTGGGAGCTAAATCCTAGGTTTATGATTTCTTCTCATTAAAATTGCCTTCTGTTTTTTATCAGCATTATCTAGAGCTATGTATCAAGGACTGAAAAGTTTTACAATGTTACCAGAAGGGGGTTGGGAAAACAGGGATTACTACTTTGTTTTAAGGTGCTCCAGAAACCTGGGAAGCAAACATAAATGATACACCATATATGTCTTCTTTTACTACTTTCATTCTTCACTAAGATGATGCTGCCTGCCCTTGCAGTTAATCTTAAAAACGCACTTAATTACAGCTTCCATCATTCCTACCGATGCTGTGTTATTTCTGTCAGTGTCCTGCCAGAAATCATATTGAATGTTAAAAAAAAAAAAAAAACAAAAAACAAAAAACACAAAAAACCACAAAACAAAAAACAAACCCTAGCAAGTATATTACCCTCAGAATAAACAGAAAGGAATCAGAGTTCTGTATTACAAGGTTATTGCATACAGAGAACTCCATCAAGTTTACTTTCTCTGTTCTTCTTCCAGCAACCAATTTTTAAATGCAAATGAGAATTTCACACAGTCTTGTAGTACATATCTCTCAGTTAGCCCACGGTTAACTTGGCTCAGGCAACACTTGTATCAGTTCTGTCCATTACTAGATCACATGTCAGTAAGAATTTGGTTAGAATTGCACAGCTAGCAAAATCATCCAGTCCTGTCTCCTGGAGGAGTCATCATCTCTCATGGTACTCAGACTCCTTCTTGTTGACAGTGCCTACAGCAAGAAGTGGAGCTGGAGTTTCAGAATTGAAGACATCCCAAATAAGAAATTCACTTCCATTATCTTCTTCCTCACTCTCCAGCTTCTCAGCGCAACTGCATCAGGAGTAGTATATCCTTGCCTAAGCATTGTACCTGCAGAAAGCAAGGTCCTGAGGGAATTGGACCAGGCTTTTACAGCAGAATGCCTACTCTTACTCTGTGTCTGCAAGCTACTCCAGCGATTTCATGCCTCAGAATTCAACAGTCCATATTCATCCCGCTTCATTACAAGCCCATTCAGGGTCAAATAGTTGACAGTGAGCATCACAATGAGAAAAAATAACCACTGCTATTTGGATAGTTCTTAATTCAGGATAACTATGGCTGATGGTGCTTCCCTTAGAGAGGAATTCTGCTTTGGGTCAGCCAAGAACATGTGTTGTTCCACTTGGTTCCTTCAACTTGCTATTGTGTGACCTGGACATTATAGTAGAGGTGACAAAGGAGCTCCAGGACGCATAAGGCAAGTGAAGTTCAGCTTCCAAGACTTCCCAAGCCTGGAAGCACACTATCCATATAGAAACAAAGAAACAAAAAAGAGAGAGAAGACTGTGTCCATAGAAACAGTGATTGGTAGTCAGGTTACAACATACATCTGTTTTAAGATTCCTGGCTCCCAGAAGTTCTCTTCATGCCTCTTCCCTAGACTTAATTCCTTTTGACTCTTCTACTACAGATACTTCTTACTCTAGTGCTCTTCAGCACTCCCAGCATGTAAAGACTGGTCTCTGAGATGATCCGACAATCTTCCTCACAGAAGCTCTGGTGTACCCCATTCTGCCAGATATAGCTGCCCATCACAGTAGAAGGGCTCTCTTTTGACTTCTGTCTGTTCGTTATTGCCTTCAGTTTTCTTCTCAAAATAGGGGCTGAACTGAATCAGGTAACTAATAACTCCAAAAGACACGTTATCAGTCAGACCACAAAATTACACGTGTTCCTAAAAATATCTTTCCATCCCACATTCCTGTCCACATTGAATTATATATACAGTTCCCAGCTGGGTTTAAAAAAAACCTTTGGGAAATGTAACTTACTATTTTGCAACATCAGACTTCAGCTCCAAATGAGTAGCAATGTTTTTTTGCCAGCATCGTCAAATCAAACTGTTCCAGCTGGTTGTTAGTGGGACTGAAGTAGAGAATAGCCAGAATGAAACAAATGGAAGGCTCTTGCACATAGTTGCCTAGTGCAGATGTAGGATAAAAGTACACATAATAGAAGTGGCACTTTGGGGTAACACACCAGAGAAATTGCCATGGGGCAATGAAAAGTTCAGGTTTCATATATACTCAACACATGAACCAGGACATCAATCTAAGATAAGCTATAAAAATGAGACACCCTAAAAAGAGATTTATTAGAGTACTTGGCTACAGCTTTGCTCTTTCATTCTTTATAAGCTCCAAGATGCAATGTATAGACAGAGAAATTAATTTTGTGCTAATACTAAGTACCACATAAATTTCATTTTCACTTAGCACCTTAAATATGAGTCTAATTTTGTTAGGTTGAAGTTAATAGGAACCAAGTCACATTGTAAATTTTTTTGTTACTTTTGAATCAAACAACATATGAACTTCTTTGTAGCAAACACAAAAATCAGCCCGGAAATGTGAGAAAATCTGGTTTAAAATCCAGAATTTTAAAATCTTATGTTGCTTCAATGATCCTAAGTTAATTATTGATTTAAATCTTTTATGGATCCAAACTAAGAAAAACATTTTATGCTCGGGGTTCAGTGATGCAGTATGTGATTACTAAAAAAAATATTTCTTTAACTGAA
>VWZG01008794.1:17428-39354 GCA_013396735.1 Grallaria varia | reverse complement strand
TGAAAGTTCTATTATTTCATGGTTGCTATGCCCCAGTCATTACCAGAAAAAGTTGTATTTCCCAATTTGATTACATTTGTACACCTGCTGATTTTGTAGGTTCAAATAAAAACTGAAGTCAAAAGTTCAAAAATAAAGTTCTTTACATCTGGGATTTAAATAACATGCTTACATTCAGACATATTAGAGATCTTTCTTTGAAAAACAAGTTAAAAAAACCAAACAGGATTAATTTTAAGATCTACGTGGTCTATCCCAGGGAAGGGTTGTACAGTGAAGTCTTTCTCTGAGCTCAGTGGCTTTGAATACTTCAGATGGAATCAATCTGGTCACCTCTTTGTGCAGATACACCACAGATTTGAGCACTTAATTCTAGATGGTAAAGATCCAAGGCTGAAGTCAGTCCTGCATTTTCTGGATATGCCAGGGAAAAAGGAAAATCTCTTGAGTTGAGTCTTGAGATGGCTCACCTACTTACTGAGCACAAAATTCTCCCAAGTAGGTTGTAATACAAAAGATGAACATTATTTCCAAGCTGCAGGTGAAATGTTAGTGTGTGGAAGCTTTCAGGGTTAGTTAGATCCAGAAAGCAAGCAGATTAAATCCTTTTCTGGTGTTATGGTAGGATTTTACATACCTATCTTATTAAATAGGCTTCATATAGACCAGTTTTACTAAGTTCAGCACATACAACATGATTGGGGGGAAAAAAAACAAACCAACCATGAGATGCAATCTATAAAAATGCTTGAGATACTAGGGTTTCTCTTGATTAATTTTTACTTTTTCTTCTTTTACCACAAGAGAAATAATAAAAAAGAGCTTCTTTGAAGACGATATGCAGGAAGGCCAGCTGTGTCAGTCACGCAAGAAGGAGTTATGATTTCAAAGACATTCCTATGTACAGCCAGGTGTGAAAACTCTTATAGCCCAGAGCCACAATGAAAAAGCCATTCCAATTTCGTTTATTACTTTCACACACCAGAGCTGCCAAACAGGCAAAAACACAGAGGGAAAACTTTGGACTTCATTAAGTTTTTGAACAGAAAATTTTATTCAGGTCAGGCTTGTGCAGAACTAAAGGTCCACACTGTCTTTAAAATCCAGCTAAGTGATAGCACTTAAGCGACCAGAGTCATCAGATGATAACTCAGCAGCTGTTGGTAAGAAGAATAAATCTTGATACCTGGTTACTTATTACACTTTTATATTTCAATAAACTGCCTCTCGTTTAAGACACGTAACAGGCCTGTAGTTACAGCATTACACAAGACAGCAGTGGGCTAAAACACAGCAGTCAGTGCTGAATTCACCTTGTCCAGGACTGGGCTGCTGTCAGGAAGTGAAGTTTGCTGGAGTTGGACCTTTCCGGGACCTGAGCTGGTCTAATCCTTGCTCTTTCACCTTCATATTCCACCACATCAGAAACTGCAGATGGAAGTGGAGACAGACAGATACCCAGGCACGCTTGGTGACACAATCTCTGCAACTCTCCTTCAATTACCCCATACTTAACAGAAGGCCATTTGTCCCTCTGAGCATCAGTTAAACAATCCTTCTGCCTGTCATCCCTGTTGAAATCTTCATTCTTGGAATATCAGTACAGAATCTGTTCCCTTCGTTACAGCTACACAGCAAGAAACAGTCCTGGAACACAGCAGACTTAGACCTGTTATAACAAGAGAAACAACTGGCCCTCAGTTATGAAATCCAGTGTTTTCTACTACACATTCAGAGACAGTTCACCCTCTATTAAAAACTAAAAACAAAAAAATAACAGAAGCAGGAATATAAATAGTTTCTAAAAAATAAAAGCACTTACAAACAGAGCAGGAAGTCATACTTCTAGTTGTTGGATATCTATTTCTTGAATCTGTAGATACCTTAACATCACACACATCACATACCTGTAGGAGACATTGCTGGAAAGATCAAAACCACAAAAAAAAAAGGACACAGTGCATACATCTAATAATTTCATTTCGGATAAATAGTAACAGGTTCATTTTATATTGTATAGGATAATAGAGGGGAGTGAGAGACAAGAGTATTGCAAAATTAACTCTCATTTTTCCTCTTAGCTATTGCTGACTTTGATTGCCACAGATCATTAACAAGTTCCTAGTTGAAATCAAAAGCAGTCAGAAAGCAAATGAGAAAAAACAACCCTGGGGTTATACTTGAAATGAGAAAAATGCACATATTTTTAGCCAGATGGTTTTCTCTCTGAGTTAAAAGCTTTTATAAAATGAAATCATTACTCCACATAATAAGTATTGCTACTCTTTTGCTTGCACATGTTTTTAAATTCTAAGAAATCCGAACTTCTGCACCACTTGCAGCAGAAACTTACAGGAAATGCTAAGAATCAGGATATTAGTCCCTCCAGTGTCAACCTGTTTATCAATCAGAATCCCAGTGCTGACGACCCCATCAACTGTGCCACAGTCTCAAGGATACTCAATGAGGTCAAATGTTTGTCAAGGTAATTTGCTTTGGCTGAAACGAAGAAAGAAAAAGAAAACAGCCAGAAACAGGCAAAAGGACACCATCTTGTTGAGAGATTATGTTAAATTATGGAGCCTTGCCTTGACAAAATATCTCAATAACCAGTCAAGGGGTATGGATTGAGAGTACACTCCCTAAGAGCCCCTAGGTATGACATAAACCTGAAGCAAGAGGAGACCAGCCAATGCAAAAATCCTGGCTGCAGCAACTTAATTCCATTCAGAATGTGCAGACTTAACCCTTGTTTAAGTCAGGAATAACACCATAGATTCCCCCCAGCCAACTTGAGGTGCTTGAAATACCTACGGAAGTTATTAATGAAAAATAAATACGATAGATAAGGACTTTTCAAAGCTATGAAGCAGCAATAACCACAGTTCAGAGCTCAGTTGCTGAAGGACCCTTTTAGAGGTCTTCATGAGCCTGACCTTTAGCAGGCTGAACCACCATCCCAACCAAAGATGACTCCATCTCAAGAACCCTCTGGTGTCTAAAATAAACCCACGTAAGTGCCTGAAGTAAACCCATATAAATCCAGTTCTAAGAGAACTGTTTTGAAGTATCAAAACCTCCTGAAAGTGGTATCCATACATCTCTCCAAATGCACCTGTCTTTGTTCAGCCTCTCTTTAAAATGCTGCCAACCAAATCAGCAATATAAAACCATCAGACAGTTACCTGCCCGACTTAACAGCCCACAGGAAAGCCCAGTTAACATCTGTGACATGATTTCTTTCTCAGCAAGGATGGGACAACAACTGCCATATCATGGAGCCAACCTGTGTTTCATGTCTTTCTGAGAGCCGGTTTCTCAGAAACAGGGGAGCACAAATGTTTGGCCTCCTCATTCACAGCAAAGAATTATTTTACGAGACATTTCAGTAAATGAGAGTAGCACATCAAATACCATTTCTAAATAGAACAAGAGCAAGTTGCTATTTATTTTTCAGCAATAATTAACTGACCGTCAGCTTTGCAAATGCCACTTACTTTCCATCATATGACAACTGTTTTACCTTGTTTCAATATGCAACAGCCTGACAGAACACAACTGCAAACAGCTTTCCAGATCATTGTCCTTGGACTCAAATACAAGCTGTATTAATACTCTTTTCCCCAGTGTTAAATGTTTTTGATAGCTAAGAGAAAGGCTCCATAGTGTAAGAGTTGGTTGCTAGATGAGGGCATCCCACTGTGGGCTGTATTTGGCACTTCTTTCCTATAATGTGAAAGCATGAAACCCATTAGTATAATTGGGATTTACAAGCCTGCACAATGAGGCAAAACTTATAAAAGACCCAAGAGAGTGAACACAAGCTATCATCAACAGGGCTGAACTTGACGCGTAAGCCATAATGCCGCTACTAAAGCACTCCTGAAATGGTCACAAAAAACAAATTTTATGTAAGGTTTGGTATTTATACAGTTCATCTATTTTTTTGCTTTTATCTCCTACTAGTTTTTCAAAGTGAAAAGCCAAAACAAACAAAGTAATCCTAAAACATGGTACAGTCACACATTTATAAAATAAAGAAAAAAAAAATCTTTGAAAGGAAGAAATTAACGGAATTAAACCCTCAGGAAGACAGACATGCAGATTTTAGTTTCTTCCTTTTTTTTTTATTAGCTATTTTAAAGATCAAGCTTATGCAGATGGCACAGTTTGACTAACTTACTTCACTTGCTCTGAACTACATTTTGAAAGAACTTTTTTTATAAGAGTCTGTTTCTTTTAATGCTGCACAAACTGCAATTAGACCTGCTAAATCTAAGCTATGGTTCTGCATTTGCCCACTAGAACTTGGCTTCCCTCATGTCCAAACTGAGTTCAAACAAAATGACTTCTCTGCCTACATTCTTCTGTGCTATTTTAACTGATACTGCCCTTGCAATCTCATCTTAATAAACCATATCCACCTTACATCCATTTACCTCATGAATGAGTCATGCTACCCGCCTCAAAAGTGAGGACTGGTATTTACAAATTTCCCTAGAAGTACCTTCAAGCAAGAAGAACAGGTCAGCAAAGAGGAAAAATCAATAAATTTTATTAAACATCTACTTTGTCTACATTCTTTCTACCCCTCACACAGCAATTACAGAGGCAGTGAAACACAACTATAATATACCTATTGAGAATGAAACTACAAATAGAACTTCTGTTAGGAATTTTCCAAGAACTGACAAAAGTCAGTGCTGGCATAGCGTCTACTGAAGGTACATAGCACATCATAGACCATCAAGCTATGTCAGCTTGACATGATTCAGATTGGACAGGAAGGAAAAGAAGGAAGGAGAGCTGATACTAACCAGACTGGTAAAGAATTAACAGCAGGCAATATGGCCAAAGCCAACTTTATAAACAACAGATCCTATCTAATGAGATTACATTTTTTATATTTTCTAATCACATTTCCTAATTAGACTGCAAGTTTGACCAGAAAAAATACAGTATATTTATGACACATTTAGGTTTTCTAAGGCATTTATCTTGGCACATTTTGATGAAGAATGATTTGAAAGAACATCGGTGTTATACACAACCCTATGATTTAAAACCAGGTAACTGAGAGAGCTGAAGTTACAATTATAAATAAGGAGCCATTATCAAGCAGGTAAATTTCTACCATACCTCTCTGGAAGTACAATTTTGTCCCTCTGGCCCTGAACATTATTACAAAGATGTGAAAGACGACATGAAAACGTTTCTGGTCCCATCTGTAGATGTTACAAGCATTGTGGGAATGCATGCCTATCAGGAGGACAGGTGGCAGATACACAAGCACCACTGCCATTTGTAATCTGAGCTCCAGGGAACCATACAAATTTCTGCGTGCTCACCCCAAAGTTCATACAACAGAGAAATTTAGCCTCCGGAAACAAGGCTCCGCAAAGAAGCGACTCAGACTCTTGGTATCACCTTAGAATGGCCAAAAACTGCTCTTAACATACATCTGCAGTCAAAGGGGTTAACAGAATCCTGGGAGACACACAACAGATATGGGAATCTCTCCAGGCGATGCCACCTATTGCTCCAAATGCCCGCTTGACATCTCTGCCAGTTCTGCTTTACCTAGGCAGTACATTCACTCTATTTTCACCAACATCCAGGCTCTTTTCTCAGCAGAGAAAAGCTTTGCTAAAAGCAGGTAACAGACTAGAATGGCTCTCCTTTTTCAGCGATGACACACCAAATTACAATAAAAAGTATACACTTTGTAATTACACATTGCTACCTACCATTCAGTAAGCAGTACTACTTTCCATATTATTCTCCATAGTCTTCTTGTCCTCAGCTGCCTGTACAGTTAGACCACAACTTATGCAAGATGTACTTACTAGCACTCAGAAGGAGGAAAAATACATTTTTCTCTGTGGCACAGTGACTGCCACCACTTTACACTTCTCTCCGGTCTTTGTAATTTGGCAAATCCATTGCAGCATTTATCCTTCTTTGCAAAGGCACACACAGCTCCCGAAAAATCAATGATCCAAACTGTTTAAATCTGTTCCCATTATCAGCCCTTCAATTACTATTCACTGATGTGTGTTCCTGAAGTGAAGTGCACCTGGTGTTTTTAGGACAGAGTATAGAGTAAAAGGAAGGGACATGTTGCAGTGGAGGTGAATATCCTCCAAGTTTCACATCAGGCTCAGGTCAGTCCTGTCCTAGCAAGCTCGAAAGCATTTTCCCCAGCAAGTTCTAAAGCATTACCATGTAAGCAGGAACACCACATAAAGAAAACCAACTGCTTGAAAATTAACTTTGATTATATCCGCAGGTGATTCTTTTCAACTGCCCACTCTCTTTCTTATGAGCTTGTTATTTCAATAAATACCATCTGTGGCCTGCTGTAATTTTCTGTACGCAATCAGATTGTTTACCACTTTAAACTGACAATATATTAGATTAAAAAATAAAAAAACAATAACACAAAAAACCACCAACCACAAGGTAAAAAAAAAAAGAAAGAAGGTGGAGTTCTTCAAGCCTTTCTAATAACAGAAGTACATAAATGAGGACTGTGCTTGTCTTGCATTCTCATGTCAAACACCCAATTTCCACAGCTGCATACACCTCATGAGCCATACCAGCAGTCTGAACTGCAGCAAGCAGACTGCCAGCACTCACAGGTACCACCCTCACTGGCAATCTTCACCCCTCACTACCGCCCACAGCACCCAGATACTGTTACCAAATATACCACTTTCTGCCCCATTCCACCACCCTCCTGCCTGCCTCTGCTCGTTCTTTCCAGAGTTTATCAGACACAGTTCCTGGTTTCTCTAATGGGTTTGAAAACTTTCCTGTACCCTAATTTCTATCACTAGTAGTTACATAGACAAGTAGTTCACTTCCAATTTTCTACCAAACATCCAAATTCAACTCCAGATTCAACTGGTACTGAACTAAATTCAATAGTGCCCACTGGATAGCTACTCTATTTCTGCATACAGTTCTGAACAAGACCACACGAGTAACCTGAATTACATTGAAAATGTTGACACCATACTCTTTAGTAAAAGTCAGATTGTAAATCCTGCACTTCTGTGACAGCTGTGCTGCCTAATAATCCTAATAAATGGAAACATTATTTAGAAGCACTATATTCTTGCTTCATTATATGCAATAAAATCTGCATCAGCATACTCAAAGATCTAAAGTTGCTTCAAGCATACAAAAACATTCAACATCACAGTCTGGGGTTACCCTTTTCTTGGCTATGCAACAAGAGCAAAACTTGGGCCTTAGCCGTGACCGACTTTTGCAGATAATCTTATCAGGTTTTATTGCTCAGAAAATGTTTTGTTTGTAACAAAAATCCATGGTCTACTCATACTCCAAAATCCCCTGGAGATATTATGCCAGTCTGCTGCTCTACTACTAGACCCTGTACAGTAAATTCACGTGCAAAACCATATCCTTTGCACTTCAACAGTGTCTTTAATTTGCATTTCACAGCTGGATTGAGTGGGCAGCTGGCTGGGCAGACGAGCCAGCTGGCCAGTTCATGGGAGCCAGGAAACCTGTCAGCGACTGGCCAGACACCACTGGCTTCTGCCCTCAGAGGTAGACAAGAAAAGACAGCAGGGTCTCCAGCAGCCATCAGCTCACCCTGCTGCCCTGCTCTAACTATCAAATCATTCCCAACCCTGACCCCACCATCTCTTCTCAGCTCTCATGGGAGCAGTTGTATCCATTTTTCAGATTTTAAAAATCTGCTGCAGTTCATGAGTAAAAAACAATGCAGTATATAACCTGGAACTACTCTCTTTTTCCCCTACTGTACCCACAGCATGAAGCTGGCTTTCTGAGTAACCTTTGCTCTAGTAACACACAATATAACACAAACTGCTGTGTTACAAGCCAGCCACTAAGTTTGCACTGCTGCAGAACACAGAGAGAGCATATTTCATTCTTCAACATTACAGTAAAACAGAAAACCAGAGCTGGTGTCTGCCTCAGCCTCTGTACAAGACAGATCTGGATGTGTTTTCTGTGATGTTGTCCAACACTCATGCAGAGCCAAACAATTAGAATTTCTTGTTGTTCACATCAGAGTCACATCTCTCTGTTTTTACTACAGTTACAGGAGCGCAGATTAGCCTTTCAAAAAAAAAAAAAAAAAAAAATAGCAGACTAGAGTAAGCACCATGTCTGCTGTCTGACTAAAACCAATGCAAGCCTATGCAGAGAAGAATCCAAGCCAGAAAGTAAATAGTTTGCTGCCTCACATACTTGCTCAGCAATTTCTTAAAGTGAAAGACAACCCCAAAAGCCCTTCCAGCCCTAGGAAACTCCTCAGAAAATAGCTCTCTTAAGAGTTAATCTGGCTCTCATACTGCAGGATTTAGCAAGCCAGTACAGAATGCCCAGGCTTCTCTCTCTGCAACTCCAGCATACTGAGATCATGTAACAAACAAGATACATTATCTTACCTCAGCAGCAGAAAGTAATGCATTTGAATCCTTCATGAAACCAACACCAAAAAGATACATGATAGTCCTAGAAATTGCAGTACTATTAAGCCTTTTGGACAAAGGCTTAGTGAGCTTCAGGGCACTCTGGGCAGCACCTATAGTCACTCCCAGGTTACCCTGCTCTTGCTGACAAGCAAGGATATGGCCTGAGGAGGCATCAACAAAAGATGGTAGGAAGTAATTGAAGAAATCTAATTATAAAAGTCAGAGGCTGTATTTCGAGTAACTTGTACACCCATCATCCCTACACTCCCTCAGTGTACAAGATCTCTGCTCACAACCAGCATTCTCCTACCATCAAACATTTCTGATACTGCCCAAAGGCACCAAAACACTTTGCTGAAGAGAAAAAAAGGATGTCACTCTGTGGAAGGGGGTGCCCAGACTACCTCCAAATCCAATACCCTCCTGGTTTTTGGACGGGAGAGGTCACACAAGCAGCTGGCCCCAGCTGCAAGCAGGGATCAGAGAGAGCAACAGAAGCCAGGGCTAGGGAAGAACAGCAGAGGGCTGGAACACACCACACCTCCGTGTGACAGTCACACCTAAAAGATGCTATTACACTAACGAATTGCACTCACAAAGCAGCACAGCGTCAGTGTGTCACTCATGAAGGGACAAAGAGGTCTTAGGACAAACGTATGTGAAGACAGAGATGTTAATTTGCTTCAGACATCATATACTGCAACGTATGACTAATGGATACAAAATACCATAGCAACTACAGTAAAGTAAAAGGAAAATTTCAAGACAAACTTTTTCATGCTTGATTTTGGTAAAAACAATTACAGGAGACTCATGTTCTTCAGTGCATCCTGCCTGAATGATGCAATAACCCTCACTGCTCTGCTCAGAAATTGTACTTTCAAATGGCAATTGGCCAAGAAGATGCAACACATTCACTTCCCCAGAGTTCGCCACCTACTGCGGACAGGTATGAAGTGTAATTTCATCTCAGAACAGGTCAAATAAAGATGTCAAAAAAACATCCCAAGCCCTGTCTGGAACTCGTGGTTGCCTCCTCCCTTTCACCGCATCAAATGCCAAAGCGCTTGCTCTGATGGGCGCTGCACATTTCACATACCAATGCACTGAGATGCTCTTCTCCCCCTTTTCTGAATTAGACAATCCAGTAACCTATCCCTGGTTCCCCTGAACGAAAGAGGTTGGGCAAAATTATAAGGAGAGAATGATATTAGATAGTTCCAGAGTCCCCATGCAAACTATATTTTCAGGAACCATTTCTTTTTACCTTGCTGTATACCTGTGGTGATCAAGTAGAGAAACACTTAAAGAGAAATGCCTCAGATGGGAACGCAGAGAGGCCAACTCAAAATAAACCATTTGTAAACATACTTTTTGCCCAGAACTTTTTCTATCACAAACAGCATGGAAGAGGTTAATGCCATGACACACTTCCCAGCTGCAAACCTGAGTTACATTGCTGCAAAACACTTCCTGACACAAGCCCTACAGGAATATTGCTGTGCTCACCTGCCCTTGGATACACGCTACACTGCCTCAGCTTCTGTGTATAACAGTTCCCAGACAACTGAACTTTATACCTGTCAAGATCTTTTCTCCACAATCAGCTGCATGAAAAACACCCTTTTTATCCCTTTTCCTTCAAGTTCTGTCTCTCCTTTGCTTCTTGTTTCCTCTATCTTCCTGTATCACCCACAAGAGTGATAGTTTGACTCATATTAGGTATCTCATTGGTTCTGAAGACTTTGGGTATTTGGGGTGCTATACTTGGGGAAAAGTGCGGGTTTTAATTATTTGTATCAATTGCATTATCTGGACCTATACAAATATAGGTACATTGTGCCCTGGAGAATTACCTTCACTTTAGCCTTTATATCCTTACAAGAAAGTTAAGATTGAAGTGAACAAAAGCCACTTTTGAAGGACACAAGATTCTGATTTCAGAGCAGTGAAAAAAAGGGGATGTCTTGACTTCTTGAAATCTCATCTTCAGAGAGGTCCAAGCATGCCTAAACCACCTCCCACAGTTACCCTATCTCTTATGCTCCAATTTAAAATTCTGTTTACTTTTTCTAAGTTTTCCAGATCTTCCCAAGACTGTCAGCCTGCTTGTTTCAAGAGACTGTGAATCCTCACAAACCACTCTGGTCTCTGCATTCAAAATAGCAGACAGGCAGTTAGAAACAGGACACAAAGGAAAACTAAATCTATAGATCCAGTTGCCAGTTCTCCCAAGCAAAAATCTCACATGAGAAGGGCAGGACTTGGCTTAGACCAATATCTCTTAACCTCCAAACCTATCGCCCAAAACCACCAAATGCAGACACCTGGAGAATAGTAAAATAAGATGTGATACTTCCTGCAGATTCTTTTTCAAGCTGAGTGATGAGAAATGCCTGCTGCACTCTAAGTGAACCTTTGGTTATGTTTTCCCGTATTATTCTAATCTCTGCCTGAATCCTAAGATTTTTTTCTCTTTTTTTTTTTTCTTCCAAAGTAACATCCTGCTAGTAATAAACTACAAAACCCCCACAAACTATAAAGCAAATATATTCAAGTCTTGGTCTTACACTTCTAAGAGATGAGCTTTTAAAAGCAGAAATCTCTATTATTTGCTAAATTTATGACTCCATACCAGGACACTTGAATTTTCCCCCCTGCAACCTCAAGTCTAACATCACCCATTTTAGTGATACAACATCCCAGTCCCTCCTGTACTGATACTTCTTAGATTTGTGCCTTGATCAAAGTTTATCACTCATTACCTATTCTTGTCCCACAAGTCCCAAAGAAAATTTTAAATAAATGCAGCCCCAGAACAAAGACTTAAGGGACTGCATGAACAGTCTTACTTCTCCTAATAATACCACTGAGCTGTAACCAAACAACAGTGCTCTGAACTGCAGAGCTATCATTATCTGTGGTCTGATCCAAAAACCAAAGAGCAAATGCTACACACAAATACACACATAATCATCTTGCCACATATGTACCATTAGCACACTTACCAGGATGCAACCAAGTGGGTAGAAAAAAAGACGGGCAATTCCCAAATGTCCAATATCACTCCTACCAGTTGTGTCACAATGGCCCCTCACCAATGGTAGGTGTAACATGCAAATATAAATTGGTGACCTGATGTAATTTTACAGTGGAAAAATGACAGTGAGGAATGCCACTCAGTTCTCTGTGGCATTGCTACAGGTCTAATACAGATAAACAGCTCAATCTACTGCCACGAACAGGTTAAACTCCTAAAGAGACCTTGTGCTGTAATAACAGCAAGATTAAAAAAAGAAAAAAAGAGAGGCTCTAAGCACACCGGTTGAAGTTCAAGGGTTTGAGGAAAGGGGATGGGTTAATCGAGGTTTTCTGCCTTTTTTTTTGTTTGTTTTGTTTTATTTTTAAATCAGACCAGTCTCATCTCCTGACTTGTACACAAAAATAGCCTGTATAAGGACTAAGACTCTGGAATGCCTGTGGCAGATTGACAATTCACAAATTCCTACACTTCACAGAAGTCCATCCACTGTGAGAATCTGAGCCATTATGCCCCATGTCCTTTTCTGATTTGGACTTTTAATTCCCAGAACATTTATCCACTTACAGACTCTCTATGTTACTGTATCTCTATGTTCTGCATCTTGAGTCTTCACACCGCAGTGTCTGGATGAATAATAACTTCCCCTGCAAGCACTGGATGGGACATTATAGGTCAAAATCAGAAATTTTTACTAACAGGGAAACACAGAACATTTGTCAAAGGATGAAAAATGCAACTCAGTTTGGCTAGTTTCAGTCTCTGTAAAGAAGCTTGACAAACAAACTTGGCTGGTTTATATTTTAAAATACCTAATTGTCATTCAGCTCCTTACAGAACACATTTCTTGAGAAGAGTTATGATAATCAACCTAACTGGAAATAGTACCATATAAAGCAACATTCACAGCCATAACATGAAGAGACTATGCCAAAAAAATGCTCTGCTGTCTTGCCAGAAGATGACATGTCCTAATTACGAGAAAATGGCCAAAAGGATAACACAACTGGGTTGGAGATAATATTCCTTTCTAATGACCAGAGCAGTTCAGAGCACTGCTACAAAATAAATTTGACAGCTGAAAGCCTCACCTGGGTAAGTGAGTGTAGTTGATGATCTGGCATGATAATTAATTTAATGTTTATTATTTCTACTTTATCTTCCTAAAATATTCATATTTAACATTTCACTCTTTCAACAGGCAGTTACCACTTTTCCTGGCAGACAGTGATTACTGCTGCTGGCAGAGGTTTTGTGGTTAGTCGTAGCTAATTTATGGTCTCTGGTTTCATTCCCTCCTTAGGTTTGGATTGCCTTCCACAGGAGCAGTAATGGTCATTTAGCTTTATAACTCTCCTTGGCATGTCTCCCTTGAACTGCTGCTGCTCTCAGACTTTTGATCTCTTCTCCAAAGCCAAGTGAAATCCGTTTCCTGATTTGAAAGAGAACACTTAAGTGGATAAACAAGTGGCATACTGTCTCTGTAGCTTAGCTAGCAATAAAATAAGAAACACGGAGGTCTTAGTGTAAGGAGAAACCTGTACTTTTCTAATTTATCCCTTTTTTTCTGACTGCTGGGATTGGAGTCCTACTCTGAAGAAACAGCAGTAGCATCTGCTGTGCATTTTGATGAAACAAAGGTTATATGCACCTGATGTTTTTGGACAAGCATCTGCTACCAGATGTAATTTAACTAGACTATATAAAGATACATCAGAAACTCTCAGGAAGTACTGAGCCATTCTGGACTGACAAGATGTAAAAATCTGTCCAGGGAAGAACCACAGCTTCTCCCTTTGATTATGAGTTATTAGGAAAAAGACAATGGCTGTTGTAAAATATGAAGGCAATGCATTTCAAACACTTTGGTGTCACGTATAGAGAGGGCAAAGACAGTTTAGTGAACATTAAGATCTACTGAGGCTCTTTGAGCACAAAGAACAACACAGGACTTCCAGATTTCATACGGAAAACAGAGCTAGAAAGAACGTATTTTTAAAAGAATTAGTCATGCCTCATGGCAGCAACAGCAGCCAATTCTTGTTTTCCACTCCACACACAACTTTCAAGAGAAGGGCACCTATATTAACAAACAGATACAACAAAGATACTCTGGGCTGGTGAAACTCCATTACACACCCTGTGCCCTAAGAACACAGCAATGGCCAGATTGGATTAAAGTAAAGATCGTTTCACTCAGTAACCTTCATCATCAGACAAGTGCAGGTTCTTATGGAAAGGCAGCAAGAATAGTACAAAGATGAGAGGACACAATCACTGACCTCCAGATGTTCTGGCAACCTTCTAGTTAGTTAAAGGCTGCTTTCTCATAATTTTGCTGGAATTCTTCTGCATCAGTTGCTCATTTTATCCATTTACTTCCCTGCCATTTCAGATATCTCATTGTTTACAAATTTACCCACCTTCTACGGTGAATTTAAATGATAGACTGTATCCCACTGTTCATAATTCAGGAATTCTGTAGTAATTCCTTTGCAAAACCACCTCATTTTTGTTGTGTGTGTGGTTTTTTTATTAATAACAAAGCTTCCCTCTTATGGCTTTGTCTCCTTAAACCAATTTCCTCATGTTTACATTCAGATTAAAAATTAAGTTTACAGCCTGTTACAAAGGATATAACAAAACTGTTACTGAAGCTACTGAGGACAGTAAGGACAATAGAGAACCAATGAACTTCAGCAAGCTCCTGAGAACGAGCAGCTGGACAAGAAGGAATGAAAATGTAATTCACTGCAGAATACTGAACATTGATAAAACATTGCACAGTGAACAGGAAAAAGCAGCACATGGGCTCTCACCTACCTGCTACTGTGCAAAAATAGGAACCTGAACAGCTGTTTTCATAGGGAAAAAAATTGGAACTATGTAAAAACCAATCTCAACAACTGTCCAAAAAAATTTGTGAAGTGTTTGGAATCAGCAAGAAAAAAAACCAAATAACTAAGAATACACCATGCTACTGAACAAACTGCCTCAAACACTTTGCTCAGTGTTTGTTCATTGCCTCCTCCAAGACAATACCTTCAGGAAACATCAAATTAAGTTGATAAAAAGCTAGGGGAAAAACAAATGAAGATACATCTAAACCCATTTTGAAGTGTTATAATTCATTGTAAAGATTCACATTTCTAACACCAAGTGAGTCACAGGTTACTCAGAAGACATGATAAATATTAATTCATCAACAGCTTTTCATAAAGAAATCTGATCTGAGTTGAAAACAGAAGCAAGGATGAACAAAGGGGAGATGTCCCACTGCCATGTTCTTACTCTTCTCCAGATAATTACTTAGTCATTTCTGGACATTTCAGGATGTTTGATAAAACACAGTTACCCTATCCACAATCTCCATTCTTATGATTTTGACTAGTTTGGGCTAGGTAAGTTATAGACTGTTCATGACTCTTCTTGGTAAGGAAACAGAAGAGGTAGTCAAGTTTGGACTGAGAATTTAGAATTGTCTTTGTGTCAAATACATACATTTAAAAATAAGGGGGAAAGAGTGAAATTTGAAAGAAGAAAACTTCAAACCTAAACCTGTGTCTGTGTGAGCCCTTCCTGTAATTCCAACCCGAACGGAGTTAGATTTACTTCTGGGATTTCCATGCATCAACAAGCAGTTTATTAGGGACTTGCTGTTTGCCCTGAGAATTGGAACATATGATGAATTCCTTTCAACACAGGCACTGTTTAGCCAAGACAACCGGCTTTTTCATGACAACTTATTTATTTTTAATGCTTGCAATTTCAGGTAAGTCCTTCTCCAGAGCACACTCTGCAGCCAGCATGTATATAAACCACATAAATATCACTAAATACTTGAATTCTGTTGCAATTTACAAATGGGTTGGGAAAGCCCATTGTTAAGCACCAGATTCTCAAACAAACAATTTTTTTGGCCATGGCTTGGTAACACCCAAGCTTCTGTACAACAGCACAGAGGCCTGCTCAGCACACTGCACAGTTCTTAACCCAAGAGCTTTAGCTGCAATATAAGTGACACAGCTACATATATGTATACAAATTTGCCTATGCGTATGTCTGATATATGTGTATATATAAGCACGTCCTGATGCTGGTATTGTTCAGACACTGCAGCTGCTCCTCTCTGACAGACAAAGAGAATCAAAGAGGCAGGACCTGATCTTCAGGCTGCTGTTTTTCAGCTGGTGTCAGAAGCCAAGCTCACACAACTGCTGTAAAAGCACCACTGCCACATATATCCTGTGACTGCAAGCAGCAGACAGAGATATTTGGGTCTGTTGTAAGTATCACCTACTGCTGTTCACCACCAAACAACATGCTAGCGTTTGTCTGCTCAGAACAGAGGCAAGACAGGCCTTTCTTGGTAATTTCCTTTTCTCTGAAGAACTAGAAAATAAGGCACGTAGTTGGCAAGATTTGTCCCTATTAATGTCACATTATATGCATCACTGACTGGGTATGTAGAAAAGCTTCAGTTCTTCCCATCTCTTCAGCTCATTATTAATGATTACATACAAAATACGTGCTGCGATGGGCAGCAGGTACAGCATGTTATTAATATTGCAACCAGTGCAAACAATTCTATTTACTTCAGAGCTGGACCATTCCTTACAACATCATGAAAATGGATTAAAGAAAAAACATTCTGTGAACAGCAGACCTGTCAAAGCTTTGTTCCCCTACAGATTTAGCTCTCCCATGTGCTCCACTTTCTCACTTACAGTAATTTTCTTCAATCTTTTCTGAATCCTCCAGCACTCCCCACCATCAGCAAGGCCATGGGTAGCACTGCACCCTGTTCAGTAACATCTTCCAGCTGTGTTAGGCCACCTGTCACCCTGCATGTGTACATCCATCATTTCACTGATCAAAAGTTTCCACTTTTACCTGTAAAATTCTTAAGAACTTAATGGCTTTGATACCTCCATTTCTCTTTCAGATTGGGCTGAATTTGGCCAACAACTTCCAAAGATACTAGAAGAAACAAAGAACAGATCATATTACAAACCTCACATTATTAAAAATCAAGGCAAAATAGATGTTATGCACATTTTTTACTTCTGCATCCTCAGCTTTTAGACTGAAGTCACAATCTCCCAGTTTTCCCTCAGTAATCGTGGACCTTTTATAAAAACCACCACCATCATGAAATCATGACTGAAGACTTTCAGAAAAAAAATTTAAAAACTACACACACACATAACAGATTGATTAAAAAGACTCACGGAAACTGGAAATATGATTGACAGCTCTATACACTAACAATATACTGAAATAATTAGCAAATATGTAGATACATATTTAAACAAGAGAATAAGAGTTCTTAAAATTACATTTAAAAAATCACTTTTTCATATTCTAAAAAACACATTATATTAAAAGAGCATTCTAATCCTGGGTACTCCATCCAAATCAGTTCATGCTGACTAATCCTTATTTTAATCCACCCCATCAATGACTCTTCCACTGAAATGTAACTACTATGTTATTAAGACTCCGGTCATACCCTGCCTCTGGGCTAACAACTTCATAGTGGCTAAAGGTGACAAGGCCAAAAGCAGGAGCCACAGACACAGCCGGATTCTCATGTATTGAGATCACTGATGAGATTCGTTTGACCTGTCAATTAGAGTATTTTTGCAGACAAAAGACTGGGGGAAGGGAGCTGGCAGATGGATCGTTGAAGTTCAAACACAAAGAAAATGGATGGGTGTTAAAGCACTGCAGAAAATACTAATCAAAGTCTGAATGATGAATCTGCTGGGGGATGGAGCGAAAGAAGAAACCACACAATCACCACATACCCTGTCTTTTGATCATCCTCAAAAATGAAAACAAAACCATGTAACACAACCAGAACACTAGGCAATCAATGAGAATATCCAGTTTATATTACTGTTACGGAGAAAACAGTCAAACCAAGCGTGACACAAAACAGATGCACAGCACACGCTGCATTTACTTTCAGTGTACATTTTTCTACTCAGAATATTTTTCATGCTACTGCATATGAGAAGACACAGCCAAGTTACTTAGCAGGTCTTTCCTTCTTTGACACTTCCCAAAAAAAGCCAAATTGCAACAATTAGAATCTGGAAGCTCCACTGTATCCAAGGACAGAGCAACTCCTGTGCCCAAAGAAAGGGCTGGCAGCTTGCCTTCATTCCTGGCATTCTCCAAACACCTTATTCATACACTTTGGTTCCAGCAAATTATCACTAGTGGAGATGTCACTGACATCTCAGAAGGCCCAACTGGCAGGTAGGGCCACCTGCCAAACTGCCAAGCACAAGCAGGACCCACCAACTGCAGTAACACAGGGGAAAGACAAACAAAAGGAGTGTGAGACTGTCTTAGAGGAAGAAAGGAGAGATGAGTGAAGAGATCCTTGAAGAACTTGTGTATTTGTCTCCCAGCTCCCAGAATCAAATTAATTTATTTGAAGTAGCACTACAGAATACACTCCAACTCGACTCTTAAAAAATAACAGCCACTAAAACAGCACATGTGCCCAAACGTGTCAGGGGCTGTACATTCAGAGGGCAGAGATCACTGCTGGATCCAGTTTCAGATGGTCACAAGTTCAGGTGATGAAAAGGTTACACATGTTCCCTTTCCTTAACTGTCTTTCAGCATTGTCACATACTTTACATTGCCACTTTTAATAATCATAAGACACTCTCATTTGAAGAGAAACAATTTTGTGAGTTGCAGGTATATCACTAAGGAATAGAAAGATATGGTTATTTTTCTGGCCTATAGGAGTGAATTGGGTAATATATTAGCTACAGTAGCTACCTTTAATAACAGATTAACACACATTAGTCAGTGATCAAACAATCTCACACATCGGCAGACATAGGAGATAAACATACCTATTATAAGCTTAGCAATGCATTTTATTTTTCCATTACTTTAGAATAAATATTATAAAACTGTTTTACAGTAAAGATTCCTTTATTCTTAAATCTCATCTAAGGAAAACATCAGTAAGTACATATCTTTGTGAGAGGAAATTCTGAACAGCAGTATTACACCACTCTCATAGGACATACTACCACTGAAATACAGTTACGGTACCAGCACAGAACTGTTCAAGTTAGGACAAATAGTAAGACAATGACATGTGTGTCACCATGAAAAAAGTATCTCACACCAACTAGAAAAGCTTCTTGGCATGTAGCAGGAGAATAGAGATCATGTTGAATACCTCAAAACTGAAGTAAAAAATAAAACGCTGTTGGTAGATTTTAGGCTACACTGAGTGGACCAAACTAAGAGTACAGGTGACACTGTGTGAATACCACAGCTCGTTCTTAGGCTTCATACAACGGTGATACCCTGCAGTAAGGAGAATGGTTCCATTCAAGCAGAATTCAGTCACCACTCCACTTCGGTGACAAGCTTGTCACACACGTCAGGGCAGAAAGACATGCCCAGAGAGGTCCCACTTTGAGCATCTCCTACCAGCTGCTACATTAAAAGCCAATTAACGATTCACAGAGGGCTGCCCTGACTGTGGCTCAGCGAAGAGGGAAGAACTGAGGTGGGGGAAACTTCAAAAACCCTGGGCAAAAGCACACAGCACTTCTTGAAAACGCTGGTGCCTATCCGGACCGAGACAACCCTCTGACCAGGTCCGGAGCTTAGCAGGTACAAGTGCACAGATCGTTCTCATTTCCATGCGAATGTCCTTTCATTCTTCCGCCTTTTCCATGCTAATGCTTGCATTGCCTTTGAAGATAAACGTATTACCAGAAACAACTCTCGATTAACAGCTCTACACTGTAAACAAGTGTCAAGGAAACAAAGGCTTGATGATGCTCTGTCATCTAAAAATACTATAAACAAAGTCCATGTTACTGATGGATAAAAGAGGGCCTTGTTCCTAATGAAGAGGATGGACTATTAGAGGAAAACTTACTTCCCAGCTCTATAGGATTTAGTGCATAAAGCCAGGGTATTCATTCAACTTCACTGGGCTTTGCGCTCCTTCCCAGCCCTACTGAGGGGACAAGCCGTAACACAAGCGATCTCAGGACTTACAATCAACTGACAATTAAGGCATTAGTATTTGGAAAAGTTCATTACAGCCTTCTGTGGAAAGGCATTGTGGAAACTCGAAGCATTATTAGAAGTGTGCTCTAAATAGCCTGCCAAGACAGCCAATCCAAATATTATTTTCACTCAAAGATAAAAAAACCTAACCTATTTTCTCCCTTTACTTAATCTCGGAAATTTTCCTGTATCTAAGTGATTTCACGTCTGCTGTCTTTCCAAGTGCCATAGTTTGGTATGTTTCGTGTGTTCTAGTAGTGACTTCCCCTCTGGGGTTCCCTCCTCCAACTGTGACCAAAAATAAACAGCAAGGTCTGTCCACCCTTCCCAGGTTAACACAGCCTCATGCATTATTCAACAAGGCTCAGAAGTGCAAAAGACTTTACTAAACAACTGACCCAGGGAGGAAGAGACAGAGCTTACATCACCATGTTCTTCAGGCTGGTAAGAAGGTCATGATCTATTCAGCATGAAGGGAAACAAAGATGTCACAAGGTGTTAGGAAAAAAGCGGATTTGGAAATTGCAACTTAGTTCCTCCAGATCTCTGCTAGTTTGTTCCCTGTACCCAATTCTGCCCAAATCCCTTTATGAATCACCTCTTTTCCACGTATACTTCTGAAAATAGAGACACAGTTACATTTTTTTAAAAAGAACAATGTCATACAGTGGCTGTCCCACCCATTAATACACCTCAAACCTGTCACTCTGTTATTTCCCTCGCAGGACATTTTGGGAACATACAAGCATATTGGCGATGCCTGGGTAATAGTCAGTGGAAGCAGGAATACATTTCAAAGAGAAAATGTAAGTGAGATGAAAATCCATTTCCAGATTTTCAATGGTTCCAGTGCAGCGTGTGAGTGATTTTTATGACAAACACAAACTTACACCACACATGTTTGTTTTGTTCTTATATACTGCTATTATCCTGGAAATTATGAAATTGTCAAATACAAACCAAACAGATTCAACATTCATTCCAGAAAGAGAACTAAAACTAGGATTCCCTTCCCAAAGCCATCTTCGGAAATTTATTTTGTTCCAGTTTTGGTCACTATTTTTAAATGGGGATGGGGGCTGGCAGTGTTGAAAAATATGACATATTCTTAAGCAATTCACTTGGACTAAATTACAAAATAATAACGTAACCATTTCACACTAAAAATGTCAACAAAAGGGATATTCCATAAAACATATTTATTTAATGAAATCAGTGTTTTCCAGTATTATATTTTTTACCAGCTCCTATAGCTAAGAAACCCAAAAATTACAAGTTTAGGGATCACAGAGTTTCCTGTCACTCATGACCATGGTAAATTGGTGCTTCATTGAGCCTATTAAGTACTATCTAAAGGAAAAAAGCACAGTGTGTTTTTCATTTTATAACGTACCTGAGCGGTCAAGCCAAAACAGCATCAGGGAAGGAGCACCACTAATATTCCTGTTCCCTGTATTTGAAAGCTAAGATATTGGTTTTCACCAGTTCTTAGGTTATGAGGCTTAAGCACATCAGCTGTCTTTCACTTTGCAGTGGTGGAACAAGGAGCTAAGTTTTACTGGAGACCCCTTTGCCAAAGCACACACTCAGGGCAGAATCCTGACCCAGCTGGTCCCAGGCGCAGCAGCCACTGCTGTTAAAGCATGTTCCATTATCCTGGCACCTTTCTAACACATAGGTTTCTCTTCCTCTTCTTCCCATCTCAGCCCCAAGGATCCTTATCAACATGCCCTGTGCAATTCATTATTTCAGACAACTCTTTTTATCAAGTAGTTTTGGATTAATCTCCTACAGTAAAAAAGCTTACGGTTTCTTCTCTGAGGACAGGCATTTAGTATCTCAAATAAATTGCTCTAATTCCATGGTGCTTACCTATTCTCAATTCTCCTTCCCTCCTTTGTAAGAATAAACAGGAAAAAAAATCTTTTCAATGCAAAAACCACAAAGCAACCCAGAAGGGGAAAAAGAAAAGGGGAAAAAAAAAAAAAAAAAAAGGCAGAAATGGAATTGATGCTGAAGAGGAAAAAAATTTGGGACCACTGGGATGAAAATAAATCACCACTAGAGCTTAGAAAGCAGGAGACCACCACAAAGAAGTTTCACAAATGTCATATTTTTATTCTGAAAACCAGACTGCATTTCTCAATGCTGGCAAAACTATTCATTAATAAATGTTTTCAGATGACACTGGACCTGTTGGAAAACTTTCAGGAGGAAAACAAACTAAGCCACCTTTCCCCAGCTTGTGGCACACAAAGGAATCAAGAGATACAAACCCAACTCTTACTGCAACCTCTTCAGAGCAGTGACTCCTGGACTTCAAAAATCATCACATTAAAACCATCATG
>VWZG01008793.1:0-117663 GCA_013396735.1 Grallaria varia | reverse complement strand
TATTTGTAAATCAGTGTTTGAAGAACTGTTTTCTGGTAGTCCTGAATGTCTTCAACTGACAAAGCTGTATTCCTAATATACGTGGCAGGCCTTGCAGTACATGTACAAAAGTGGCTGTGGAGGTGCCATTAGCTCCTACGTTTTGTCATACTATATGTTGGCAATGTTCTAGGAGACATGTTTACAGTGGGAATAGATGTGATCCTGCATCTCCTATGTTTGAACATGGGAAGACTGCTTTGGAGTACTTTGAGAACAGAGCTCACCTTGTGATACCTGGTAATGTTTGCCTCTGAGTGAGGTCAACTGAGCCTCTATTTCTAGCCGCTAGCATGGAAATATGAGCGACTGTTATGCTCTTTCATGTTTTCTGTAAAGATAAAATCTATGGTTCATGCTTTAATGTTGGCTGTGATTGCTTGACAAGGAATTGTTTCTGGAAATGAAAGCACTTTGTAAACATCAAGGGTACTTACTCTGGGTAGTACCAAGCTAATCTAGAAAGAAATATAGCTTTATTGAAAACTTGTTCTCTCTTCCTTTGCATGCCAGGTGTCTTAGAAAATGCATTTTAAGATGATAGCTGCACTGGAGTATGTGTAGATGGGAAAATGTTTAAAGCTGTACCATGCAAAGCCTCTTAAGGATGCATACTTATGTCGTGAGTGGTAAGCAAGCAGTGCAAATCTGGTAGTAGCTGTACACCATTCTTACATTAGAGCTTGCCTAATTTTATGGTGAAACTTCTGTTTATCTGTGAATAGTAGTGAAAAATCATACTTGGGGATTCAGGCCACAGTACTATCTCAGTTATGGAATTTAGTGTGCTTCTTTGCTATTAGCCTCGAGATTAAGGCTTGAAGTCCAATTCTTTAAGTGAATTAATGTTTCAGTACCTTGCTGGCTTTCTGAGAAGTGATGTCAACAACTTGGAGGATTAAGTTTAACCAGGAAACTAACGAGGAAACTTCTCCAAGCTGCAGTGAAATATTTTCTCTTTAAATTTGAAACTTACTGGTTGCTGTAAGACTGATCTGAAACCAAGGCTGCTAATGGTTGGGTCCAAATACCTTTGGTGCTAGTCAAAGGGTGCCTCACAAAACACAGGGTAGCATAAATGTGGTTTGTTCTTTTTTTTTTTTCATGTTCCCTTTATGCTCTGGAAAACACACTTGCAATTTCCTTTCTTCCATTTACCTTTTGAAAAGGAATTAGTTCAAGTAATTTTTTCTGGAGAGGGGAATATAGGAAGGCCTCCTTTAGAGGATTACTAGATTGTGATAAATCTCACATTTACTGAATATAATATAAATTTGAATAAACAGAATAGATATGTAAAAAGCTGAGTCCTCTGTAGATGTTATAGCAGGATGGGTTTTGGTGCACAATCATGAAATCCAAATTGTTACACTTTTTTTCCATTAAAATTTCATAAACGTGAACTAGCAGACTTGTCACTTATCTCATCAAGATTGAGACCTTAATCTCACTCTAACAACACTGTAGCCCAGAGTAAGAGGCTGGAAATGGATTGTTTTTTTCTTCTCTTGTTTGTACTGCATGTGTTTGCATGCATGTGCTTACTATTTCCTGATTTAAGGCATGCTATCAGCCGCTTGGAGATGATCTGATAAAAATTAACTGAAAACTGATAATTCTCTTACTAAATTTACTTGAGGTTACATTCTTGAACACTGAATTGTTTGAGGTCTCCCTAGCTGCTGAGCTGCTCTGAGAATTGATTCCCTTCCCAGTCTATGGTAAGGAACATGAATCTTTGATTATACAAGCTAGGGAAATATATTTAAGAGAATATACTGTTTCATTATTAAAAAATGCCTGTTAAAAGAATGGTCTTCATGACCCTGCAGGCAGTTCTATGCACATTTGTCAGTGTTTGCCATCATGAAAGCATAAAACTGGTGCTCAAATGCAAGTGTTACTTCAGGCCTCTTTTGAACAGGTGCTTTATAGAAGTCTGAAAGGGATAAATACTGTAGGAGAGCAAAGAGCAGGTTTATGAACTTGAATAACATCCACCTATGACAAATAGAACAGAAATTGGTTATGCCTTAACTTTTGGGTGGAAAATACTCTCATATGCAAGTGGCCGTAGTAGTTACTACCTTGCTTGTTACCTGCATTTGTGCAGTTGATTTCCTGACTAGGAAAACTGAACTTGAACTAGTGAGGTTTGACACAACAGTACAAGTATCTTAAATCAGTTGAATACACTGTAACAAACTGATGCTACAAGAGCTGTTTTCTCTATGTTCAGCTACTCTGTTCTCTAAAGGGCAGCCTCGGGAAGAAGTGACCCCACCAATCTGATAAGTTTTGAGTCGACATGCTAAAGATTTTTAACCTTTTAGAATGAAATAGCATATAAGCTAATAGTGGGTGGGATGATGTGGTGTAATGAATAGAGAACTTGTCAGTTCATCCCAGCAGAAGTCCTGTGAATTTTGGTGATACCAAGTCTATTTTGAAATTATTCAAATGTGGGCTTTCTAACTTAATGTTTAAGCAAAATGTCATATTTCTGCTGTAAGGTACTAAAGAATCCAAATAGTTATATGACAAATACAATTTGGCTAAATATAAGTGTGAAGAAGTACATTCCAGACTTGAGAAGCTGCTTACAAGACTTGAGTAATTGCTAATTAGTGTGGTTTGTGGCTAGTACTCATGCAGTCACCATAGTAGGAACAAATGCACTTAAGCCAGTTGTGGTATTTGGTTTCTGGCTTTTAGTCCTTCTTATTGGCTTGCCAGAAACCTGGCCTATGTATTGACTCACTTTCCACACTGATACAAAGAATGAAGAGATATTTGCTTTATTGAAAGTTATTAATTGGGTGAAACTTGGTTTTTTTAACAACTTGAAAGATTCTGAACTTGACTTGTGGCTGCGGGCATTATGCTGGTTTTCAGTGCTGTGTTGCATTTTTCTTTGCCTGTCCCACAGACTGTGCTCAGGGCAAGTCCCTTGCTGGCCACCACCTGGTAGATACACACTCAAGTAGTCACTTTCTGTAAAATAAGTGCTACAGGTGCTCAGCACATAGTGAAGTGATGATGTATTTGAGGATGTGGGTAGAGGAGTGGCTTGAAATCAGAACTCTAATAGTGTTAAGCTGTTTAAACTTCTCTACAGAGTAGACTTCTTTGAAGAGCACAAATCTTATTCCTTGCAGAAGGAAAAGCTCTCTACCAGTTTTTAGTAAAGAAATTAAATTATAACTATATGCAGAGGAAAAGTGGATACAATACAGTCTACTCATGCATTCATCTATGTAGGGAATACATAATGTTCTGAAACATTGTTCTCTGATGTTTTCCTCATGCATTATGCAACATGCTTCCCTAATGAAAGCAGGATAAGAACACCTAAAATTTTGAGTTAACCTTCCTCTCCTGAGGAAAAAGCACTTACTTGTAGCTAGTGGTGTCTTCCATGGTTTCCTGTCATTATGTTGCTCATCAATATTTGATACCCCTTATGCGATTATCTCTTGCCAGCCTTAGTGGTGCCAGTTGTCAGATCACATTCTGATTTTCTGCTCCATGCAGCCTCCTATTCATGGAAAGAGGTGGGCTTGATATATCCCTCATATGTGGAGTGTGGCTTTGCACAGGCATGAACAGCCTAAACCCACAAGTTGATGGTGTAATGTTAGTGTGCTGGTAGCTTCAGAAGGACTCAACTGGCCAAGATGCAGCTGCTACTTAACAGCCAGCAGTGATTCCTGCCTTCTCTCCTTGCTAATGTGGATTTCTTGGAATACACAGCTGTCCTAGCATAACAAAATAGCACGTGTACCACTTGAGTGGGCCTGTGGCCAGAGGGAAATATTCTACAGATCTAGTTCTTTGCTGGCATGGTTGCTTCTGATATAGTTCAAAAAGCCAACTCCTTACCTCCTCCTATGGCTGTCTTCTGAGGCTTTAAGTGTGCTGTTCATGTTTTCTATTCCCTATCCAAAAAGCAAGCAAATGTTTTGGATGGGGGCAATGAGAAGAAGGGGAGACAGACTTCCAGGGAGAGAGGATCCTGGAAAATGTTCTTAATGCTTGATAGTGATGTATGTAGCCCACAAACAGGATTACTAGTGATGGTTATCCAAGGTGCATCTGACATAAGTGGATGTGACTCTAAAGTGACGCATACTAATGGGGTTACTACAGGTGAAAAGAAAATGAAAACTACTTTTTCCTTTCTTAAAGGAGAGGGATTTTTATTAGCTGAAGTGATAGCTGAAAACAATTTTACCCTTTTCATTTGACAGTCGAAATGCTTTGCTATTAACCTTGCTCATAGGCAAGGAAAAGTAAGTTAAAAGTAAACCTTGAGACCCTTTCATCTCTGTAAGTATAAGGGCCTCTAACATCACAGATACCATCTCTGGTAGGAACAGAACTTGAGTTCTACTGTGTTTTTCTATCAGGATTTCACTTGAAAAATGGTGCTTTGAAACCTGGTGGGGAGGGGGCATGTGTTGAAGTCCAGGAAATGGGCAAGTCATTGTTTCAAGTGCTAAAATACAGGATGATGCAGAGTTCCCCCCCCACCTTTTTTTTAACCATACTAGAATGTTTCAGTGAAAGCCACAGCTGTCTCTTTGTGCATGGGTATACAAAGGCACACTTGCCTTCTGTGAATCCAATGCAGAGCAGTTTGAAAGTGCAAACATATATTTCGCAGATTACCATGGGAATCACTTTAATCAGCTTTGAGACCTGCTAATGCTGTAGAGATCTTTGAAGGACTACCGCTGTTTTCATCTCCATGCAACCAGTGCAAGAAGAAATGAACATCATGTCTCTGTGCCATCGCTCGAAGAGATGCTTCTCTCTAGGTAACTGTACAATGGGCAGCTGCTTTTGTTGTGCATTACACTGAACTGGGGGTGGCCAGAATTATGAACAACAGCTTTGGGAACACTTTATAGCAAAAGGTCACTATGTATTCCGTAAATCTTTCTAATCTAGTATTGGCTAGAAGCCAGTGTTACAGGCCTCCAGGCTTTTAGCAGAAGACAACAGATAGCTTTAAATCATGAGGATATAAATAGAAAAACATTTATTTTTCTTGTCTAAATTGTTCTCTTAGAAATCAAGATCAGCTGTGCTTGCAGCTGATACGCTTAAAGCTATTAGTAAATTGTTACAGAGCAGATGCATTACAGAAAGGAAAAAAAGCACTTGGGTGTCAGGATGCTAATAGAATTCTGATGTGCCAAGGATATTTTTAGCTTCAACCAATATTGATACAGGGAAACAGGCCTCAAAGGTGGGAGGAGACAAGGCTGGAACTGCTTTCTGCTAAGGATTAGCTGTGGCTGTCAGTTGTGCTAATGGGGTTTCTGATGGCTGTTTTTTGAAGTATTCTACTAATCACACAACAGATACATGTACCTGATAGTTATGTACATGGCCCAAAATGGGATTACTAGTCATGGTTATCCAAGGTGTATCTGACAAAAATGCTAGAATTTTAGGGTCTTCCTTGAGCAGTGGGATTACTGACAGGAGACATGCTTATTTTTGTTTGAAGTTTGAGTACAATTTAACTGTAGTTTCTGCCACCTCATGTTCACTTTTTAAAAACTGTTTTAACAATCAAATCTCTGATATGTTCCAGGATCTACAGAAAATGAGACTGGAAGAAGGGAGTAGCACTGCTGTTTTGCATTGTCAAATGCAATGGTTTCAGTGTTCTTAATTTTTTTTCCTTTGTATAGAAAGATTTTTTTTTTTGCTGAAAATTCAAAAGCAACTTGAATACCAAGTTGTTTTTATTTCAGAGGCTGGGAGTGAATGTAGAATGAACATGATGTGTTTTCACGTTTGCCCAATTAATTTGCATTTGCCCTGTTGCTTTGTGCATGAAAATGCTTCTAAGTTATGCAAAATGGGTAGTTCTAAATCTAGTACCGTCTACAGTGTTTCAGATGCTGAATACTTGATCAGTGTTTTTTAATGTGTGCACGTGTTTTGAACTCAATTGACAGCTTGTAGGCTATGCTAATCCAGGAATTAAAAAAAAATAAAAATGTTGATGTGACATAAGCAATAGGTGAGTAGAAACATTGTTCTGCAAAGTCTCAAAACATGTCACCACAAACAGAACACAGAAACAGTGCCTGGTACATTGACTTGTCACTAACCAATGCCTCGATTACCTCCTTCAAAGCTGCCTTACTGCTGCTTCTTGTGGGGCTTGTTCAAGACATGTTCTGTTGGCTGGGGAAAAAAACTGATGACACATTTCTTTTAGTATGCCCTGGTGTTTTTATACTATTTAAGTTGGTGGAAAACTTGAGCATGTGGAACTCATAGGTACCTTTCAGAGTTGACTCTGAGTTTGAGAAGTCTGAACAGCTTTAAGAAAGCCTATTGCACATGAAATGTTTGGATTTAAACTTGAGGGGTTTCAGTGACAGCTCGGGAGGTTCCTTGGGCTTACTGGAGCTGCAGTACTTCTTGCCTATTTAAAATTCTGGTGTTGAACAGTAGTTGCTGAAGCTGAGTATTCAACTTCATGTCAGGCTATTAGATCTAATTCATATGCTGCCTGAAATTTTTTTTTCCAGGCCTCAGATGTATCACTGGTTCTTATAAATCAGACACATGTTCTGTATACCAAAAAAACCTGCTGGAAGTCCAAGTCGTGGTGACAAACTCCAAGCAAATTCACAATCTGAGTCTGGAGAACAGAAGAAAAGAGTAGAATAGAACTGAAGCAACACCATTTTTGTTCAATGCAATATGGGAACTTGAAACTAGCAACAAGCCACTTGTATTAACTGGTGTCAATTACTAGTGCCCCAAATGTTTTTGTAAACTTAGTCTGGAAGCTGGGGAAGTATGAATTAACTTTTTCACTTACTAGTGATACAGATTCAACCTTGGAATTTAGCTGATACTTGTGGCGATGAAGGTTAAGCATAGTAAGGATGGATCATGTGTAGTGTTATTAGCTCAGCATTATCAGCAGAAGCTGCTTGTTTTTGATATTGAGAAGGTACAAAATTACTTGAGATGGAGAAGAGCTATTTTAGGCCAAGTGCTGTTTCTCTTGTGGTCCCACCAAGGCTGTGTATGAGGATTGTTAGAGGAAATAAAACAGCGGGGCTTTATTTTGCTGTTACAGGATGCAAAAAGGAAGGAACTGAAGAGACCTTAATTCAAACCACAGGCAGCCCTAGGCACCTTTGCTCTCCCCTACCTGAGTATTCTGCCAGCTCAGTTTTGTTTTAATGTGGCTGTCTGCTGCTAATACAGAGGGAGGTGAATTTTATTGAATGAACCTGCTTCTTATCCCTTGCCTCACTAAGAGTTCTATTCCGTCTCTTGAAATACACAATATTTGTACACAGTGGTGCCACTGAATCTGCTCTGTATACAGTTTCTTCCAAAATATAAACTCCTGAGGCAGCATAATTCTGGTTGCTGCTATTTAGTTCTCTGCAGTGTCTCAAGCATTCTGCTAGGAATCTGTTTTGTTTGTGACAACACTTAGCTGGTTCATTCAAATGAACTTGGGCATATGCATCAAAATTCAGGCTCCAGCTGTCTCTGGGATGCAATTCCATTTTCAATTGGAGGCTGCTCCTCAAAACAAGCAGTGCTTTATGCCTTGAATTTCTTAGAGTTAAGAGCCTTCTAGTTAGTAATTTGAGATTATTCAGACCATTTTCATTGTTGTCAAATTTAGTTTAAATCTGGAATAAACATAAGAAGTGACTTGACAAAGCATGCACTATTCCTTTTTAGCCTTAACATTAACAGGGCCAAGCAAATGGAGTTCTTGTTCTCAGAATTTCTTTAATCTCAGTAGTTGCTTTAGTATCAGCAAAGGCTACGAGAAGCCTTGCATAAATGTGTGCAGTTCTAGTTAACTGAGAGCTACTGATCTTGTGTGCCTGTTAACATAATTGATCAATCGACTATGAACTACTGATCCACCTATACTGTATGTCTGTATCTATTATAACACTGCAGTTCTTCTGTACTTACATGCCACGGTGAATTGGTCCTCCTTGGACTGACCAGTACATCTAAGTTTTTCTTTTGGTTTAGCTGAGCTCCCATTTTATACCAGCACTCCCTGCAGTGATCCCCAAAGTGCACTGTGAAGTGTTTGCACTGTAGGAGATTTAACACTTACATATTCCTGAAGACCGGATTAACGCATCTCTTAAAGACTGACAGTTGTAAGCTGCATGTAGCAATCCAGGCTTCCAAGTAAGCAAGCCCAAACTAGAAGCCACTTATTTGTCTTGTGGTGTCAACTGACTAAATGAATTGTCCCCCCAATCGGTCTCAGAGTAGGCTGACAAATGATTTCTCTCTAACATGACAGCTTCTCTCCCAGGAAGCTTGATGGAAGCTCTTTCTGCATGGTAACTTCTCTTAGTAGTTACTTACTCTTATAGGCAACTATTCTTAAGTTTTAAGCAACTTGTGAAATCCATGAACGTTATCACGTATGTGAACTTTTCTGCCCAACAATACCCTTCTTAGTCTTGTTAATGTTGATAATATACACACATTGCAAGAGAAAAGGAGTAAAGTTACTGACTTGTGTCTGTTTAATTTTGTCTGCAGTTTCTGGGTTAGCTTGATGGATGACAACTTCCTCCTTGCATCCTGGAATCCAGAAAATAAGGTTCATTTGGTCAGCTGTCTCTTGTGCTTCTGAAGATTCATTTACTCTTAATACCCTTTTGGGGCTACTGTCTTCAACTTGAGACATCTTCATCCGACTTGCTTTGTTTATTGGTCTGTACTGTGCTCAGAAAACACTTCCTAAATACTTCCTACCTTCGAAACTGATTTCCTGCTGTGCATTTCTAAAAGATCTGCGATAAAGGTATAGATGTCTTCCTGAGTTCTGATTTGAACAGGGAAGTTACTGGAGAGCTTTAAGTCTCCCTGCCCCAAGTTTGATTTGTAGTAGGACTATTCCACAGCAGTCTAAAGTGGCTTGAGCTTTACTTTAGCTGTTGACAGACACAAAGTCAGGTTAACTTGTAAGAATAAAATCTAGTGTGAAGAACTGCTCCAAACTGATGATGTTTTGCTCACTTAGTATCCTCATCGTTTTACTGGAACATGCAACTGCTTAAAAAAACCCAGACAAAACCAAAACCCCTGAAAATTACAGGCATTTGGAGAATGTACTCACCAGTCAGAGTATCAGAACTGTTATATTGTCCCTGGTCTGTAAGAAAAAACAGCACCTTTCCTGGGACTATATGTAATGCTGCTGATGTGTCTGCCTGCAGAGGGGCTTGATCTGTCTGAGTAGTCACTAAGACATCTGCAATAGCATTTCAGATGCTAACTGTACTGATGTGTTGTCCATTTCATTAGTGTTGCATGGTGGCAAGCATTTCAGCCTATTAGTGTACAAGGCTCATTGTAGTGTTCCTAGCGCCTGGAATGACAGAGATGGAGGGATAGCTGTTACATCCAGCATCAAGAACATTTTCTGATGATATTTTGAAGGCTGTGTACATGTGTTCTCATGCTGTGTAATTTGTATCTAACAACTGCCTGCTGTTACTAGAATTTGTAATGGCCTCCTTGTTATCATAGACTGAAGCACCGAGTGTTAGTGTTCTGGTCTAAAGACTTTTAACTGCTTATGCTTAGCCGTCATGTTAGCAGAACTGACACCATTCTGTTTTTAGATAACTCTTCACCATCTAAGCTGATTAGATGCTACTAGACCAGAAGATCAGTGATAGTGAAGTCCCAGGTGAAAATATACAGTACTTTCCTCTTTTTCCTAGTCAACTTTCGCATTGCAGTGGAAATATCACATTTGTTACTATCATGTATAAAATATTGTTTTTTGTAAACAGAAGTTCTGATTGGCCTCAAACCACAAGGAGCTCTCTTGGGAAAGATGAGGAAAGTTTTATAACTGCCTATTAAAATTGACCAGATTGTTCATATTTTCATGATTCAAGTTAATTGGGTACCAGACTTCTTAACTGTACCTACTGAAAACTTAAAGTCCCTGAAAGATAATATTAGCATGTTAGTAACATCCATGGTGCTGTTTACAGAACTTAGTTTGCAGTAAACCAGATTTTTAAAAAAAAAAAAAAAAACACAACCCTACTAAATACATATTACTTAGCAATTTTTTTTTTGTTAGAAAATGTTTCATTTCTTGATGCAATTTGCTTTACTCTTAAGATATAGAGTAAATGTCATCTGGGCAGGAATACTGTGCCGTGTTTGCCTCTCTTTAGCAAATGAAAGAACCATTTTATTTCCAGTAACTTAAAGCAGAACATGATTCTTGAGAGAAATGAGAGGTGTCTCGCAACTGCAGTATTAATTTCCAAGCTGTTGCTATTATGAACCCTGGTGATGTGCATGCAGGTGATCTAAAGACATCTTACTTTGCATGACATAGATCTGTGATGAAGCATGCTTGTTGAAAAGTACTTTTGATAATAGAAGAGCTAGAAAATAAAGACTCCACTGAATTCTTCCAGAACTTCCTTTCTTCAGACATGAGTGTGTCAGAATGTTTGCCTACAATTTTACACTATGGAGCGCTGTAGAAGTTTTCTAAATTCTTTACCTGACAGTGTTACAGCTTTTACTTTTTTTTCCGCATGAATTGCTTATAACTCAAGGTTAAGATAACTCAGTCCTAGTGGGAACAAAGCTTTCCTGGAGGACCTGGTAGCTGAGTTCATGCCCTGCATCTCCTGTTGAGAGCATGCTGTGCTCTGTCTCTTTGAACCTTACGCACTTTTAGATTATCTTTCAAATGTGTTTCTGTTGAACACTGAAGGCAGATAATGAAATAGTGTATTTCAGGGAAACCCAGCTTGCTTAGCCAAGCTTCAAAGTCACTGTTCATGTATTAACTTGCTGACAGTTCTGAACTGCAGAACTCTTCATTTGGTGGCTTCTTCCATACTCAATTTTTGACAGTAATCCTGTGGAAAAAAAAAGTTATCCCCAGAAAGTGAGAGTGTTATTGAATCTGGGTGGCTTGTTAAGAACCAACTTTGTATTTCAGTGCAGGGAAAACTTGTCTGCCACCTCTCTAAATATGGCTCTTAGGTTCTCAGATGTTCACTTTGCTAACTCTTTCTTTGAGGCTTAACCTATAACAGCAATGCCATGTGTTTTGTAAATGACAGAGTTTGGAGGCCTTTGGTGAGGCTCTCTTTTGCTTCGAGGAAAGCTGTCTTTGTCTCTTTATTCAAAACTGCAACTTACTACAGTTGGGGGGTACAGAGGATTATATATTGCTACTTAAGCTTTGACTTGTGACTGGATAAGCCTAGAACTGTTCTTGTGGCGAGAAGGGACCTCTGGAGACTGAGACCAACTCTGCTCAAGTGGGGGCAGCTTCTTTAGCTCAGTGTCCGTTCTTCTACTAGGTCTTAGTTCTGCAAACAGTATACAGAATCAGTAGGGTGATTCTTGACTGGAAACCCTCTTAACATTACTTTAGTTTGTAAGTGACATGAAGAAGTCTGTTTGTTGAACCTCCGTGTACAAACCGGCTGTTTCTCATCCTGATGGTTTTGCTGTCTTGGTGAGAGGCTTAATTTCTCTATTATCACTTTTCTTAAAAATGGAACATGTGTTAGAACAATCAAGCACATCACCAAGCCAGAAATACTAACTAGCTGGCTAATCTTCTTAAGAGAAAAGCGATAATTTCAGCATGAGTTTTCTTGTGACTTGTGACAGTTGGCAAGCATCTCAAGTGACTCAGCTTGAAAAACACTACACTTTATTTACTAATCATACAGAAGCTATGGTTATTACTGAGCAGACACTGAGGAGACAGATACACATGAAAGTGTCATCTTTGCAGGCCTAGTAAAAGTATTAAGCCATAATTCATTGCTTTTCAAGTGATAATAAATGCCATGTGAATTTGTCAGGGCTGCAAGTCTGGTTTCTCTTAGTGAGAGAAAGCTATAAAATCTCCTTATTTTTGTCAAGATTTAATTCGATCTTTTTTTAGAAAATAAACTTGTTAAATAGTGTGAAGTAAGCCTTGAAGAAGTGAATGGCTTTATAAAAGGGAGCTTATAACTCGTCTGACTCATTGAACTTTTAAAGTGTGAAATACCTGCAGTAACTGTCTCATGCCTCAGAATTGAAGCAAGGTATATTGGACAATGTTTAAACTTTGCAAGGATCTAAGTAGTTGAGTTACCATCCCTGGAGATGTTTAAAAAACACATGAATGTGGTGCTTTGGGACATGGTTTAATGGTGGACTTGGCAGTGCTGGCTTCATGATTGGACTTGATCATCTTCAAGGTCTTTTCCAGCCTAAACCATTCTATGGTACAGACTTGAGATCAACATAGTTAGAACATCTAATATCTGATGTAGCTAGACATGTGAAATGAAGAGGCTGAGTGACAATGGTCTATTACCAGTACTACTACTAATTGAAGCATGAATAGTTTTATGCAAGACAAATTACATAGCAGTGATGCAAATCTATGGGTGAATAACAGAAAATACACAGTTCTTGTGGGAAAGACACCTTCCCAGAGTGCAAAGTTGGTGTGCCATAACATCAAGTCAATGAGTAATTCCAATGGATACAGGGAAGTAAGCTCTACTATTAATAAGAGCTGCTGGGACTTCAGTTTTTAGTTACTCCACTCTAGAAGGTGATCAAGTCTGCTGTATTTGTCCATAGCTTTTCTGAAACAAGGAACAGAGGCCAAGTTGGTTTTATCTGACTGAAGTGATGGTCTGCATGTGGTTAGGTGTCCTTGAAGGGGTTGCCTTATGAAGGTGGTGTAACCCCTGGGACTGCTGCCCACCAGGAGCCCCTTAGAAGCTCAGGGCTCCTTAACTTGTTAATACAGGGAAAGGAGAGCATCTAGTAGTAAAGGTTACTGTCTGCAGGCTTTTTGGTGTGGTCTGCTTAGTAACGGGGGAGGGAGGTGGAAGGCATTCCTGATGAGCAGGATTATTGGATAATCTTCCAAAATGAGCCTTATTCCACTAAGAGTTGAAGCAGCTGACTGGAGCCACTTTGGGAAACAAAGACCTTTTTATAGCTGTTTTTACACACAAGTCTGCTTTGGAAATATTTCAGTGCATCCACAGAATAAAGCAAACTATCCTTGTGGTACTTGTCTTAGAGCAGCCAAGACCATAGTGTGTTAAGTAAACCTAAATAACTCTGAGCTGCATTGACTTAGTTAATCCTTAAAGTTGTAGGACAGCTTCATAATACTTTGCAGAGAGGAGAACTAGTCAGCAGGAGGATTTCAAGCATCAGAGGGAATTCTAAAAAAAACAAATTAAGGCCTTTGGAAAAAAACCCAATTTTTACAGCATGATTGTTCTAGAATAATTGTACTTCTGTTCTGGAGGGTGATTAGGAGAAGAGATGAAAGCTGCTTCTTTGCACTTAATGCTCTTAAGAGTATTGTTGTTTGATCTCCTTTGCAGTTACACAACATGAAATCAATGGGAAAGGACAACAAGTATCCAGTAGTGCTCTTAGTTCTGTTTTTTCTGAAGGGGAGAAGGCTCAGCAAAGCTGAGTGGCCCTCTGTGTTGTGGCAAACTTCTTTAGGCTGAGTAACCTAATATAGCATCATAATGGCATGGTCTTGCATAATGTATAGTCTTTGTATTTCTTTCTGAATTTGCCCTTTTTCACAAAGTAAAAATTACCACGTTGGCATATTTTTGCTCTCTGAATTAGTCTCAGCTGAAATGAAAGAATATCAATTAATTCGCCTCGTACTTACAAGTCAGCTTACTGTCTCCAAAGCATGAATTCACAGTGTGCAACACTTGCCTTGGGCAAGTTGAAAGCACATCAGTCTGTTAATTACATTAGCTTTATTGGCCGGCTACTAGCGCCACAAAATTTGTGTGCTTGACTGTATCCTACTACGAATGGGTAACGTTGCCCTCCAGTGGCTGACGGCTAGAGGACATAGAGCATGTTTTGCACTAGCAAGAAAGTATCAATCATTGGGAAAGTCTGCGATGAGTAGGGTGTTATCTTAGAACTGTGTTTTGTTTAATAGGGCAAGTTTTCCTACAGTACCAGCACTTAAGTGCTCAACATACTAAGGCTCTATAGGACTGAAGGCTTTCCCTCAAGCTTTAATTAAGGAGGGTGTCATTTCAGGGGGCTCTCCTATTCACTGCCGGAGTCCTTTTTAGCCACTGTCTGATCAGATCAGTTCAGTTTGTTTTATAGTGTGATTTTAACTTTATACAGAAATCAGAAATAGATTTGGCTTTACCGCAGTTTCTTCTAAATGTTAACCTTTGAATGAACTTTGCGGATAACCCTAACATAACACCTTTACTAAATTCTTACAAAACAAGTTGTCTTACTCTTGTCTAGAGCCACCTGTGCTAGGTTGTATATTCGCTTGTTCAATAAACTGATATTCTTATCTAATATATTTACAGCTCAAGTAACTTAAAGTACCTCCGTAGCTCAGAATGGAAGGGAAAAGCAATAAATCTGTCTCCACAACGCTGCTATGCTCCGAGGCCTCACAGAGGCAATAGCTACCTCTTTTCCCTTATGTTTTCGCGTTCTTTCAATGCTAACCTCATCAATGCTTGTGGAACTTAGTTAATTCCCCCCAGAGCAGACGGAGGTGAAAATAAGCCGAAGAAGCCGAAAAGTCGAAGCTGCAAGTGTCAAGCAAGACAGTCTTTTTTCTCATTTCAACCTAAAACTGAATCTTGGAGTACAGACTGCCCAGCCAGCCCCGCTGCCGGCGGGGGCGGCGTGGCGGGGATGATGCGCCGCTCCCCGGGATGCGGAGGAGCCGAGCGGAGCGAGAACCCCGCGACGAGTGCCGAGTGCCGCCTGGCCGGCCTGCCCTCCCTGCCCGTTCCCCGGAGCCTCCGGNGGCGGGGCGCGGGCCCCGTGCTGTGCCCGCCGACAGCTGGCTGTGCCCCGCCCGGCCGTTATTTGCCGGCCGCCGCCGTGATATAAACAGCGGGCAGGGCGCTCTCCGCCCGCCCGCGGCCCTTCCCTTCCCTCCGCGCGGCGCGGCCCCCGTGGGCGCGGCCCCTCGCTGACCGCCTCCCCTCCGCGCTCTCCCCGCAGGACCGGTGTGTTCCACTTCGGGCTACAAGAAAGCGGATGATGAGATGTCCGGAGCCACGTCCGCGGCGGATCTGGACGAGGCGCCAGCCCGCACCATTTACTTGAACCAGCCCCAGCAGAGCAAGTTCCGCGACAACTGGGTCAGGTACGGAGCGGTCCGCGCTTTCCCCCGCGCAGTGCAGGCGGCAGCCGCGGGCAGGGAGCGCTCTGGCCCCTTTCCCTCCTCACCCTGCCCACGCCGCGTTTCAGCACCGCCAGGTGTGTCTCTGCCGAAGCAGGAGGCTTTGTTGGGTACGGGGGGCACCGGGGAATCCAAGAGCAGCAAGGGGGTGGGCTGCCGGAGTTCGCAGGGTGGGAGCTGCTGGAGCTACGTGGGAGAGACGCACGAAAAGGGCTTCATTTATGGAGGGCCACTGTATTTCGGAATAACGGGACCTACTCAAGTACTCCTGGATGCAAGGGTGAGCTCATGAAAATGTAGTGGAAGTCTTGGATAAAATCCACTACGTAAACTCGGTGAAGGATTCCCTTAAAGTAGCATTCAGTTGAAAGAACTAGCATAAGTATAAAAAATAAGTATGGAATAGGAAGGAAGAAAAATTACATCTTACCGGGGAGAAGATGACTACAGAAACTGCAAGCTGGCATCCCCGTGCATAAAATGTCTGTGTTTTTTAATTGAAGACCAGAGGTAACTTTCTTGATGTTTAGAGCCTTTCATTGCAGGTGTGTGTGTTTAGGACTTCTGGTGGGATGATTAATGCCCTGCTCTTGCAGTTTGGAAGCACAAATAACATGCATTGCAACATGGCATATGAGGATGTGTAACATAGGCAAGTTGTGGTGGTGGTGCTTGCCACATTTGCCTGGGGTTGACTGGGTTAGCTAGATGAACAGATGGCCCTTGTCATGAGTAAGGAGGAGCGTTATTTAGCATCTGTTTGGTAATGCAGATGTTTGGGTTATTGTTCATAGACTAGTTTACACAATGAGTGCTCTTATAAAAAGAGGAATTGTATATCATGCTGAAGTGATGCTTTCCATTAACTGTTCTATTGTGTGTATTATCAAGGGTAATTCTAAAAATATCCCCTGGAAGGATGTTGTGTTCTGGACAGTGCGGCAACTTACTTAGATCTGGTGTTCTCATCAACTTGGACTTGTTATATACTTTTCTGGGAAAGTCTATGCTTTATGAGTAGTTTAAGTGACAAGTTTTCTCAGTGTCTTTCTTATCCTACCTGGGTAGCAACTGGATGTTGAATGTTTTCTTGCGTTATTTTTCCTTTACTAATTCAGAAATTACTTTGACGGTATTCTGTGGATAGACTACTTGTGCATTTCCTGCTTTACAGAGAGAAAAACATGGAGTAGAGGGTTGGCAGAATCTGTAGTTTAGGTTTTCCAGAAGGGATTCTGTTCTGATCTGCCAAATCTTACAGAAAAGTGGTGTGTGACTGCTACCAAGAACTTGTCCTGACAGTGCTTTTACCAGAGAGCAGTTGTGCTCAACTTGCTATCTGGAAGCTGTCCCCTAATAGCTGTACAAGTTTCTCAATACCTTTTTGCATCTTTGCCTCCTGAGGCGTAGCTTGAGTCATGAGGACTAGTTGTGTGTGAGGGATAGGACAAAATACAGGTAATGTAATAGCAAAGTAGAGATATTTTCTTTACCTGATTAGGAGTCTTAGCTCCTTAGTGTCACTTGGAAATTAAGTTCATTTTATAATAATTTGCTGCTGCTTAGTAAAAAAGCTTTGATCTCCGACTTCTAAAAGGGTGATAGGCATTGCCTGTGCTCCTTCCATCTTCTGGATTAGCTTTCTTCCCTCAGCCCTATGCTACTGAAGGCAAAGGTGACTTGAGCTCGTAATACCGGAGTAAGGGGGCATTGTACGGGGTATGAGTGATTGGTTTACTCACTTAAGTATATTGGAGTTTATCTTGAGGAACTTCAGTTGTGTATTGCCTTCAGACTTTCTTACTTCCTATGTTCAGCTTCAGAAATTGATTTAGCACTGGATTTCTCTGTACTGTTGGATTCGCAGATGTATTGTCTCCATAGGAAGCATCAGTGTACCACAGAGCAGGGTGCTGTGTAGGCAGGTAAATGCCTGTGTGGAAGGGCTTATGGAAAATTAAACTGATGATAAAACTGCTTGTTTAAAATCATGTGAGTTCTGACTGCCATATTTTTGCTAGTCATCAAGGATTCTCTGAGTAACAGTGGGAATTTGTGAATATTCATAGGAAGTTTTTCAAATTAAGGGCAGGATGAAATAACTTTCTCAAAACAAAGGAAAATACAGCAAGAAGTGAAGGTGTAGACTGGAGTGAGGTAGATTAGTGACGCAGCTTTTTGTGTAAGATGTTCTAAACATCTTGAGTTGCTTAACTTTTGGGTGGACAGCCACTGTTCAAAGTGAATGCCAGTGCTTGTCCATCTTATTTTCTCTGCTTCTTGTCCTGCTGAGGAGAAGCATGATAGAATAGATCAGGGAGCACCAAGCGTCCAGCCAAGGTCAACCCACCACAAGTTCAGAAACAAGCTTCCCTATTGCCTTGAAAAACCAGTGGAGCACGTGTGGGATGTGATGATAGGGATTTGAATGCTGTGTCAGTACTTCCGAGATCATCAAAGTAATGGCATGAATACTTTTCCAAATGTATACTCAGTGAAGACTGGATGTTTTACTTAAAGTGAGAATGTTCTGTAGATTTTGCATTTATGTAAACACAATTCCTTCATGTTGCATAGTAATATAAGAATCTGCTCTGGTATCAGTGGCTTGTGCTGAATGTATAATAGTACTGTAATGACTTTTTTTCTAGTGCATGAAGTTAAGTGATTTGAGCCCCTCGCTTGGTGTTTATGTTAATGTTGATGAAAAAGAAATTGGACTTCTGGTTTGTTGATCCAGGAAGAACAAGTGTACTGAGATAACTTTAAGGACATTGGAAATTGTTTAGAATTTTCTAAGGGCATTGAAGTTGCTCTTGTAAATGTTGCTTTAGGTAATACTCTTCTACTCCAGGCCCTGTAGTGCATTGTGGTGCAAGTGTGATTAGCATCTGAATCAGGACTCCAAGTTCAGCCTCGGTTTGTGGCTTGAGTGGGAAGCTGGCCCAGAGCAGCAGTCAGGAAGGGCAAAATTTCACTTGTTTTTAATGGGTTTTGAATACAAAAGTCTTATTCAAAAGCTTCTTATCAAAACTGAATTTGGTGTCTTCATCTGTTAGGGAGGTCCCAAAAGTTGCCTTCTGATATCCTGAAAATCCTTGGTTTAGTGACTTGTCTTCCATATAGGCAAAAGCTAAATTCTGTTAGAGGCAATGAGCAAAAAGTCTTCAATGCTTACTTTTAGATCATACAGGATCTTAAGACTCAAGTACAGGTGAGAACAAATTTCTTCTCTCTTAAGGCAGAAGCACTTCCACTTGGGAATTTAGCTCTGAAGACTGTAACAAGACTTCTAGTAGCATCACAAGTCCTGTGTTAAACAGACTACTGTTTAACTGTAGTCCCAGACTGTTCCATCAGTGTCTGCAGGATGCTTGCTGGTCACAAAACTGTAGACATAATCTATTGTTCCTTTATTCCATCTGTGTGTTGCATTCAGTGAAGAAAAGTGTGGTGCATTGACTTGTGAGTAGGTACGGTAGAAGCCACTTGTGATTTTAGAGGTGTAAATGCTTTTTCAATGTGTGTGGAGGTTCTCACTAGTGCTTAACGAGTTCCTCCTGCTGCAAGAGGAGTTGCCGGTATCACTAGCCAATTAGTATTGACCCTTGTAACCAGAGTAATGTTCACTATGATCTGTTTGAAAATGTGGATGGTAGTCCACTTTTATCTACATTTATCTGAATTTACATTTTATCTGAATTTATCTGCACTTAGTGGTATAGCCAGGTATTCAGCTTGTGCTAATATATACCTGTGCTCCTTAGGGAAAACCGCACCTACTTCTGTTTTTTCTTGGTAGAGTTCAGGCACTGGCCGTTTGTTTTACTGTGTTTGTATTACATTTGGAAAAATCTCTTCTGTTGTCATGTCAACAGGCTGCTTGCCTGACTGCAGAACAGTGTTTTGTAATTCTTCAAGAGAAGGGATGTATTATTGTATTCTGAATGGTACAAGTTTAGCCACACGTTGAACTAATCCTCTAACTTTATTCAGTTCTAGGTAGATACTGTTCTGAACTTAAAAATGAAATACTTAGTGTTACATGCTCTTGTAAATAAAAACCTTGTTTCCTCCAGTGTAGCTGTTGCTGGTATTGCAATGTCTGTCACAATGAGACAGGCTTGAATATAGCAAAAAGAATAATTCTTTTAGCCCTTAAAACTCACTAAAACTAACTGGTATTGTTATGCCTGCTGTTGTGTTTCTAGATTGCATCCGTATATTTGAAGTTGCTGCATCCTTGGTCTTAGTGGGCTACTCCTAGGGCCAGAAACCGTGAACAGTTAAATTGTTGAATTTTGTCTGGATGAAAAAACCCTGAGATGTGCAAGTTCTAGTGCTCTTCCACCTGTTGCATGCTGAGCTCTCTGGTATCCTGAAATGGTTTTGGATTTTTTTGGCGTGATTATTTTCATAACTCAGCAGTAGCACCATAATAGGTGAATTAAACTGGGTCTTCATCTTCTTAAAGTCACCATCTAAGCGACTTTGAGATACTGGTGCCAAAGCTCCAATGAAGCCCGACTTCATACAAACAAAGCTGATTTGCCTTGTATTTGTTGAATAAATATTAGCCCATATTCAGTAGTGAGTCTTGTCCTGTGACTGCATTTCAATGTATTCCTCCTCTGCTGGTGATCTCCATGCAGAGAAAGAGGTGAACAGAAAGAGACTAAATTTTTTGGTGATAGTCTGTGGGGGTGAAGTCAAAGGAGTTGTGTTTCAGGACTTGGAGGTGGCAAGTAAAATAAAACACACTTAGTGAAGTCTGTGCTACAGACCTCCCTGACTGCTAGTGGTCTATAGAAAAAGATAAGAGAGCAGGAAATTCTCTAAGTGGACCTAAAGACAGCTTAAGATATGTGATAACTGCATTCAGCTTAATTTCTGTGGATTGTAAAGGTAATGACATTGCTCTCAAGACTGCCTAAATATTAGTCTCTTCTACCTGGCCCTGCTTGTCACTAAAATAAAAGCTACTTAAATTGTGGTGACACTTAGAGGTGAAAAATGGCTTTAAAACTGAAGTTGTCACTCTGGCTTTTAGACCGCTAGCTACCTTATGTGACTTGGGTGTTGTGTGGGTTTTTTGTTTTGGGTTTTTGTTTGTTTGTTTTTAGTCATCTTCATGTCGATGCTGTGAGTTTAAGTAAAGGCCAACTTCTGTTTACACGGTAACTGAATGTGGTACTAAACTTGATTCATTAGACAGTAGTATTTTGATGTTAACTGTTCTGGTCAGCTTTATGTTTGAGTTGTACCTGCCAGCAGGGCTACTGAAAAGCAAGGGTATATTTCTGTAGTGATGGCCTGACTAGTACACTGAAGTATTATCGTGCCTTCAGAGCTTTTAGTACTGTACAGTCTTTCTTTAGCGTATTTGTTATGGAAAAATAGCCAGGAATCTGTTCCCCTTTCTGTATGAATTTCATGAATAGAGAATTAATGGAGAGGCCTTTTCTGTTTGCATGCCTTGGGAAAAGCCTCCAGGGTACAGGATTTGGAAGCAAAAGTGTTATTGCTTCCATTAAGTGTGGCCATGAGGTCTGGTTTTCACGTTAAACTGAGCGTAAGCAGTTGTGGCAGTGCCTGCTCTGTATTGAAACTGCCATGAGCACTTCTGTAGGAGGCTTTTCTAGTGGAAGTAGTGCTTGCTTTGATAACATGAATTACATTAATTGTTGGAGTCTTTCACTGGTGATGTATGGCAGTAACGCTGATGATACTGGGGCAGTTTGGCATAAGGTACTTGAGGTTAGAAATTCTGAAAAAGCCTTATGTGATTAGGAGTTGATCTTAGTGAACTAGAAAGTGATGGGTCTCTTGTGCTTCAGTGGACAACAGTTCATAATGTATCTTCGTGTACTTTTGTCATAACAGTGGTCTGTGTAAAGATAGCAATGAAAATGAAGCACTTAAAGATAAGCTTGTTGCTGGTCTGGCTTTGGAGGAAGTGCAGATAGCTTGTTTGTCAGCCTAAATATCTTGCTCCTGAAATGGAACTTGTGCATAAGGGTAGGTAACGCTACCTGCCAGCAGAATCAATGGTAATCAATGAGTGTTGCACTTTGCACCCTGCCTTTTTACTAGGCTTTGTAATAGCATGCAACACTAGTGATGTGCATTGCTATAAAATAATGATGTAAGAAGTATTTGAGATGTCTGTGCTAACTTAGGCTTTTCTTCTGTATAAAACACTCCTAAATCTCAGTGACTGCTTGTCTAAATTCTTGTCTAAAAAGCTGTCTGTTTTTTTTTCTTTATTAATTTGGTTATATATGAGGCCTTGAATTTAACTAGAATAAACTGCACTTCAGAAGTTTTGGTGTTGTATTGCAGCAGTCACAAGCCATTGTGGCCTCCCTAAAACAAGGTCTGATGCAACTTGTCCTGCAAGGGAGTGTGTAGGCTGGGTTGATATGTTCTGACTTTGAAACCTGTATGAAACAATAATTTTGCCCTAAATGGTATGATTTGAGGAAAGAGGACTCTGAGATTCTAAGGTGTGATCAGTTCCACTTTATACAAATGAGGGGAAGAACCAAGTTTTTCAGAGTGGTGCCTGTAGTTTCTTTTTGTGGGAGTTGATCCTATAGAGGAAATAATAAAAACATGTGGGGAAGTGGTGAGGTGCTTGAGATTAGAACTGTCCCACTGATAAGTTTTCTGCGCTTTGAAGCTGCTAGAAGTGTTCTCAGTCAGTCAAAATTGATTAATTCTAGTATGTTTGAATACTCTTAATCAGTTTCATTGTCTGTGTGGATAATGTTAGATGACAGATTTGTTCCTCTTCTCTAGTTTTGCTGCAGCTTAGCTGGGAAGTCTTAAAAGGTTTGATGTTTCAGTGGATAGGAAGAAGGTCTGAGAAACCTGTTTCTTTAGACAATTATAGTGTCTGACTGAGATGGAGTTCATTTTCCCATAGCAGCCCTTGCAATGCTGTGCCTTGTTAGCTAGAAAGGTGTTGATACCACCAGTATTTTGACTACTGCTGAGCAGCACTGGCACAGCACCAGTGCTGTTTCTCAACATTCCTTCCTCCTGCCCCATGGAAGGAAAGATCCTGGCAGGGGACACAAGTAGGTCAGCTGACCCAAACTAACCAAGGGGGTGTTCCATACCATATGGCATCAGATCAGATATAAAAGCTAAGGAAAGAAGGAAAAGGGGGGGGGGTTCCGTTTGTTATTTGCAGTATTTGCCTGGTGAGCAACTGCTATGTGTGCTGAAGCCCTGCTTCCCAGGAAGTGGCTAGACATGGCTTACTAAAGGGAAGTTATTTTCCTTTTCGCTTGTGCATGTGCAGACTTTCGCTTTAGTAAAATTCCTTATCCCAGCCTATGAGTCACTTTCCATCTTATTCTGTCTCCCCTGTCTGGCTGGGAAAAGGGGACTGATAGAGCAGCTTGGTGGGCACCTGGCATCCATCCAAGGTTACCCCACCACAACAATATATGAACTCATATGTATAGGATGTCTTGGAAATTATTGAGCAACTGTAGGAGAGTGCAGGGAAAGGTGGAAACAAAACAGGCGCTTAGACTATGGACAGTGGTTGTTCCAGAGCTGGATGACAGGTATTCTAATGTGATGGCTCTTGCTTCTTTGTTTTGCTCTGACAAGCTTTAAGCAATAATGTTTTGTAGTACCCAAGCAGTTGTGCTTTTTACTATGCAAGAGCAAGTTTTGCTTGCTTTAAACTCCTCTGTTCTGACCCAAGCTCAGAGTCTTGTCTCAAACTGTCTGAAGTATTTAAGCACCATGTACACTTTTCTTAGCTGACAGAAGCCTACAGACCATAAACAGAGTAGTGAAACCTTTGCTGGCTGGAGTCTTCCTCTGTGACAGCTCTAGGCTCAAGGATTCATCTGACAGCAAGGCCCTTTGATTGAATTGGGAGCTGCATTGATTCAGGCAGAAATTTGTCTGTGATAAAAACCAACACTAGTTATGCAGGACCTAATTTCCAGTCAACCAGTAATACGTTCATAGGCATTTCTGTAATTGCTTCATATAAGCCTTTATGATGTATTTTTGGGGGCATTTGTAAACAGTAATTTTCATGTCTTTAGGAAGTTTCATGATGAAAATACACTATCTACTGTGTGGGTAAGGAGGTGGATGACCTTTTATTGTTATACACGTGTAACTGCTAAGAACCTTGATCATGCCACTTGAATTTAGAGCAACCTCCTCAGTATTCTGCAACACTGTTTGTTGGTGGGATGTTCCTATGGATGGGTTTTCTTTGTTTTTTCTGTTAATTTCACTTGAAATGTGTAAAGCTTGCTGCTGTACGTCCTGCAGCAACAATGACTGCCTGGAGGTAGCTTGTCATACTGCTTCTGTACTTCAGAGCTATGGCAGAACCTCAGATGCTGATGTCGGACTTGCTGTTAAGTGTCATGTGCCTGGCAGGGCCTTAGCATGCACACACCATTGCACTGAATACAGTATTTGAGCCTTCAATTCAAGCAGATCGTCTTGGATTTTCTGGGTTGGTTTTTTTCCTTCCTTCTCTGTTACAGGGCATCTGATCTTTTTGTATGTATTAATGGAAACAAAGCCTGTTTGAGAGAAGAGTTCAAGTCTGTAACATGCACTTTGGTTACCCAGTCCCTTTGCTATGGTTCAGATGTCTGCTAGGCTTTCTTGGTAATTGTTCCTGCAAATTGGTGTGTGTTAAAAGCACCAACATCAAGCGATATTCATTCTTCAGCTCTTGGAGAGTATTTCAAGTATATGAACTGTAGCGTGAGTAGCTGTGGGTGAATGCTGCCTAGGGAAGGACAGTTTGCTGTACTTACCCTGGAAGTGGGACCACATGTGTCTCAAGAAGGTACTGTGTTCTTAGATTATCCTTAAGGTGAAGTTCATCTCAGAGTTGTCATTCTGAAGATAGGAGAGGAAGTACTTTAGATGACTCATGGGAGAAATGTGTTCAGCTGCACACTGCCAGCACACATACATGTCTCAAAGACATAACTGCTCTGTGTCTATTACTGACAAGCTGCATCTCTTCAGGGATTATTCCGTAAGTAAAACTTGGCTTTATAAAATGGTTTTGGGAAACAGGAAAAAGGGCAACCATGGAAGTGGTTATGCAAACATTACATTTGAATAAACGGAGGAACTCTGCTGGAAAACTGCTACTGAGTTCACTGCTTTTTGTTTGAGCGTTATTGAAATAACTAAGTAATCCTTGATACTTAAAGTATGTCAACGGCATTAACTTTTTCTGAATTATATGGTGATTACTCTGAGAAAAATCTGTGCTGCTGTAGAAACAGGGAGGCCAGACTCTTTCAGCTGTACTTGTGTATCCAAACTCATTTGTTTGACAGGGTTTTGTACTGTTCCTCCTGACTTGCATAGTGTCATAACTTGTAAAGTGACATATGAATTAAGTTGCAGATATAGAGGAGACATGTCTTCTAATGTTTGCACACCTGTTTAAATGTTAAACTTGTGTGGTTAAGCAAGGTTTGCATAGTTAACAGCTGTTGCTTTAGGAAAAACGGGTTTATTTGGTTCCCTCTATGTGCTCCCCTCACCCTCTCCCTGCCACAACCTGTCTGTGATCTGCAGGCCTGGTGTTCTTGGAGTTGAGTAGCAGCCACTTTGAAGACAAAATAGCTCTGACTGGGGCTGGCCAGGAAGCTAACCTGCTCAAATATTTGTCTTTAGTGACCAAAACCATGCTATGAGTGAGCTGATGGATATTTTTTTTTTTTGTGTTCACCTGTAGGTTTTTACTTTACTGAGCTTTGACCCTGAACTCATCTACGATGCATATGTCTTTTGGGAGGGAGCACAAAGCTTTTTTGTATTTAAGTATTGTGTTTGTTGTTTAAGAGGTGTTCATTAGGGCCAAATCAATTGAATGCTCCTCCCTGGCATAGACTATTAGTTAGCTTTTTGTAAGAAGTTGTCTTTTTGAGAAAGAACATGTACCTGCTTTTCATACAGGGACACGGTTGCTGTTCCTGGTCTGTATGGGAACAGCTGAATGTGCCCATCTCTAATTAGAGTTGTACACATTTTCCGTAGGCATTTGTCAAGTTACTTCAGCAACAGGGAACATGGAGTGACTTAGTATGTACGAAACTTTGAAGAGCGTTGGCATTAATGCAATTGCTAGAGTAAGAATCATGTTTGGTCCAGCTAACTGTCAAGTTAGTAAGTGATTGTTGTTAATAAATGTTTCAGCTTGGTTGCAGTCAGAAAAATTCTTCCTTTAGTATAGTCATAGCAATGTGATATTCAGAGCAATACTATTGTGATATAAAATCTACCAGTGCTTGATTTCTAATTAGTACTGCTTGGGGAGTTCACTTTTAGGTCTAAACCGTCAACTTGATTAACTCATATTTTTAAGTCACAAGAGAATTCTGAGATGTGTGTTTAATTATGTTCTGTGTTAAAGAAAGGTTATTACACATGAGAGAAAGCATTTAAAAATACAGTTGGAAGAAATTAACAAGTATTTCAAGGAAGTAACTTTGTGTAACTGGACTATGTTAAATGCTTTAAATCTGGATGCACGATTTCACTCAGTTGGCTTAGTTGATAGGTTCTATGTTGAAGTCCAACCACCTGAAATTTCTGTAAAATATCATGCTGGATATTTGATTACACAGGATTCTGCTGAGTGATAATCGCAATAGAAGGTTTATAAGCTGTAGTGATAGAAATGTTGTCATGTTTCGTTTTATAAGACATCCAGTTAAAGTAATATCTGATTTCCATGAAGTGGAATAGGGATTTGTATGTACTTGAAAAGGAAACTGGGTGAGAAGATAGATCTTAATTGGTTTTTAATTGATGGTTTTTTTCTTTTACTTGCTCTGCCAATTCTGCTGTACTATTCAAAACGGTTTTGTATAACAAATTGTGCCATGTTGTATCTTTTTACTGTTTGATTTTTGGAAGATGCAGTGGTGTCTCATTAAATGGCTTGGAGCTGGGGATCAGGAAGATCAGAGGGAAAAGAAAAAGGTTAAAGCAAATAAGTTGTCTTGGAGAATGTAGTTGGCCAACCTTGTAGATACAAAGATAAGAAAAGCCCACTTAACTTAGGTGCTTGTGGGTTGTAGTAAGTTTTATGCATAGCAATCCATTGTGAAAGGCAGAACATGTAGCTAAAGCATTTGACTATACTAGTTCTTCATAATTTCTGAATAGTAATGCTAGAGATGTCAGTTGGCCTGGAAGGCTCATTTGTGGGGGAGAAAGGACCAGGGGTAATGGGAAGGTGCCCTTGGCACTTCTAGGAAATTACAGTAAAACAGCAACTGGGAAACAATTTTGCTTTTCTTGAAAGGAGTAACTTAATTCTCTTTGTTTCTTGGAAATACCAGACTTCTTTATAAAACCAAAACCAACACAAACCAACCAACCCAAAACCTGGAACAAAAACAGCCAAACAAAATGATGCCTCAAAACTCCTGTCACTGGTTGTCTGGCCTTTGCAGGGCATACTCAGCTTCAGGTGCTTGGTTGGGCATCAGCAGGAATTGCAGTTTTAACAGAGTTATAGTGGGGGAATGTTCAATGCTAATTGAATGGGGAAAAGGAAGGGAGAGTTGCTCTTTCTACTCAATAAAAGGTTTGGGTTTTTTTTTACCCCCCTGTGTAATGGAACACTGTGTGCTACTGGATAGACTTGGTCATGTGTGCAGTTCAGAAGCTTCTGCAGTGTGATGAATTTCCTTGTGCTGTCTCAAGAAAGCATGTAGATTACTGGGTTGTAACTAATGTGTTCAGAGAGTGAGGACTTTGCAAGATCGAGTCTTAATCTCTTTGAGGTTGGTTTTAGTAACTTGACAGCATGGTTGGCTTATTTGACTCATTTGAAAATGGAGTGGTTAAATCATCATGTTGTCTTGCCGACTTTTAATCTCAAGCAGTATTCATGCCTATTATGGATTTGATGTGAAGATGACAAGAAATCACATGGATGATTGTCTAGTTAGTGCAGTATGTTTTTGTTTTCAGGTAGAAGAAATAGTAGTAACATTTTAGTGTTATAAATATTGTAACTAATACGTGTTTATATGTAAAAATCGTGGGGGAAGAAAGTCACAAAATCTGAATGCGAAAGTGTGTATGGTTCTGGAGGATTATTTGAGGGTGAATGTACAGTGGGTCTGAACTAGGAAATGAGGCATTTTAAAAATGGCATTGCAGAATTTCTAATTTCTCTCGTATTTGACTGTCTCCTTCAAGACTTAAATTCCTGTTTGATGAGGGGTAAGCACCTGATCAAGTGTTCGTCACCAAGATGAAAGATTGCCTGTCCATGGTGCTGAGATTGGGTTGGGTTGTAAGTTCTGATAGCTCATCTGATAAGAGAGGTATCTGTGATTGAAGTGGGACTGTTAGCATTTTGGGTCTGTGATACCTCTTGCTTGGTACAGGTCTCCATCATGACAGAAGGAACTCAGTTCCTCCATATTATAAATATGTCTTTATCTTTGAACTGCCTTCTAACACTGGCTTTTAGAAGCCTACTTCTAGCTTTTTAGTCATGATTTGTGATATTCTGATGAAGTACTAAGATGAAAATCTTCTAACCTGCAGCACAGCCAAGTACAGTGTGGTGACATTTCTACCTCGATTCCTGTATGAGCAGATCAGAAAAGCTGCAAATGCATTCTTCCTCTTCATTGCCTTACTGCAGGTATTGTTTTATTGCTTTGCCTTGTTTATAAAATGAAATTGTAATGCAGTGCAAGTTATTTCAGTTATTACGCTTAAATGCAAATAAATTCTTAAATGTATTTTAATAGTAATATTGAGGTATGTACAAGACAATTGAAATTGGAAGACAACTTAGATACTTCTTTCAAAATGTTTTGTAAATGTCAAACTCCATTTTTTTCTTGTGAAGTAAAAATAAGTAGTATCGTAAGACATGTAACTGTTGACAATAGTGAGAAAAGAATGTGTTGATTTTTGTGAAACTGCTGCCTGTTTAGGTAGTCCAGGTTATCACTGCTTCCTGGTGAATGATGTAATTTGAATAGTTTTCTTGTGAAGAGAAGAGAAATAGAAGAAAAGGCACGTACAACAAATTGATCTTGCAGTTTTATGGTGGTGTTTCTTCAAATCTACTGAGACTTTTGGCTAGTTTGCCCCCTGAAACTGGATGTCAGTTGGGCACTAATCAGAACGCTCTATGTTCTCCCTTCTGAGAGCTTTGCATTAAATTCTGAATTTACTGGAAATTAATTTTAAATAGAAATACTAAATGACTATATCTTTTCCTCTGTTCACAGCAAATTCCAGATGTCTCTCCAACAGGAAGGTATACCACCTTGGTGCCATTGCTATTTATTTTAACAGTTGCTGGCATCAAAGAAATCATAGAAGACTATGTGAGTATGATTATAGGGAAGGCTGTGCTAAAGACCTAATGTTCAAAAAAATGCTGTAAAGCCATATATCTCTGAAGTCTGAGTCATTATTCGACAGCAGCAAAATATCCTTTTGATTTTCAAAGTTCTGAACTTTTCTGTAGCACACTGAAATAAGTATTTTCAGTACACATGGTGAAGAAGAAAACAATATAAGTCAGGATGCTTGTTTTCAGCTCTTTGAATGTGCTTATTCTGCTTTTATTAGAAAGGCACAGTGTGTTGGCCACTGGAGTCCTGATAAATACATGGCCTTTTTAGGTGGTCTGGAAAATGGGGGGCAGGGAGGAGACAAGCAACCTGAGCACAGAGCATCCTGCCTTGGGGAATCTGCGCTAATGTGCTTGGATACTATTTATCGGAAGGAGGTCTTTCTGCTTGCCAAGTACTGATAAATAAAATAATTTAACTATCAGTCTAAACAGTAGCACATAGAATATATAGTACAGCTGCCATCCAAATATAGTATTCCTCGTTGTTCCTTTTGTTTTTCTTTCAAAAAACCAGTTAGAGACTTTTCTTTCTTGCTGTTGATACAGATTTGAACCTGATTTCCAGCATGGTGATTCTCACAAGTTACTTTTTGTAGTCTTTTATAAACTATTTGGATGATTGGTGTGGTTTAAAAAAAAAAAAAAAAAAAGAACAAAAACATAAAGGCAAAAATGTCCCAATATATCATCTTGCAGTTTGTCGTGTTTTAGTTCTAACGGTTTTGGAATTTGTAATGAAGTGTAATGAGGTGTAATAAATGCTTTGTTTTCTTGCAGAAAAGGCATAAGGCAGACAGTGCAGTGAATAAAAAGAAAACAGTAGGTAAGATGAAACAGTCTTTAAATACTTGAAGTGCAAATAGTACTTTTGAACAATTCTGTTGTTTTTAAGTCATGATGGTGGGGAATTCACGTCTTATGGACTAGGTAGTTAGCAGTGTTAGGATTTTACTTGGCCAAATATTTTAGACTGATGCTTGATGGTCTGATACTTAAGGGTCATGTGTTGGTGGGGGGGGTATTAGAGTTGATAAGTTCATTACAATTCTCAGGTCCTCCAAGAAAACCAAGTAGTCTTCTTCCCTGCTGGACTTCTCCATCTTCTCCCTGCCGCCGCCCCCAAAAATGCCAACAACTCTCCAAAACACTAAAAGTCGGCATCAAAAGAATTTTAAGATATTTGTGTAAATGCTGCTGCCCACAAAATATAACAAGTCTGGGGATTTTGTAGCTTGATTTTTCTGAAGTATCACTGAAAGAGAATTTAACAGTCATATCCACTGGATGCCTCCATGTATCCTCAACTTATTGACACTCCTTGGCTCTCTATACCTGAAAACATAACTTTGATTTTCTTTACCTCCCTTAACTGAAAACCTGTGCAGAAGATAAATGGAGTTTATCGGTGGCCACCCTGTAATTGGCCCATGCCATAGGGCAGGTCCATGTTCCCATGTTGGACAGCTTCTCTTCTGTTCCTCTGTGCAGATCTGCAAAGTTAAAAGGGAACATAGGGACTTGAGCTCTGAGTAGAGCCCCTTCCTCAGAAACACGTACACCTGAAATGTCAAAAAACTAAAAGAACACTTTAAGGAATGTGGGCAAGTGAACAACCTGCTCTCTCTATGCTTTGGACAGTGCTGCAAATGTTATGCCTGTTATTTTTAGTGACTTTGGTGCTTAAAAATTTGAGTTGATTCATTAAGATGCTATCTTCATCAAAAAGCATTGCTTTACCAGTTCTCAAAGGTAATTTCTCTACCAGAGTCTGGGAAGATGTTTCAAGAGCATGAATGCTGTATTTATTAGTCATTGGAAACTGGCAATTAAGTGCCTGTAGCACAACAGGCCTTGTTATAGGTAATATGAAAGATGGTCCTTTCAAAGGTTGCAGAGCCAGTTATAATTCATTTGTAGTTGGAGAACAAATATTAAGTAACAAATATTGGGTAGCAAATATTAAGTGAAGTTCATCACAGTAACTGTGGAGAGAGAACACAAGTATTCTAATGGAGCTAAGTAGAACTTGAAAAATTTAGTTCAGGTTTCATTTTTTGTTTGAATACTTGAAATACAGTTTTAAGTATCAGATGGAAAATTTATCCTCATACTTCTTAAGAGGAAGGCTAAAGAGGCTCATTCTTGAGACATGTATTATCAGAATGAAAAGCTAATTTAGGTTCAGAGTGGGATTAAGATGAATTAAATTTAGGTTCTCTGTGTGCCTTTAGGTTCCTTTTATAGCCAAGTGATGTCTAATCACTGCACTCAGTTTAGAGAGCAGTTGAGCTCACTGAGGAATAGACACCTGCTGTCTGCTTGGCTGTGCCCTGGACTCTACTGCCTGCTAAGGCCAGTTGCTCTTACTTAGCAGCAGTCATGTAGGCTTTGCATTTATTGTCATGTTAGTCTTTTAGGGAAGTAGTGTACTTTCAAAGTGCCTTTCCTGTATTAAATGTACCATTGAAAACATTGGATTGCCTTGCAGAGTGGCTTTGGTATGTAGAAATTAAATTCCCTTTGGAGCAAACTCAACTGCAAGTTCTGCTCCAGGTGTGCACTGTACATTTCCATTAGGAGATAATGTGTTGGGCTCTAAACCACTGTTTGCTGTCTTTGGGGGCTGCTTGTGGTGTTTATGGAGATGATGTTGAATCAGACCAGACTACACGTAATCCCAAGTGAAGCTTCTGAGTAGCATCTTGCATAGCTGTAGAGGGCTCAGGGACTGTTGTGATGTTTTGGGCCTCTCACTGTCAAATAACAGAATGGAGTCATGAGCGTTTAATGCTGTACAGGATGCACCTGAATAATAGACACACACAGGGCTAGCAAACTGTGGCACCAGACTGGTGGGAGATGCTTGCGCTTCAGGAGCTGCACTTCAAATGGCCCTACATGCCTTGGTGTGAGTGACAGCATTAAGTCCTAGGTCTGGAAAATCAATATACTGGGTTTTAGTCTTGGAAAGTTTTAAGTAGAAGGTTTATATTGAAATTCTGATTTTGGGTTGGAACAGTCTTTTTTTAGGTACTTGTCCTTTGTTACTTTAACTATTTTGACAATGAATAATTCATCAATTTCATCCATCTGTAAGTATTATAGGGAAGACCTGTTTTTTTCTGTCCTTTGGAGTGCACCTATAAAACCGGGTTAAGCACAGTAGAAGGTGCAAAATTGCAACGTCATAATTTCTGAACTATAGTATGTCTAATGGAAGCTTTTTCTTTAGACTATGGGGTTATGAGTTTTAAAGAAAATAGTTGCTCCACTAATTTGCTTGGCTATTTAATTTTAATAGTTCAATGGATGTCAGTATGCATGAAAGGGAAATTATTTTCTGAAGCAAATTGTCTACAAGACAAAGTTCATGGCACTTGAACTGCAAAATACCTTCATTGTGTGTGACCATGCAACAGTGTCAACTGTTTGTTGAAATGTCTCCAAAACTTTCCAGTGTAATAGGGAGTAGTTTAGAGCAAGGTACAGAAGATGCTAAGTGTTGCAACTCTTCTCTGAGGGTTTGAGGTTTTGAGTCAAGGCTGCAAGTAGTTGGCTTTTCACTTGAGATTCTGGACTCAGGCCTTCTCCTGATTTCTGAACTAAGCAGAGCTCAATTGAGGCATGACACTGAAGAGGGAAGGAACAGGTACACCAAAACTGTTTTTTCCCTAAGCTGCATATACTTGTTTGGTTGAAAGCTCAGTAGTTTTTGGCAGTGCTGCCCACCCATTTTTTATCAAATAGTTTACTTCACTGTGAACCATTCACTGTAATATTAAATATCAGGATTCAGTGCTCCAAAGCGTGTGGCCTGATGACAGGAATCAAGAGATGGGTTTCTTGTGCTTGATCTGCTCTTAGAAGTCTTGCCTGTCCGTTTGTGGACTGGCCTGACTTGGGTAGGATGGCTGAGGCTGTATTCAGCAGAATTTTCTTCTGGGAATGTGCTATGGTTTTCAGATGAGCCATGTGTATGAATTACATAGATCTGAGGAGAAAATTGTTTGTAGTCAAATTAGGGCACTGACCTCTTGAACTTTGTGTTGCACACTGTACTTCTTGAACACCCTTGAAGACTGCCTGTAGCTGCTTTCAATGAAGGTGAACTGGCTGTACTCAGACCTGGACTGGATTTGGTTGCTCAGCAGTAATTGGGCATATTTGACCTTGCTGTTTTGGCTGGAGGAATATTAAGAATGTAATACAGTCATCTGGGGGAAGTATTTGAATGGAAAAGTGTGTTCCGGAGTAGATGACCCGTGAGTGTGTTATGATGGCAGTATGGAACTGGGGCTCTGCAGAAACAAGGTGTGTTTTAATGTACCTTGTTTTCTTTTTCCTGTTTCAATGTGAACTTCAACAACTAGAATTTTCCTTCTGCCGAAATTGGTCCTTCCTTTTCAGCAGGGCTTTGAGCTTGCTTGGCAGTTAAGACTCACCCTTAAATGGGCAACCGGTAATGGTAGCAAGGGTGGATGTGTCAGAGTCAAAGCATGATGAATAAAATGCAAGGAAGAAGATGAGAATTGAAAATTCTGTGGTAAATCGTATGCAGAGTAAAGATGATTCCTCATACTGGTTGACAGTGAGCAGGAATGCCCTTTGTTTTAAGGAAGGTCACTTCCCAAACAAGGAACAATGCTGCCCATCTGCATGTTACTATGAAATGATGCCACGAAGAAATCAGGCCACCAACTGTTGTCTAGCAGGTGTTAAAAAATTACATAAAAATGAAGGGCAGATTATCCCTATTTCTTGGATTCATGTGCCTGCAGCTGTGGACAAAAGTATTGTCGCAGCTTCTGAAAAGTACGGTTCTGATCTGTATTAATTCCTCTTCTGGTCAGTGTTTGCTACTGCTGATACAGATTTTTTTGACCATTTATCTGAATTATGGCTATTTATTCTATAATATAACTTTAATCTTTCTTTCCAGTTCTAAGAAATGGGATGTGGCAGAACATTATGTGGAAAGAGGTAAATAAAACCTGGGGATGGGATGGAGTGAAAGGAACTGTTGAAGAATTATTCTTGCTAAAATGATTTTGGAGGCCTGGAATTAATGTGCACTGTGTGAGAATTGTGTCACTTGGAATGGAGGTGGTGGGAGGGATCCTTTCTGTTGCAATAGTTAAAAATGCCCTAAGCAAGGTACCTGAGCACCCACCTTTAAATCCTAGTACTGTCTTACAGTGCAATGCTAATGAACTGTTGTGTTTTTGCTTGCGCAGTTAATAAGTAAACTAAACAGTATTTTGTTTGTAGTCCCACCCAGAAGAGTAACTTTCACTGCAATTCTCTACCTTCTCTGCAAGTCTAACTTACTTTGCTGTCTGTGCTAAAAAGTTCCCAGGGTTTGAGACTAATTAGTAAGCTGCTTGTTCAAGTAAGGAATACAAGCCCTGCTGTGGCACTTGGGAACAACGTTCTGTGAAGCCCTGTGCCAGGATCTGGTGAGCTTTGTTTCCAGGCCATGGAAGTTGCTGAAATGCCTTAGGACGTATCGATCTAATTGTGTCTCTTAATGCCTTTTAAAGGATAAAATTAGCCCTCTTAGCTAAAAATGGAGGAGAAAGTGCACCCTGTTAAAACCTCTGGGAATGAGATCAGCCTCAAGACACCTAAAAGCAATTCTGCTGAAGTGTTAAGCTGTAGTAAAAACTGAAGATTGCTAGGCCTTGTGGTGACTAGTGTTGGTTCCTGTTCATGCTGTTCCATGTCCTATTTTTGTAGAAAAGATGGTGAATTGATCTTCAAGCTGGGCCTGGAATTTGTAGTTTGTTTTTTGGTTTGTTTGGTTTGTTTGTTTGTTTTTTTAATACCCTTAGATATTTCCTGGGTTGATCTGTTAGGAAATAACAGTTCTGTACTATCCACCTTGATCGCTTTATGGCAGACTTGTGTTGGGAGCTTTTTGTGCTGAAATTGATAAGGAATTTATTTTCAGTGGAATCACAGTAAAACTAATGAATCCGCTTGTTCAAACATGCCATCTGTTTCAATTTGTAAGAATTAATGTCTTAAAAGTGTTTTAAGCCCATTTCAGACTTGCAGCATTGCATTGGCACTGAGCAGCCTGATGCTCATCAGCCAAATCTGATTTATTGTTTTGAGTGCTGTTTGATTCTTTTTAGAATGTAAGTCCCATGCATGGGACTAACTAAAGGTACCAGCCTTCAGTATTTCAGAACTCAGAGCTCTGCATGTCTCAGATGTAGCTATGTGTCAGGGAAGAACTGGATTGTATTACATATCTGTAGAGATGATCATGATACTACTTGTGACTAGTACAAGCAGTGCATCTATGAAGAACGAACGAAAAATGGAAGTGAGGATTGGGTAGGTAAGTAATGTAGAGAAGGAATAGATGAAACTCTTGGAACTTGAGGGAGGTAAAGTTTAAAGATGGATTTTTCTTTTTTTCCTCCCTAATGGAAGAGTTTTCTCTATGTTAAGACTAAAGAAAAACTCTTAATTTTGGATAATGGCAAAATTATAGAATAAAGTAATTTTTACAAAATATAAGCCACAGAAGTTCACAGTTGCAGTGAAAAGTACTCTGACTTTTAGAAACACTGTCTGTAGCTGTTCTGTGCATGATGCTGTTCTTCTGAGTGAAAGAAAATAACCAACTAACATTGCAGACAAGCGAACTGTTTGTTTTTCTTTTCCATGCTACTGTACTCCTGACCACAGGTAGCAGTAGGCGATATTGTGAAGGTCACCAATGGGCAACATCTTCCAGCAGACATGATCATTATATCTACCAGGTATCCAGAATGGGTGTGGAAATGATGTGTCTGATGAACTGAGGTACAGAGCACTTGAATCTCTGTATTTGCTATTAACAAAACCAGACCTCAGATGGCACTAATTCTACCCCACATTTAAAATGAAATTTCAGCCATGTCAGAACACTTTGCTTTACTAGGCAATGATTCATGTATCAATATAATTAGCCTCTTCAAAAAAAAAAAAAATGCTTCTTCAAGATTTCTTAAGTTACAAGTGCACAATAGTATGTATTGATGAGTTTGTTGCAAGACTGAAGGTCCTTTACACAAGCTTCATGCAGTCAGTGGCTCAATGGCCTTCTGAGAATCCCTCCACTTAATTAAGGAAGCTTAAGTTTTCTTCCAATTAATTCCACTGAGTATTTAGCATATTTTCCTGCCCCCATGGAATGATTTCTCTTTCAAATAGTAAATGTAAAAGGCTAGTCCCGCTGACAGCAAATGACAAAATAGCTTTCTGAATTTGGATACAATGCATGTATGCTCAGTCTCTGGCATGATAGCAGCATGGTAGTAACTTGAGTCCTGCTTGGTTTAGTTTGAAATATGGGACAACTTGTTCATCTGGATATGCTGACAAATGAAGCTTGGTCATAGAATATCCTGAGTTGAGATGCCAACAAGAATCACAGAAATCCAGCTCCTGGCCCTGTGCAGGACACAGTATCACATCATGTGCCCGAGAGCATTATTCAGATGCTTCTGAAACTCTGGCATTGCTCTCCAGCATCTCATTCCCCAGTCTGTACAGGGTTGCCCTGCCCCAGGTGTAGAATGTGGCACTTACCATTTTTAAGCTTCATATGGCTAGTGGTAGCCCCAGTTTGTCCAGGTCTCTTAGTTCCTGAGAGCACTTGAGTGGTACTTGACTGCTTATCTAGATTTTCTATTGTGTAGAACAACTTGAAACTGAATCAAGACCACACTCTGCTTAGACAGATGAGGTTTAAGCGTAAGACAATATTGCACAATATTGTGATACAATAGCAGACAATAGCACAGTTCCTGTTATTTAACACAGGTTTTGGTAGCTGAATGTTATGACACCTTGCTATTGTCCATAATTTTCTCCTGTCTGTGTCCTCTTCAACAGTGACTGTAGGTTGCTCTGGTCTGTAGGTTACAGTTCTCTTACATGACCCAACTTTTAAGTGAACTTGTTTTTCAAGCCCCTCTATTTTCTGCTCCATCCTTTTTGTCTGTGCTATTCCTGGGAGGTTCCGTTTTTTTCTAAGTTATATGTAGAAGCTTAGTCTTCTTGAATTGTCACATGATGAAGGATAGAGACATCTTCATTCCACGGTATGCAGTATAGCATTTTTTTAAAAACAAACCCAAACTTCAAATAAGCAGTTGTCAACCTTAATATGCAGTTAGGCTAAACTTTGACATGAGTAATTTTCAGTTTGCATTGAGGAATATTCTGCTAACAACTTCTCTAATATGTTACACTAAGAAAACCTTTCTTAACTTGTGTGGTTCAGCTTTTTGTTCTACATTAGTCTGCTATTCTGTTCTACTAACCTGCTGTCACTGATAACCACATAATAGAGAATTTAACCCAAGGCATGTTGATTTGGGAGAAGCTTCGCTTGAAATAAATAGCAATTTCTATGGCAATGCTGTTTTACGATTGGTGTTATGCCCATGAAGCCTTTAAATGAAATGACAATACTAAGTGTCCTCAGTTCACCAGAAAGCTTTGCATGCTCTGAAGAGAGTGGAGTCTTTCGCTTGTGTGTTGATCTTCCGTGTCTGAGCTGATTATCAGAGGTGAAATAAACAGCTGTTTTTATCTTGACTTTCTTTTCCCACATAGAAAAAAAGGTGATATCAATGAATTTCATGTAAAGAATAAATTTACATGAGGGATTAAAACATTTGAATCCAAACACAACTTTGTATGGAAACATGTCCACACTTCTGTGGAAATGAGAGGAATTGTATTGCAAGAGCTCTCTCTCCTGACCTAACCACATGATTTATACTATATAAGGTGTTTGGCAGAGGTAAAATTGGAATCAAGCTGGACTTAATCAGTGTCTTTCTTGGGTTCAGATTCAGATTGCCTATGTAGTAGACCAAAAATAGCCTCAAACATTTTTTTTTATTAAAGAAAAATTATTTGAAGAGAATAATCTAGTTTCTTACTGTGTTACAAATGTACCTATTAATTTCTTAATTATTATTTTTGTCATAAGGAGCCTTTAGTCTGCTGATTGAGTATATTTGCTGTTAAAGCAATTGGTTACTTTGGGAAAAAACTAGTGACATACTGAAAATGAGAAGTGATATGCTGAAGAAGCACTTGTTTGAATCCAAATGGGAAACTACTATTCCTTCGCAGCCTGAGAAGACAGTTGGCAGAAAAGTAGTTTTAGTGGAACTGTCCATGGATGCTGTCCATGCAGAGCCCCTCCATGTTAGATGTAGGTAACAGCTTGACTAATGGAAAATTGAGTTCTATGCGGAGTATTTTTGCCCCTATTGGTAAGGGCAGAAACACTTACGGAAAATACAGATTACAGCCCTCAATCTTAACCTTAATGAACCTTGTTCTCATGCTCCAAAAAAAAAAAAAAAAAAGCTGTTTAGCACTGACTTCAGATGAACCTCCATAAACTCCTCAACTTCAAGGTGACCTTGCAGACATGGTCTTTTTTTTGTGTACAGTTTACAGACAGAACTCAATAGCAGAGGCATTACCCCACTGCCCTCTTGATCCTAATATATCCCCTTTTTATATCGTTCAATACTTGGTATTTTCTTGATAGCTCTTGCAATTTGATGCAATTTCATGGATTGCGGTTCAAAATAATCCACTTCAGGCATCTAAGTTTATCATGACTTGTTAAATTCTTATTAACCTTCTGATTTAGACTTGTCTTTCTCTGTAGTTTGTTGTATTTCTACGTTCCTATCAAAAGATGTCTCTGTTAAATACGTACTTTGGGCAGACTCTTTCATGGCTTTCATTCACACCACCAGTATGGTTTTCTGTTTCCTGCAGTGTATTGGAAAAGTCTATTGTAGACTATATTAGTGCAAAAGTAATGTACAAAAAGTACTGAGTTTTAATATTGAATATCTTATGCTCCTTGCAGTGAACCACAAGCCATGTGCTATATCGAAACAGCTAACCTTGATGGGGAGACGAATCTTAAAATACGACAGGTAAAACAAACTGTATTTCATCTTGTATTTTTTCACTTAAGTATTTAATACTAGCTGTGAAGCAGCATCTACCTTAAGTGACAATAATACAGAACTTTTTTTTTTTTAATGAAAAAGCATCTCTTTTCTGGTGGCTGTAAGCTGCATTTTCAACAGATAGAAAACCAAGCAATAATGCATCATGTACACGTGTAAGGAACTAATCTGGAGCAAGTATTTTAAGCCCTCAAAAACAAATGAAACAGACCTCAGTTGTGTTTTGCTGAAGGTCCAGTAAATGGGATTTAAGTGCTGTACATAAAAAAGAATATCAGGAATGCTTCTGATGAGAGCTGCGGTTTCTTCTCTCACAAGTATTCTATGAGCATTTTGCAGAGACAGAAGCTAAAAAGGAGCTTTTATATGTTAAATTAACTTGTTATTTCTTTGCGGTAAGTAGTGCAGTTTATTTGGATCGTTCTAGTTTTGTTAAAGAAATAATATTGATTACAGTGTTTAGAAACAGTTGAGTCTTCACCTTTGTTAATTACAAAAAATTAGGATTTTGAAACAGATTTGTTCTTAAAAAGCTGTGTTTGCTGCTTCTTTACTATATTTACGGAAATGGGATTTATTGTTGAAGATCTGCCTAATAAGATCTTGTTTCAGTAATATCTTACTTGCTTCAGGACATGTGCTTAAATACAAAAATATGGCCTTGCTCTGGCTTGCTGTGCTGCACTCAAATTTTGGCAAGAGAAACACGAAATGTATCCCTCTGTTCATAGATGAAAAGCAGTATAGGGCTGAGATGGAGCAGCACTCTAAGATGCGGTAGCAATCATTGCTTTACAATTGCATGCCAGGTTGATCATTAACCTTGAGCAGCATCAGGGCATAATGGCTGTGGTGACCCAAGAGATGACTCTTAGGGATGACTCTATTTAGTAGCAATAAAACCTCAGTGCAACTATACTTGGAGAGAAAAGCCATGCCATTTATACTGCTGCTCTCCTACTTCCTTCTGCTTCTCGGCAGCTTTGTGGATGGGACTTCTCTCTTTAACAAAGAGAAATCATGTAGAAAATACGACTGTATTGTGTCAAGAGTTTAAATCAGTTGTATGTTAACAGATTCAAATGTGTCCATAATGAATCTTCTTTGTAGGAAAGAAGTATTGAATCACAAATGAAAAAAAAGACCCCCACCCAAAACATAAAAACTGTCACCAAAAAAGCAGCAACAAAAAGACCCCAACAAAACAAGATCCCCCCCCAACAAACCTCCACACATTTAATTACATTTGGTATTGTAGATATTAAAAGAAAGCAACATTTTCCTAGGTTGCCTTGTAATAACAATTTTTGACAATCTCCTTTGGGTTGGTCTCTGCAGGGCTTGTCTCAAACTGCTAGTCTCCAGTCCAGGGAAGAATTGATGAAAGTATCTGGGAGGATAGAATGTGAAGGACCCAACCGTCATCTTTATGACTTCACGGGAAACTTGCGCTTAGATGGTCAAAGGTATTAACTCTACAGCCAAGCCATAAAGTCACTTGATTAGGAGAAATGTTTGCTGTGTACTTTTAGTCTGTAACACAGAGCACATGCATGGTTTTGGTGTGGAAGAGAAGGATAATAATTAATAGTGGTTAATCAGAGCATCTGTCAGTAGAAGGTAGCACAGTTCTGTCTTCATAAGGAGCCTTCTCGTTATGAGAGTATAAGTTTCTTTATAATTATGGTTGTTTGTTGGTTTTGGTTTTTTGTGGTTTTTTTTGAGAGGTACATCTAAAGAGAAGGAGTTGGGGAAATGGGTTAGGTGTTTTAGGGCCTCCTTGTTACACAAGATACACATAGGAAGTGGAAACCTGTTGTAGTGGATTGACCCTGGCTGGATTCCATGGTCTCATTAAATCCCTTTCTGCAACTAGGCAGAAGAGAGGTAAAGATAAGAACTGGGAAAGGGTTCATCTACTTACCACCTCTATGGGCAAAAACAGACTCAAAGTGAGATAATACCTAAAATTTATTACTAGCAGGATAAAAGCTAAGCTAAATAGTGAGAAATAAAACAGTCTTAAAACACACCACACACACTTTTCCCCCCACCCCTCCTTCTGTTCAGGGGGGGTTGCAGTCAGTTGCGGTTGCTCCTGCTTGCAGTGTGAGTTCCCCCACCCCTTGGGGTCACTCCTCCATGGGGTGCAGTAAAAGTCAAGTCTCTGCACCCCGATGGGCCTCTGTGGGTTGTAGAGGGTTATTCTGCTTCACTACGGTCTTCACCACGGTTTACAGGGGACAACAGCTGAGTCCATCCCCTGCTCCGTGGGGTCCCTCCCACAGGAGAGTCTTTAGTAGACCTCTCCAACGTGAGTCCATCCCTCAGGCAGCAGTTCTTCCACATCTGCTGTCCCGAGGGTCACTCCTCCGTAGTGGTACAGTCCTTCGTGGGCAAGATGTACTGATGTGGGCCCCTCCATAGGGCCACAGCTCTCACTCGGGTAAAACGTGCTGCAGCATGGGTATGCCTCTCCACAGGGCCACAGGTCTCCTGCAGGATTCCGCTCCATCTTGAGCCTCCCACGGAGTCACAACCTCCTTTCAAGCATCCACTGGCTCCAGCACGGCATCCTCCATGGGCTGCAGGGGGGTCTCTGTGCCACAATGGTCCTCCATGGGCTGCAGGGGTTTTAGCTCGGAGTCCTTTCCCTGCTCCATGAGGTGCCTCCTCCTGCCCTTCTGCAGCGACCTTGATGTCTGCCTTGTTATCCCTTGTTATCCCATGTTCTCGCTCTCTGGAATTTCTTCTGAGCAACAACCTTCCAATTCTTAAATATGTTATCACAGAGGCATTACTATGATCTCTAATTGGCTCGGCCCTGGCCAGGAGCCGGATGTCCCTCCTGGGGCCAAGTGTCATTGACTCCCATGGGACAGGGGAGGCTTCTAGCAGCTTCTAACAGAAGCCACCTCTGTAGCGCCCACCCTTCTAATAAATTCAGCTACAGAAACCCAAGACACCTATCCATTCCAACTAGAGCCAAAGGGTGCACCAAGGTCAAGTCTATAGAGAAAAACAATCCCAGAATCTGGAGGCTTTATCAGTGTGACTTTAATTTGTTGCAACTCTTGGAAGGAAAGTACTTAGTCTTAGTGCTTGAATTCATGGATTTTGAAAGGTCAGTAGGAACATACAGGCTGTGTCTGTTTTACTTCACAAAACCTGTATTACTTGGGCGACTTAGCTATGTAGCGACAGATGGAAGAATAGTAAATCATCACTTGCATCCCACCTGAAAATCCTGTGGGTAATACAGTTTTCCCAAAATGCTTCTGTGATGTCTGTGATGCAAAGACATCATCCATTTTAAGTACACTGTAAGTGTGATGCTTTTCTGTCCTTGGCGCGAGGTATTGGCCAGGGTCAGGTGCAGAATAGACTCATGGCTGCTGTGTAAGTTCTCAAGTTTTGGATAACTAGAAAACCTCTCTTGCATCAACGTGTATCAGAGGTTTCAGTGCTTTCTTCAGTTGTGTGGACTGTCTAAGGTCATTCCCTTACTTTCTCTTTTTTTTTTTTTTTCCCCTCCCACGGGGGAGTAAGTCTGAAAGTAGAATTACTTTCCTTAGTTTGTTACCAAGAATTCAAAGATGTACTTCTTGCTTTGCAGCCCAGTTCCTGTTGGTCCAGACCAGATCTTGCTGAGAGGTGCCCAACTGAGAAACACTCAATGGATCTTGGGTATTGTTGTGTATACAGGACATGATACAAAACTTATGCAGGTGAAGTTTTTAAGGAGATTTAGACCATGTTTTGATAGAGGATGGTCATCTTTCTTGTGTTCTGTGCATGTCATTGATTTGATTTTATGAAATGGTTTGACTCCTTATAGGTGTTGAAGTCCTGGAAGCCTTGAGGAATACAAGGTTACTTGCATGTGCACATGTGTAAATACTTATTTCAAGTATTTGAAAGCAGTTCAATATGTAAGAAATAACTTTCATCTTAATCTGGTAGCTGGATGACATTTGAAACTGAGGCTTAACAGCTGAGGAGATAGTAGTGACCATGGAGATGATTAGGTTAATACTACAGTTGTGTATTGCCTTGGTGCCAGGGAGTGTCTGGCGAGACCAGCAACATATATGTGTAGCTTACTAGTGCTGGCCATCAGTGAATGGACAGGAAGTGCTCTAATGGACTCTAAAAATAACGGCTGAGTTTGCCTGTGCAATTTTTGCTTCTATAAGCTGTTGCCTTGCTCTTTTTCCTTTTTTTTTTTCCTGCTGCTGTTTAGAATTCAACCAAAGCACCTCTGAAGAGATCAAATGTGGAGAAAGTGACCAACATGCAGATCCTGGTTTTGTTCTGTATTCTGCTGGTAATGGCCCTTGTGAGTTCTGTAGGTGCCTTATTATGGAACAGAACACACGGCGAAGTCATCTGGTACCTTGGCTCCAACAGTGAGTATGCAGGCATTGAGCCAGGGATGTATCAGACTGCAGGGCCAGCCAGGCTCTTAGCTCCACTAAATGACTGCGTAAAATAACAAATGGAAAAAGAAGCAATGGAGCCCCTTGCCAACTTTTTGATGACACAATTTTCAATTTTTTTTTTTTGAGGATGGGCTGGTGTAAGTGAACTTGGCCAGTGAGGCTTCTGTTAATAAAATCTTAGAAAGATTAGGTAATTAGCACTGTGCTACCACCCATGGAGCAGGGCAGAAACAGAAGCGGGGCAAGAGTTACTACTGGATGTCTGGTGTTTGCATTCTTTCTCCTTTGTGGAGGTCACAAATGGACCATACATGGATCTATTCTGGGAAAAGGTCATGTACTGCTGCTTTACATATATCTGACTGTATCTGACTGCGTGGTAGAGAGTATCAGTCTGATGATACAGACTTCAACTTCATGCTTATATACGCATACAATGGACTTCTCTAACTTGTTTCAGTCAGAAATGCTGATCTGCTCTTTTTAGAGGAAACCTAAATGCTAAATTGTTAGGATTGTTATTTACTGGAAAATGTTTCTGTCTTTAACTGCTGTTATTTTTTCATGAGCTCATCTTTTAGCATGCTTATTTGAAGAGTTTTGTTTGATTTCGTCCATAGTCCTTAAGTTTACTAGTTAGTATCAAAGATGGGACATCAAGAAGGAAATGCTCTCCAGTAGACTTCCATTTTGAGGAGGTTACCATAGCTGTAAAATGTATTGTTACAAGCATCTTTAGATGCGGATCTTAAAACAATTACCGCAAACTGCAAATGGTTTGTCTGCTGATGATTGTGAAACAGATGGCAAGTGTATCTTGTGTGGTTTAAGAATGCAACTGTGCTAGTAATAAAAAGAAAATCACAAAGGAGGAGCACAGAAATGCTTGAGTTTTGACTGTGGGTTCTGGTAGATGTCATGTCTTCTAGCAGTATCAGCAACTTTCAAAGTTTGTTCCCGGCCCTCCCCCTTGTTTTTTAATGAGTAGTTTTAAATTTGTGCCTTCCAGTGGTGGAAGTAATACTGGAAAAGATGAAGACAATGAACTCTTGAACTTGTAACATAAAACTTGTGCCACTTGCAATACACTAGGATGACATAATAGTCTGTATAGATGCCTTTTTGTAAACTGAATTCACAGTTTCTATTACTTCTCTAACTGCCACACGCAGCCAAGACACTTTTTCAGGTTATATGGGTAGATGTTAAATTTTTTGTCAAATGTCTAATCTCTGTAAAAATTGTATTGAAAGATGTTCCAATACCCAGTATGCTTCTACTTTCTGCAGACTTATCAAAGATGGGGAATTAGGGTGTACTCACACTTGGAGGCACCTGTGTCCCAACTCTGATCTTCATTGAGCTTCAGCAATTTTCTCTAGATTCTGTCCCCTCTTAGTTGGCTCCCCTGACTTCTAATTAACTGTAATGCTGAAAACACTTAGTTGTGGACTCTCACCCCCTCGTGCTGGATGTTCTGAATGTAGTGCCTCCCTAAGCTTCTAGGAGAGTGAAGAGCATACAAATGTGGAGGCTTGGGTTGTTAAGAGGTCATGGGAAGTACTGTGAACAGAAGCTTTCACCCTATGTCTCTGCTGAGCCTTGTATGTTCCTGTTGGCTGTCTGTAAATGCTTCCCCTTCCCTTTAGGACCAGTTGTGATGGCAGACTTACTCAGGCAACTTGCCCAATGTCACTGTTAATAACAGCTTCTTTGCTTAAGCAGGATGCCTTAGTTCATTCACTAGGTGTCTGTTTCGCAATTGATTGTTCTCTTAGATCTTTTTAGTGTGGGTAACTTCTCAATTCTGACAATGATGTCAGATTTTAGAACTAATTTTAGTGTTTATTGTTTGTTTCCTAACTCACTGAGACAAGTAGGCACTTTCTGAAAGACAGTTCTATTACTAGTGATATTGGTGGCTCTTAATTGGACAGTTGACACATCAGATAAATGTCTAAATTTGGGTTATAGTGGGGAATATTGTACTTCTCACCATCTGTTTAGCAAAAGTTGTTCAGAAATTGTTGTGTTCTTTAATATATAGTCTCACCAGTGCTGCCCTTCTTCACCTGACATAATATGCTGTGTATTCAGGCATGTGTTCTGTGGGTGTTTTATATATGTACTATTAAAATCAATATTAGAAAGGCCCTTATACTAGGCATCAGCACACTTGCTGATTATTTCTGCGCTGCTAAATTTGACTAGGCCAACTGCATAAAGATGGTGGTCCCTATGCTGCCCCTACACAGCTCAAACTTGTCTGCTGATGTCCTTTGTCTTTGGATCCACAGAAATGCTGTCTGTCAACTTTGGGTACAATCTGCTGACATTTATAATCTTGTACAACAACCTTATTCCTATCAGCCTTCTGGTGACGTTGGAAGTTGTCAAGTTTACTCAGGCTCTTTTTATAAATTGGGTAAGTAACAAGAATGAATAGCTCAGTTCTGGATGTTGACATTTAAAAAAAAGAAAAAAATAAAAGCCGCTTAACATCTTTAAAAGATTTTTAATTACTTTTCTGATGCAACTTCTGGGGAAAGCGGGGGAAGCTCAGAGGATTTATTCTCTATCAGTTTTGTGTTTCACACATAATTAGAAGATTTAGTCATGGGAAGATCCCCTGTGCAAATGGTGACTTGTATTTTAGGCATTTAGGATAAGTTGTCTCAGGTCTTGGTTGAAGGTCTGCTGACTCCTGTTAAATAATTATCTTTTGAAAACTCTTCAGTACCTTATAGCTCCTCTCAGCTACAGCAGAGGGAAAGACTAGACTTGTTTGAAAGTGTGGTGTTTCGGGGGGGGGGTGGGGTGGGTGATTTTTTGGTGGTATGTGTGGGGTTTCTGGAGGGTTTTTTTGTTTTTTTCTTAAGTTCTGAGGCTGACCTTATGGTTACCTCTGCTATGGACCACATTTCTGTAAGGAGTTAAGTCATTGGTGCTTCATGCAACCAAACGGTGATCTTGCTCTGTTCAGGCAAGTTTTTACTTGAAAATGGTTTTCTCTAGTTGTGGATCAAAACCACTGTAGTAATGTTGTTTAAGCTGAACAAAACCAAGAGGCATACCTTGTCTTGGTATGCATTAATCTTTGGACTTTCAGTAATGTAGTAGGTTCCTATAAAATGCAAGTAAATGAGGTCAGTTTGTGTCCTGAGCTGCTTATGATGTAATAGAGATATGTATGAGAAGATTCTTTCATTTGTGTACCAGCTGGGGTTTTTTACTCTCACTGTAAAATGTGGTAACAGAAGGAGCCACTAAAATGGTCTGTTCAGTCATAGATGTGGCTAAAGCACCTGATTGTTTTAACTGAAGACCTATGAATGGCATTGCTAATGCCTGTTAGAACTTCCTACTGGACTGTTATATTTTTTCCCGTTGCATCTCTAGCTTCAACCTGTAGTTGAATTTGGCTTTTCTCATGTACATGTAGTGTGGAGGTATACTTTGGGAAGGAGGCTCCCACGTTCATCCTGGCATGATGTTTGTCTCAAGCCTTAAGAACCTCCACTAATGGCATTAAGACAATCAAGCTGGGTTGCAGCTGACTAAAAGAAGAATCCATACTTTAATATTTAATTTTAATAACATAGGTCTAATTTTGCTCTCATTTCAGGACATAGATATGTATTACCCTGAAACAGATACACCTGCAATGGCCAGAACCTCAAATCTTAATGAGGAACTTGGGCAGGTAAGACAACACTTTCTTCAGTGTCAGATTTGTGATTTATTCTGGCAAGATGGAAGGCATGAGAGCAGGCTGTACAAACCTGCTTTACTTTGCTGCTCTTGACTCAGGTTAGTAGGACATCTTTGTTATTAGTCCAAGTCTTACAAGTTAAATAATGTCAGGTCATAGGATTAAATTTAATGTCATATAGGCAGTTTTATGCTTGGGAATTGAAACTATTTCATATGTTCATTCTAACCTGACTTTTTTTCTCAAGACTGCTGGGGAGATGCTCTGTCATTGTGACTAGTCTGTATCAGAACAGAATGTATAGGACTAAGCTTGGCTGAAGAGGCCAACAGCCTCACCCTATATTCTTAGTTCTTGATGTTTCTGATCACAGGAGATGGAGGTTAAAAAATGCAGTTGTATTCCTAATTTATATTGTGTTCCTTCAAGCATTTTGTTTTCCAACGACTTGTAGTAGTTGTAGATTTGTTTCTTCTGCAAGTGACACTTCTTCAAAATGGAATGGCTTCTGAAAACAAGCTTACTGGAAAATACAACTTTGCTATTGGAGTTTTGTAGTACCATTGAGAAATTCCAGGTTTTTTCCTTGACCATCAGTCACAGGTCTTTAACTGAACCTCATGAACCTTGGAACTTTTGTGATTTGGTATTGGAGATAATATTTACCTATTTAAAATACATAATTATTGTGTGCTGCTCAGCAGAGTGGTAGTCAGTGTTCTTCCTGCTTAAGCTGATTGGTCTTATGAATGCTTAAATTTGATTGCTATTTAAATTACTTTGATGGAAGTTATCAACCTCCAAATTATGGCACAATTTTTGTCTGAAATGAACATATGTGACATAATATATATTGCTGGCCCATGTGCTATTTTCAGAAATAACTTGCTAGTGATTGTGTAATTACTGAGATTTTTTTCTTTGTTAATTGAATTACGTGTTCACAGGTGCCTTTAAAATGTTTTTGTGGTAGAATTACTAATGACCTGAAGTTCCTCCAGTATTTGGATACCCACTTTGACTTCAGACTTGCTCAAGCTCTATTTCCAGTGCTGTATTCAAGCAGCAGTGTAGAGCACAACCGAAGGATTGTAGTGTAGTGTAGTCCCCTGTCTTGAACTGAATTGCAGTTCTTCAGGAGAAGCTTTTTCCAACTCTAGGCAAAATATTTTGGTCTTTAAATTGACTCCTGTGTTAACACCACCGGTTCCTACATGTTGCTGGTTGAAAGTCTTACCTGGTGCCGAGGTACAGCTGTGGTGTTTAACTTGCAAATGTTTTTGGTCTGCTGTGTCTCACTGAAGGTGGGAATCTTCAATCTGCTTGTCCTTCGAGAAGTCATGTTGCTGTGTTGGGGTTGCCTCCCAGTTCTACCTGGAAGTCGTTAGTTCCATTATGGAATTATTGGTTTGGGCAGTGCTGCCTGTGGCTGCATGTCTTGCACTTCAGGATTGCTCATGACTGGGTACCAGAAAAAGTAGCTTTTGTTTGACTGCAGATTACCAGTTGGACATACTCTAGTGTATTTCTTGCACATTACTGCTTATTGGTTGTGGGGGAAATTCCAGACACATTTCCAGTCATCTTTAGAACACAGAATTTCTTCAGTGTGTTTAATTGTCATGACCCTTCAACAACCTCAAGAGTCTTTTCTAGTCTATTCCAGACTTGCTCTTTGACATTAGTACAGCTGCAAGTTTTGCTAAATGCCCAGCTAGCAAAACCAAGTACATCTGTAGTGACCACACCAGTGCCTGGGCAGTTGATACCTACTGTTTGAACCTTTATACGTTTAGAGATCAAGAAGAATTAATGGCATTAAATAACTTTCCTGATTATTTCTTGAGACAAAAAACAAGCTGTAATAAGCCTGAATTGGCCAATATTGTGACATTTGAGTAATATATCTCTTAATCTGCTTTTCACTTTGAGTTTTGTTACTTTACAAGTTGAGAACTAGACTTTTTTTTTCCCCCCCCAGGTCAAATACCTGTTTTCTGATAAAACAGGCACTCTAACATGCAATATCATGAACTTCAAGAAATGTAGTATTGCTGGAGTGACATATGGGTAGGTATGACTCGTGTAGAAACTTTGTAGCTTAATGTGTGCTTACTACCATCAACTTTTATACTGGAAATGGATTAGAATGTTCTGTTCTTGAATTTGTTGTCTTGTTTTCATGTCGTGCAGCACAAATGATGAAAGTCAAACCTGGGGAGTACTTTACATGATGTAAAGCAAACTTGCTTCTTAACTTGCATGATCATAATTTAAACAAAACCAGAAATGCTAAATAAATCCTGGCCTTTCAAGAGGAAGAAGCTGCAGCCCATGGGTAGCAATTATTAGTCATGTTTCTGTGACTTGTTCAGATGAACTGGGATTTTGATAGAGCAGTGTAACTTTAATTGTAGAGTTTAATATTTCTTGTATAGGGATACCTAATTACTGGTTTAGGTCTGTTTCTGTCAAAAGGATCCCTTTGAGTCATGTCACCTGGCCTTTTGCATCTTGAATACTGAATCTTCGTATTTTCTTGGGTTTAGATGGGTGATCTTATGATGTCTGTGCAAGTTAATCTTTGAATTTCATGGATAACTAAATTAGATACCTCAAAAGAGAGAAGACTTGATTCAGATGTATGAACAGCTGAACCCTTGGTTCCAGCATATGTTTCTGTGTGATGACTCAGTGATCTTTGCCTTCTATATATTGGGGTTTTTTGGTTACCAAAGTGGAATTAATGTTCTTATCTTTTTCTATCCCTCAGTCACTTTCCCGAGCTGGAACGAGAACGCTCATCAGAAGACTTCAGGTAAATATATTCCAGGATGTTTGTGCTCTATATAGCAAAGTGGGTACAGTCTATATAAAGACTGCTTTCCAATTTGGGACTGGAAGAAGCCCAAGGGAGCAATGTGTGTGAGTAAAATGGTCTTTCTGTGGGAGCCTAGAGCAGAGCTGGTGGGTGGTGATGGATCTTCTCTTCTGGATAGAGAGATGGTGTGTGAAGGGCGTGAGGAATAGGCAGTGGTGGGGGTGGCTTGGATGCTAATGCAGTGCTTATTTATAAATGCAGACAGTCAAGTCAAAAGGTAGAAGTAAACTACTTTGCAATAGCCTTACCCCCTACCTACAGACCAAATGATACTCTTTTGAATCAGCAAGTTCAGGTCTGATGAGTAGAAGAAAAGGGACTTCTTTATTAAAATGCTGTGTGTTAGTAATTAATTTGGGAGACAGCTTGATATGTAGGTGTATCATGACATAAGTATCCCACTCCTTTTTATTCAGAACTTTAACTAATAAGGGTAATGGGTCTGTCCCATTTCGTAGAAACAAATGGATACCAGGGGTGTTAGGTGGGTGTCAGTGTAGCATAATGAAGTTACTGGAAAAAGGGGGGAAGAGGCGGGGAGGACTGACACGGATTTTCACGGCAAATATAGGCAAGAAGTGAGTTCCCCCCCAAGAAACAGGTAACAACTGAAAGTTGTTAGAAAAGCACCTGCTTATGAGCTAAGCTAGGCTCCTCCACTGGCACAGCTTGTTTTTATCAGTCTTTTAGGAAGGTGATGCAAAGATATGTTGCTACTTCTGCTAAGATGTAATTTCTACTCGTACCTCTTTACTTCCAATATACTGCTGTGTCTTTAATGGCCATATTTTGCTTCCTTGTACTTTTCTAATCAGTTCTGTGGAAGTTTCTTCCAGGTACTTATATGGGGTACTCTGTCATAAAATCACCCAGGGATCAGCTTTTGAAGCAGAACTTTGACTAGGGAGGGAGCTTAAGGATATTGAACTTGGATCTATTTTATAAGCAATTTGCCCGGAAATCCATTTATTTCAAGTATGCCTAAAACCAGTTTTTGCTACATCTGTCCCAGGGGGTGCATTGGCGCTTGAATCTTCTCAAATACACTGTCAGTCAGAACCATGTCTTTCTGCTGCTCATTTTAGCACTTTCTGCATTACTCACATGATCTTTTCACAATACTTTCAAGGGCACTGGAGTCTTATTGTTTTCTAAACTTGCTTCCTGGGAAAATAGATGAAGTATTAAGATCGGCAACGTTGCCACTTGTTTGAATATGCTTGTTTTGCTCTGCAGCCAGCTACCTCCTTCCACCAGTGAGTCATGTGAATTTGATGACCCAAGACTGCTGCAAAACATTGAAAATGATCATGTAAGTCTACTCTTTGAATACCAGGTCTCTTAAATGCCCTACTCTAGGCTTGTCTGGAATTGAATGCTGAACAAATCTATTTGTGTGATTGAGTCTGCTCCGTGTGTGTCATGCAAGCACAGGGAGGGTAAAAAGGAATCAAAATAGCTTCCTCCAACTCCTTTCTGCCCACTTGTCTTACTACTGAATTAAAGAAGCAATGGCATCAATATGGATACTAGCTACCTATAGAACAGCTTCATATATGCTGGTGTATATGGAAGATGGTTTTGTAGCAAGTAACAATAGAAACTGTAATTCTTTACAAGGAAAACTGAGTGTTCAAGCATCTATACTGTTAAAATACTGCTTTTGATAGTCATCTATAGCATTAGATGGTGGTTCTGGTATGAGGTGTGCTTTAGGTATTGAAGATACTTGGAATTCTAGTTATGTAAAAGATGTAAGAGATGGGACTTAATTGTAAATATAAGCTTAGCATGAGGCTTAATGATTAGTAATTTTAGCCTAAGTGGTTGAGTCCTAAAGGGACCTAGTCTTTAGAGTCAGTTCATTGTTTATTCAGAAATCATGCGGCTATGAAGTGTCTAACTGGACACCAGACAATTCAAACACTTGCAAAAAGCATGACCCTTGTTCTCTACAGGCTGTGTCACAGTACAGGATCTGAGCATTAGCAAGCACAAACTCCATCAGCTGATTGTTCTTCTTAGACAATATAACTTCTCTAACTGGTTAAGTTTAGTTATGAGCATTTGAAATCCTGTTACAGACTGTTTGTGTGCAGGACAGCTTTGCTTTCTTTTCTGCTGTACAGTACTCAGAACTTGAAACACAGCATGGTATAAGTACCTGAAGGAATACTTAATTACCTGATGTGGCACTGTGTATTCCTCACAGTGATGGAGACTAGAGGTGGCTCCTGTGCTCATCAAGCTGACCCTCCCAGGACAGTGCACTAGTTTCCTATGTGGTGTTCATGTGAACTGGAAGCTTTCTCCACTGAACATAACTTGCAGCTAAGATTTGGATATCATCTTGTTCCTGTGTCCTGTTTGTTCATTTCTGGCTACAGTTATGGCTTATGGGAGGTGCTGACTCTGCATATTCTTTCTGGTTAAGATGTAGGGTGCAGATAAAGTTTGTTTGTGCTCTTGCTGGCTGCTGCTTTAGGCACCTGTACAGAGAAGTGCTTTGGTATATTTAATAGACTCAGCAGAGAGGACATACGTCAAATGAGATAGAATTTCTCATCTAGCCTTGGGGTGGCCCCTAATTTTTGGGCTATGTAATTATTTGATCTCTGTGTAGAGTTTCTGCTTTGGGGGATAGAACAAATATTTGCTGTTGTAGCTGGCAAATAAAGGGTTTTGGTAGCTTCCTTAGGTGTCATTTAGTCTAGACAGGTCAGAAGTCTTTGTTCTTTACATGCTGAGCCTCATGTATCAAGCTTCCTTTTGGCTGGCAACTTAAATAGATAAATACGTTGTCATTGCACAGCTACCTGTTGGGCTGAGCACACAGGCAATCAGTGGGGAAACTTCTGGCTAAGAGGACTGAAGATGTACCTTGCGTGGGCCAAATATGTCCTTCAGAGCCTGAGTGCGCTGGGGGAATGGGTGCCATCCACTGGCATGTGGAGGTTTAGCACAAGACTTTGGACTGCAAGGACTACACATGAGTTTGCTTGGGTGTATTTGTCAGACTGTGTCGGTGAGATGAGGGCTGAAGTCCAGGATAACTGGTAGACGGAAGGGTCTTTGTAGCTGTTTGCATTTGCTCAGTTGCTAACATGCATAAACTGCTTCTTTCTGTCTAAAAGTCTGTAGGGTCTTATTTTTCATAGCTAATGGATAGCTGTGGATGCCATTGGCAGATGTCTGAGGGTGTCTACTCATTTAGGTGATTAAACCGAAGTGTTCTAGCACAAACTGCCTAGTGGCATTAGGTGGTACTATACATAGTTGGGTAATGAATTCCCTTTGAGCATTTAGCCTTTTGCGGCTGAAGCTTTGTTTGATCTCTTACAGACTCTTATTAAGTGCTCATTGCTCTGGTCTTGAATATTTTAGGTTTTTTTCACTCCAGTCACAAGTGTTAGTTTAGAGCTGCCTCAGTGCCAAGTAATTTCTTTCCAGGTTGAAAATAAAAAATTATGTACTTGTACTCATGAGACTGTCTTCCATCTGCTAGGAAGATTTTTATCATCCTGTGTCACTTCTAAATTTCATAGCTCTTCTGGGCCACTGGTGTGTAAGGGCTGACTGATAGCCAAGTCCACTCTTGAACAGGAGTTGAAGAATTATTGCCCCATAGGAAATGTTTCAAGGAAAAATAACTTGTCCTGAAAACATGCGGAGGTTTCTCTTGGCTGCTCTGGGATTTTAATGTAGAAGTACCTAAGTTTATCTACCTGTGCTTTTTCTCTGTAACTGCGTCTGTTGGATGAACTCTGCAGCTGTATGGAGTGCATGATTCTGTTGTCTTTATATAGGGAAATTGGCATAAACATAGCCTAATAAGAAAAGATCGGTTGTTTTCTAAGACTAGAAAGAATGTTTGGTGAATGTGCTAGGTAGTCTTTATCTTGGTGCTTGCTAGTTGCATATGTGCTATGAATAATTTCAGCATGGAGATGCAAGCCTATTTGGTGTGGGGTTACGTTTTAGCTGATGATAGGAGAGCAGGGAAGGAGGTTGAGAAGTGCAAGAGCTGTAGACTTGGATCTCACCCTGGATTCCTGCATCTCCCCGAATTCTCTCTGAACTCCAACAAATGACAATTCGCGTGAGAGCCTTGCTCTAATGGCTCCCAAATTCTCTCTTGGCCAAGAGGCAGGAAACATGGTATAGCTACAAATGCATGAATTAATTCAGTGAGTATGTGTGATGAGTAGTTTAGCAGCTGGTCTGGCAGAACAGAAGACTGTTGTGATCATCTTGAGCCTTCACAACACTAAGTGTTTGTTTAGACCTTGCCAACATGTCTACTTATTTTTGTGAACTGTGTGAAAACTGAGGCTATTGTCCCAGTAGACTTTGCTGAAATGACAGCTGTCATCAGCTGATTCTTAATTCCTTCGGCAAGCAGAACCAAAAAAGCATATCACTACTATCTGGGATAAAAAACTGCAATTTGGAATACAGTGGCGGGAAAACTGTTTCGGTGGTGAGAGCCTCTCGGAGGCTCTAGTTCAGAAAGTAATTGTTTTTGGAAGACTCTGAAAACATGTAATTTAGAGCTCACAACTAAACTGTTAGAGCTTGATGAGAAATATTTTCTCACTCTTCCGCTTTAGTTCATATTACATGTGGGACTTTGCTACTGTTGTTCAAGACAGCATCTTTAATTATAGGTCATATGTTTCATTGGTTTTGGAAAAGATAAACTTTCACTCTCTTGACATTCAAATGCTGGTTAATGTTCTTTGAGTCTGTGCCTGAAATATCCTGGTCCGCTCCGGTCTTAGCAGGTTCTCTGTTCTGGGGGTGCTCAAGATGGCTGGATTCTTACACTGCTCTCCAGATATTTTAGTGAACTAAGCAGTAGGAAGTTCACATCATCTTAAGATGGTGAGTCATAATTCACTGTGGTAATCAAGTACATAAGTATTTTTGTAGTTGTCCTTGGCAGAATTTGCCACATCTATGTGAAGGAGTAAGCTCAAGTTGTTAGACTGTGCTTTAATATCCCACTGGCCATTTTTAGGCCACTTGCTCAAAAAACTGAGTCCTGCTCGCCTGGAGATGGTCTGCATGGAGGCACTGATCTCACACTTCTGCAAGTAAAAGGAGAGATGAAAAAGTGTTTAACTTCACATACAACTTGCTTGTAACCTTGTCATACCCTGAGTAGCTGGTTAGGAAAGAACCAGTTTGTCTTCAGAGTGACAAGGCACAGATAAGGAATGTATTATATATGTGCAGATATGTAGCTCTGCAGAGTGCAGTTTGCACCCCAAAAGGCTGAGGTTTGACTCAGTGTTTTGTTCCTCTGAGTAAGGGAACCATGAAGGGTTGAAGAGTTGTGATGCAGCTTCTTTATCAGTGGTCTGTTCCTTGCTTGATAATGAATAATGCTGTGCCTTCTAGATAGCTGAATTTTGCTTTCACTGAGGATTATGGTTTGTAGATAACAATCCAGAAACTGCTTCTAGAAGTAGGAGATGGTTTCCATGTGTATGTGATTTTTAGCTTGAGGGGGCACTACGCAATTTTTTTCAAGGATGTTTGGAAAAAAATCCCCCAAAACCAGAGAAAGAAGCACAGTGACTTTTACCCAGGGTTGTTGCTACACAGAGGGGAAAAAGGCATTTAAAATGAGAACTACTTGTTGGTAGGCTAAAATGTGCTAACTTTTTTTCGACTACAGATAGAGATGGAAATAAGGCTGACCATAACAAATGAGCAGGCAGGAAGTGTCTGAGACCATCAGTAAGAATTTGACTACTAAAATGGCAGACTTGATAGAGGAAAATAAGTAATAAAACAGAATCAGTTAACCTGTGGGACTTCTGTCCTGTGCTGGGGTTAATCTTGGCATGTAGGAAGGGATGTGTTGCCACAGAACCCATTAATGTGTTTTCTGTTCATAGATCTGAAGTAGAAATTTAAACGCTCTACACTGATTCAGGCCTGTGCAACAAATATTGACCGTGCTGGAACAATATAGAAAGGAAACAAGTGACAGCTGTGTGGAGGAGCTGTTGTGATAAGTTGGGCCTCTGGTGCTCTGTTGCAGTAGAATTGGAAGATTGCCCTGCAATACATTGTGAGCTGTGAAAACAGCGAGACAGCAGCAAATTATGTTACTGGCTTGAAAACATAAATACATGCATGGGAAGGATTAAAATCCATGTCATTACTGGAGACAGGTTGTTTCCAGCTGATAGAGCACGTACTATGAAAGCATGTTAAGGGGCTAGGTGATAAAAATGTAAGAAGCACATGAGAGGTCTGTAGCAGTAGATGCTGAAATAAGAATCTGGAGGGTTGTGCATTTTGAGATGGAGATGAAACTTTATTTGCTTTCACTGGAAATAGTGGAGAAGCTGCAACCTCCGGACTGTAATTTGCTGTGGACTTACCATTTTACACACTTCTTTGATTATATTCTGTATTTTCATTTTCTTGAACACAGCATCTGCACCCCCAGCATGTCACAAGTTACAGCTGTTGTTATTTTAGTGGCATATGACCATACAATTTGGAAGTTTCAATATGCAAAGATAAAGATTCTGTGTGAAACAGTTTTAGAATCTTCATGACAAAGTAGAGGAAGTAAAACAAGAATATAGGTCTAGGATCTTCAGTCTTATTACACTGTTTTCTAATATACTTATTTGTTTACCAGGCTGACATAACGTTTGCCAGCTGACATGGTTTTGTGGCTTTTATAGTAATTGTCTTCCTACTAATTAAACCTTGCTATTGCCAGTGCATGTCTTCTGCTAATGAAAACTTCAGAAACTAGATGGTATTTTTATATGCAAAAATTCTGTGAGAGTTTGAAAAGTCAAGTAAGGCTTTCTGCAGAGGTAGAACTACTAAATTCGTGTCTAACTCAGTCACTGAGCAAATGGCTGCTGTGATGAAAGCCACTGATGCTACCAAGTGTGCATGTTATGGATAAAGAAGAATTGGGGAAGGGGAACCATGTGTGCACTTCAGCTGTTTCAGCCAAGCATCTTAAAGATCTGCATGAACTGTTAATGAAGTTAGTTCTGGTTTTGAGCTGGGCAGCTGAGTACTATTCCTGATTGCTGAGAGACTATGAATACTGTGCCAGAGGCAGGGATGGAAAAGTGGGAAGAAAGGAGTGGAGGACTCAATTTCAAATTGCTATACTACTGTTGCCAGAGTTGGCTGATCAGAGGCCTGAGTTGCAGACCTGGTGTCTATCTAAAAACTTGGGGATGGCTGTGAGCAGTGTTTTATGTTCCATGTTCTTATGGTGCTGAATCTGTAGGGACCATTGATGAATTTTATGCTTGACTGGATGCTGTATTCCGGTGGAAGGGCACGTGTTGCCTTCTACTGGCTATTCAGCTGCTGTCAGTTCTGGATGTATTGTGAGGGAAACTCGTGGACACCACTAGGCAACCAATATGACCAATGCAGTACTGTTTATTGTTGTGAAAACACCCCTGAAATAACCCAGATAGCACACACACTGCACACACATTGCCAACCCCCCTGTGACTGGTTAATGCGAATAACACACAACTGTATTGGTGTAAAATAAAGTCATTGTGATCTCTCTCTGCGGCCACTGTTTTTCAATCTTCTGCTGCAGCTTCTGTGAGTTTACATTCCTCTCCTTGTTGATCTTCGTGGAGGCTTCTTAAAAACAGCTTTTCACTGCAGTCTTAAAGGCCTTGCAGCATGACTGCAAACAGAGCACTGAGGTCACTCACATGTCCATTTTCTGCCAGAAATTCCCCAACATGGATGTTCATTGCTAATGGTGCAGTTGCATCAGGTTTAATTCTGGTATGGTTACTGTCACTCTACTGGAAGTTGCCATAGTAGTATTTCCTGTTGCTAGATTGTCATCAGCTTGTGGCAGATGTCTTCACCTGTATGAAGCTTGGGGTGCTACAGAACTAGTGCTTTTTTATTTGGGGAGGTGAGGGAATATTCTGGCTTCTCAGCTCTTTGCAGCTTAAGCAAGGTCTTTATCATTAACACTTAATTCATCAATGCCAGCCCTGAACTCTGCTGTCTTGATGTTCTGGGACCAAAACTACTATAAATAGAGAACAGAATATATATATTTTTTGTCTGTGGTACCTGTGTGGTCTTCTCAGTTTAGTGAACAGATGCCTTAGTATGTGTGTAATGCTAAACCTCACTCTCCTGCTGTCTTGTCTAGCCCACAGCTGTACACATACATGAGTTCCTCACGCTGCTGGCTGTGTGTCATACTGTTGTTCCTGAGAGACAAGGAAATACAATCATCTACCAGGCTTCCTCTCCAGGTTCGTTGTTGCTTTCTTTTTTGAGAGGGAAGGGGTTGAAGGAGTAAAGGTAGATGAGAGGAAGGTTCAAAAATTTCAGTGAAGATCATTGATTCTGAAAGCAGAATGTTCCCCATGATGCTAGCAGTATGTCTGGCATCTCCTGTCATCAGTACATTCTGCTTTTGAATGCCTCTTACAAAACCACAAGGTCCATGATGTTTCTTTAGAGATAAGCTGGGCTCATGATGCCTTCTGCTCTCATAAGACCTGCTACTCTGGCCTTTCTGTAGGGATGAAAAATGAAAGTAAAACTTTGAGTATGTAGCAGAGTCCTGCCCACATTCAGGCTTGCCCTTGACATGGTTTTTTTTTTCCTCCTTTGAGATAGCACTGAGGTTTTGAAGAGTATAGGCATGGCCAGAATGCAGAACAGCATGACCCTGCTCTCCATCAAGTTGATCTCTGTTAGTGAAGATATTTCTACAGTTGCTGTGGTGGTGTTTTGAGTGATGAAGCAGTATCATTTCTCATTTATGTCTTAATAGAATGTTTGAAAAGTAAGATGAAGAGCCCATATAAGGAAACTCTGGTCAGTGTGATGAACCATGAGGAGACTAAGGGCACTATATAGACATTAGGGTTGCTTGATTTGGGCACTAAATCCACATATATGATGGTTGCACTTAATGACACTTGCTCCTTAACGAGGCTTTGTAAGTATCTACTGGAGGTACAAGTGTTGGCTCTGGTTTCAGCTCTGTTATTTGGGCTGTTACTGATACTGCCTATTTCAGTCTCCTTTTCTATGGCACCTGAACTTAGTGCTTTTACAGCAGACAATGGATTAAAGGCACATGGTAGGAATTTAGAGTAGTATAGCTTTGATCTTGCTTTCAGAACAGGTATTTCCCCTTTTGTCATATAGAAAAGTATGGCTTCTATGAAGAATAGAGTTTAATGCTTCAGTAGTTACAGGATGTTTTATATGGATTGAATACAAAGCTTGTGTAGTTGATATTGCATGGCCTTTGTAGGACTAAGCATTGAGTGTGTTTGTGGAAGTGTGTGCAGAGCTATTCTAGCAGCCATTGTAGTGAGAGTGCGTGGAAAAGAGGGCTTCTGTTTCAGCAGTATGGCATATTTCAGTATGGGTTTTAGAGGCCTCTCTTAGACACCAGATGAAATTTAAGCTTGCTTTTTTGTTTGTTTGTTTTGGCAGATGAAGGGGCACTAGTGAAAGGAGCAAAAAAACTTGGTTATGTCTTCACAGGACGAACTCCAGATTCGGTTATCATTGATGCGGTAAGTGTTAGATGTGCGTGGCACAGGCTGCCAAGCTCATGCAGAGCATACGTGTTGTCCTGTGTGACTCCTGTGAGGGCCCCTTTCCAGGGACTTCACGATGCTACATGTGAAAGGCTTTTGCACACAGTAAGAAATGGTTTTAATCTGTCTGAACATGCCACGTCCTTTGCCCTTCGGTGTGGCATGGGCAACAGGAAGTTTTAAACGTACATGGGAAATAACAGCAGTTGTGGCTGAAGAATACTTCCCCTGTTGGGGAAGCACAGATGGGAACACTCACATGTGAAGCAAATCTATGTCTGGGAGATTTTAGTGGTTGTAATTCTTCTAAATGTTTCATTTCTTGTATCAAAAGGGATTTTCTTATTCTGAGTAAGATGTTCTGTACTTCTTTAAGAAGGTATATCTACTTAACGAGTTCTGTGTGTGGGGCTGCATAGTTGATGGGTTACAGTTGATGCAGACAGTCTCAGACTTATAGGGCCACATTGAGATTCAAGTCGTAGTCTAAGCTCAAGTGGCTTCAGATTTACACAGATGCAGCTTATTGTGAACGATGGATGTATTTTTGTCCTTCCTCCTGGGTGTGTTCATGTTCAAATTGCTTGGTACACTGCCAAGCTATGCACTTAAAACACATCTTCTAGCACTTATCACAAACTTCTTAAAACTTATCAAAACTGATTCTTAGTTCACAGGGAAGAACTTAGGATGAGCAGTCATTTAGAGCTGTCTAGTTGCTTCTCTCCTTTGCAGGAAGAGCCAGGCCTACCTGGGCTAGTTTTATACTCATAATACCAAGTTGGGAGCATGGTCAATCTATAGCCAGCAATAAAAGCTGTCACTCCCAGAGGTTCCTGTGCCTCCTTATGGCCTGTGTCAGTGGCAGCACTTGTAACATGGGTTGGAGATGCCTTTTGGTCTTGGGGATATTTGCTGAACTGTTATGGCCTTGTAGGACGTAAGTCTGTACTGTAATTGTATTTTATTGCAGCACTTTCTTTAACCACATTCTACAAATACCACTGGAGTTCTGAGACTCCAGTAACTCCTACTGCTCCTTCTGTCTATTATACAGCAGGAATGGCAGGTGTTCTTAAATCTTATTCTTTCTTCAGGTGTGTCATGCTCAGCCCCAGCAGCGAGTTGTTGGCGATAAAAGTTGTTGTCGAAAAAACTTTTTTGTCATGAAATAGTCTTGTAAATTCAAGTAAAAGAACTACTAAGCAGTTCAGTCAAAGGTTATTGCACTGAATCTGGAGGGCATATTTAACTTGGAAAAGGACTCACAGCCCATAATATATCTCTTAGTTGATGGCAGTTAAGAACTAAATATGCAGCTTAGCTTTCAGAGCATGGTTATCCTTTTGGAGTAAGGTACTAATTCTGTGTAATGATGTAGCAATGGTAAATGAAGGACGCTGTAATACTGGATATTGAATTGTTAAATAGATTTCTGCATCCTTTAACCAGCAGAGGGAACCATTGCCACATTTATTCGTGCTGGTATGTGTGAGATGCCTGACCAGCTTGTGTGTTTGCACGTGTAACAACACGATGCAGATGGTACTTAAAATAGTACATGTTTTCTTTTGTAGCTGGGGAAAGAGAAAACCTTTGAAATTCTTAATGTGCTGGAATTCTCCAGGTAAGTTTTCCTCTAATAGACTAAATCCAGAGTAATAAGAATACTGCTCCTGTAAAAATGTTACTGAGAAAAGAGACAGCTGATGCAGTAGAAAAGCAGAACTTCATTAGTTTTTGTCCTGCCCCTCAGTCTTCTCATTTCTGATGCAGGAAGATTAGAGCTCGTAGCTGTTGGCATGTGAGCATGAAACTCTCCCTTGCCTCTGCATCTCTGGTCCATTGGCTTGTTGCTACCCTGAAAGTGACTTGCTGTCTATCTGACTTGTGGATATCCTGTCTACTTCGAGGACATACTTTAAGTTTGCCCTTTAATAGATCTTTTGTCAATTACTTATTTTTGAGTAGATGGGAACTACAACTGAAGGTGCCACTTCTTAAGAACCACTCCAACTATGAAAATATAAACATGGCAAGTGATCCTAACTTGCCAGGCTTGTTAGGATGGGCATTGCTTGGGTAGCAAGAAGCTTGGATGAATCAGGCCCCTAAATCACTGGAGATGGTAAAAAGGTGCTTTTTCCTTTGTCAGTTTAGAAAGTGCTAGTCAGCAGTCTTTTCTGTGGTGGTGTTTTTTTTTTTTTCTTTCTTATTGTGGAGTGGAGCCTTGAATCCTTTCCTCTGCTGTCTTTTAGTTGGCTGATTTTGCTCAAAAGGACTATGTAAAACTAAAGGAAGATTTGGGTAGGCTGCTTTTCTTGTGTCCTGGCTTGCTTTGAAGATGATTCTTCACTACTTTCACCTTTCCAGTGAGAATGTAGCTATTTAAGCTACTTGTGGGAAGTATCTAAAAAGGCACTAGAAGAGCCTTTGAGGGTTTCTGACAAGCTGGCCACAGGGCCCTGATGTCTATAATAGGAGTGGCTGTAACCTGCATGTAGCAGGAAAAAAGTGTCTTAGTCCTCCCCTGACTGTAGCAACTTCCCACTTGACCAGGGAAGGAGTTCCTATAATTGTATTTTTAAAAAAAAAGCATATTGAAGCTTCCCAGTGTCATTAGTGTGTTGCTGAAATTCTGGACGCAGCTAATTGCAGCACTTCCAGCCCCTCTTTAGAAAGTTTCAGAAAGGATTGTGATGCGTTCCAAGAGCTCCGCATACTTACACATGGCTCTTGATCTCCGAAAAGAGATCACATCTCTCAGAGCAACTTCAAGATGAGAAGGAAGATTGCTCTACATTGATCTGTTTGTACACATTAGCAAAAAGGGAATGAGAAAAGAGGATGCTTTTTTATGTGACACCACATGTTCTTAGGGTTCCCTTGATGAGAGTTCGTTTGCTTGTATCCGCCTCTTAAAGGCTTGTGGTTTTTCCAGTGGATCTTTTAAAGCAGAGATGGATAAGTAAAATGCCAAAAATTATCTTGAAACAAATTATCCCTGCCTGTGTTCCTTTGTTAAATGTCTTTGTGTGGTATGCTACTGTTGACCTTTATTTTGTTTTTAAGATGTATGCCAAACTTGACTGTTATGGTGAGCAGCCTTGCTCAAGGGGTCTGGATTTCTTCTATATAACTGCAGCTATGTAGGTCTGAGTAGACCAAGATGAAGAACCTATGTGAAGGCAAAGAACAGGTGTATACTGTGATGCCTTTCCATGATGTTTCTTTCAGCTTAGGAAGTTAAATAACTGCCCTTGTCAGCAGATAGTTGTTTCCATGTCTGTTAGGCCTATAATAAAGATGCTTTCAGCCTTAATCATTCCATTTGTAGAGTGAATCCTCAAAAGTTTTGCTAAAGGAATAAGAACAGAGTAAATGTGACTCCCCTTTTTACAAGAGCATTTTATGCTTTCTTTCCTTTTTCCAAATTCTTGATGACATTTGAGTGTAACACTGTGTTCTGGTTGAGTGCTTGCTCACAGGAGCCCTAGGGCTGAAGCTGAAAATGGGCAGCTTGCTCTCAAGGGTTGTGCGATCTTAAGTTACTATGCTTATATCTCATCTGATCTCAGATGCCCTAAACACATCTGAGAAAATTCACTGGCTAGAGCAAGAATTACTCATGATCTCTTTGACTAATGAAAGCAAATATTTTTCTTTCAATAGCAGCAGGAAGAGAATGTCAGTGATTGTTCGAACTCCAGCAGGACAGCTCCGTCTCTACTGCAAAGGAGCTGTAAGTAATTATGCTGCCTAATGGAGAACTAACACTACCAGTTATTGTTTCAACAGCTGTGGCTGATGCTGGCATTTCATGTCTCATACATAATAACCTGTTGGGTTTCTGTTTAGGGCCAAGTGATTTAAGAGAGCTGTCATGCCTCCTCTGACTTCTTTTGCAGGCAGGAAGATTGCTAGGCTTTGTATTGCCCAGTTAAAATCCTGAAGCTCATAGGACCAGTACCTTTGCTTCTGCAGTCAGGTTTTCACCCAGCTGTGCAGCAGGAGCTCAGGAGCTGGTCTAAGTGCTGTTGTCTGAATTTATAATATTAAAATCTGTTTTCAAGTGGTTGAGTGTTGATCTGTCTCTCTTGCATCTCTGCACCTCCTGTTATTTGTCATCATGACTTGCTCCATGTTGTGCTTCTGTCTTCAATGACAAGAGCAATAACTTACCACAGAGCAAAGACTGCAAACTAACATTGTCCACAGCCAGAATGGTTCCAATTTCGGTGGAAAACTATGGAGCTAGCTTTTTTTTTCAGTTGGGAAAAACTATTTCTGACCTCTGGAAGGATCTGGTTTACTTGAATTTTCCTGACATGTTGGTCTGGATGCACTGCTCTGTAGCTTCAGTTTAACTCCCATGATTTGATTAAGATGTGCTGGCTTCATGCTCGAGTGGTAGAAGTGTATTAAGACCACTGCCATTGTGCAGTAGTGTACAGTTGTATGTCTAGTACCACCACACAGACTCACAGCTGCTTGTTGTTCGCGCCATGCCTGCATTTTCAAACTTATTTTTTGGAGTTGTGGTGCTGGAAGAGATGGAGAACGGGAGAGTTTATAGTACAGAAGTCCTTTGGTTTAGAGATAAAGAAAGCTGTTGCTAAGAAGATTATTTCTGAGAGGATTTTGCAATAGAATGTGAGCAGTGTTTCTGCCTTTTGAACATCAGTGTGAATGTTTTCTAGTAAAGATTGCAGGAAACTCTTCTGCATGGGACTATAGTATGTACTGAACTTAACACCAAACATTTATATTCTCTGAAAGTCAATAGACTGGCTTAGTAACTTAGGGAGGAATGTTCTATACTGCCCAATAATGGGGATCTCTTTATGGAAAGAGAGGAGGAAGACAGAGTGTTTCTGCCCCTTTTATTTGAAGTTGATGCAGTATCTTTGCCACTGGGAACAACCCAGATGACTTAAATCAGTCTCTAAAACCCATGTGTATTGCTTGTAAATATGGTCTTGATTTTGATATTAGCAAGTCCATTCAGGTTGCTTCACTTGAGCTTGTAAATACACAAACGGAAACTTTATATGTAGACTTACTCTGTTGTAATGAATTTGGTTTTAATAGGATAATGTAATTTTTGAGAGACTTTCAAAAGATTCCCAGTATATGGAGCAAACACTGTGCCATCTTGAATACTTCGCAACAGAAGGTAAGAGAATGCAGTGAGAATTCAGTTTTATCAAATTACTTGCAGCATCTTTGTGTTGTCTAAGATATGCAGTGTCAAATAAGATGATGAAGATGAATTAACAAGTGTGAAATCAGCAAATTAACAACTGTAGGATGACTTTAAGGAGGTCTTTGCCCCGCTTCTGTGTGATTTCGATAGGGAGGTGGAGGAGATGGTGTCCTGTGTGTCCATGATGAAGGGAAAAGGTATGAGCCGTATTGGCCAGAACAACTCGGCTATGCTGGAGTTAGAGGTACTCTTGCCAGTGTAAAAGTTGGATGCCCAAGTTCCTGGCTTTACAAAGAGAGATCTGAACTTGTTAGGAAGCCTAGTAGACTAAGACGTCAGAGATCTGAAATAGTCTGTCAGGTCTTTGACTGTTGTTACACAGGGAAGCTTTGGGCTTTGCTCCTTCGTCTACAACAGCATAAGATACTTGAGTTACAGTAAAACCACAAACCAGTGGTTTTCTTCCTAAATCTGAAAACATCTTTCAGCTTTTAAAACTTTTTTTTGTTTTTTGCAGACTCCCATGTTACCAGTAATGGGACTTTTGTATTTTATGGGACACATTCCTTTCTGCTTGATTCATGCTAGGAAAAAAAAAAAATCATTACTTCTGTAAATTTTTGTCAGTGGTCTAATAAATTGGTTTTCATACTTCCTGGACCCTATTCATTATATTGTGCATGTGTAACTCCCATTATTAATGTGAGTGACATCAATACACTGAAGGAGAAAAGTCTTGTTAAAAGAAAACATGATCTGTGCAGTATACTTGACTAAGTAACATCTCCAGTCATGGTATGTAGCCAGTTGTTTAATTTGCGCTTTCTAAAAATACATGAAAGCTAATCTTGCTTTTAATTTAAAACGGTATGAAAAAAGATCACACTTTGTTGATCAAGTGTTGCTAGATTGCAATAGTGATGGTCAGGGACTGGAGACATCTGTTTTTGCCCATTATACTTGCTTGATTTGCACCAACATTAGTAATGAAATGAGCCAGGCTGTTGGTTTACATTTGTGGAAATCTTAGTGCTTTAAAAATGTATAGGGACACTGTGTGGAATCCAGAGTTCAACACTGTATATTCAACTCCTATTTTTCCAGTAAGAGGGTTAGAATTTAGTGTTCATTAGGGCATGAATGATTTGATAATACTCAGTGTAATTGTGCTGTGCATAACGGCTGTCTTCTGTTTTGTAGGTCTGAGGACATTGTGCATTGCTTATGCAGACCTGTCAGAGAAGTCTTACAGAGAGTGGTTGAATGTCTATAACGAATCCAGTACAGTTCTGAAAGACAGAACTCAGAAGCTGGAGGAGTGCTATGAGATCATTGAAAAGGTAAAACACGCTTTCTTGATGATCAGATGCAGGTTCCTTTATATGTATTTTCCAGTGGGATTTGGGCTTTATAAGTGAAATAAAGTGTTGATTTCATAGATGAGGAACTACAAAGGTGTTCTTAGATGGCAGCCTGTTCGGTTCCATTGACTCTGATGTTTTAATTCGTAAACCTGAGACAAACTTAGGATAAAAATTTCTACTTCTAAATGCTTTTCACACTTTTTTTGGTCTTGATGTTTTGTATAAGGTTGTTGTAACTTGATAAACTAATGTATAAAGATCATTGTTGCACCAAGTTCCCATGTACTAGTATAAGAAGAGATGTGCTTGTTTTCATACACCAATCACAGTTCCGGTTTTTTGAAGGCTATTGTAGGCAAAATGGAGTGCTCACCAAAGTCTGTAGTTGTATGGACTGAAAAAAAGGTGAAAACTTCACTCCATGCAAATTGCGGCGCTCTTAATTTTGGAAGGGGGTATTGGCATCAGAGAACCCTTTTGAAACTCTGATCCCGTACCGAATGGAATGTTAAAATTCCAACACTAGGGGGCAGTGTTTTCCTGGGCCTTGTTCATAATGCTCCTTTCTGGTATGCTGGTAGTCGCACTCCTCACCTACAGGTGCTCATGCTCTTCCCCCCGTGCTCCAGGTATTTCACTCTCATTTTATTTCATGGTTTCTTTAAAATGTGCTTTGAATTTGAATTGCTTTTAAAATTTATATTAAGAATCCTGTTTAAGTTCTGGAGCACTGTCGTTTATTTAAGTTAGGTGGGGCAGAGTCATAGAATGGCTTGGTTTGGAAGATCATTGAGTTCCAATCCTCCTGCCATGGGCAGGGTCACCTTTCACTAGGCCACGCTGGTCAGAGCTCAATCCAGCCTGGGCTTTGAATACTTTCAGGGATGGGACATCCACAAAGAGGTTGAGAGTAGAATGTGAGTTAACTTGCACAGGATAACAGAAAAAATCCAAGAACTCTTTCAGCAAGAGCTGAAGATTAAGTCTCTTCTCAAAGTAGTCCCTGAAAATCTTCATTTGTGTTATAGCGTGCCAGTTGCAGTGGCTGTCTAATCCTTGTTTCTGAGTAGCTCCTTTCAGCTTTCTGCTTCTTGCACTGTGCTGTCAATACTGCTGTTTTCACTGAGGTGAAAAATGAACATGGCTTTATAGTTAAAGTGTGTTCTCAAACCCTAGATCTTTTTTGGTCATCTACCTTCTGTCTTTTTTGCCATTCGGTATCTTGAAAATAGTGAAACCCGTGTGTGGGTTGTAGGATTGGAGTTATGGACTTGGTGCCATATTGGCAGGAACTATCCTTTGTATGCCTTTCCTATTAATGTTTTCTTGCTGATCACACCAAGGAACAGGTTTTTTCCAGATAAACTGGCTTGTGACTGTAACATAAAAATAATGTATTTTAACAGGCTTTTTTTTTCTTTTTTTTTCATCTGAGAGCTCAAGTGAGAGCAAGAAATCTCCTTTGTCAGTCTGAGTGTTTTGATGGCTGGATCATAGTACAGGTGCACGCATGGAGGTAAACTAGAAATGGCTCCCTTCCCCAGCTGTGTGCTGGCTGAGAGGGCTTCAGCAGATGCAAGAGAAACTCTGCTGCTCAAGTAGCTCAGCCATGCTGATCCCTGTGCTGTCATGTTAGCTGCTTAGCAAGTGATTTGGGGAAATAAGACAGTCTGTAATTGCACACTTGGATTGTGTTTGTAACCTTTGAGTGTTGTGAGCATCAGTAGGGCTAATGTTTCATCGTGAGGCTGTAGGGTACCCTAAAGCATGATGACTAGTGTTGATTCTGCAGCCTTTACCAGCTGAATATCTCATAACTAAAATGAAGCTTTGTCAAGACCTGTAACTAGTGCCATCTTATGCATGTGTATGAATAACAAATTGCCATTGATTATTTAAGCATGCATACGTTCATATATACAAGCAGTAGCTGCTTTATATCTCTTCATAGAATCCTAAGAAGGGTTTGGGTTCTAAGGGGCCTTTCAAAATCTAGTTCTAACACCCCCACCATGGACCAGAACACCTTTCAGTAGACCAGGTTGCCCAAATCTCTACCAAGCCTGGCCTGGAACACTTCCAGGAATGGGATATCCACTACTTCTCTTGGCAACCTGTTCCAGTGTCTCAGCACCCTCATCTTTTTCAGTTTAGAGCCATCAGCTTTTGTCATGCAGTGGCAGGCCTTGGTAAGCTGTCTTCCTCCATCTTTCTCATAGGCCTGCTTTTTATCTAGAAAGGCCACAGTAAGGTCACCCTGAAGCCTTGTCATCTCCACTGTGAAGAACAGTACCTTTCCTAACTACTTCTGTTCACTTCATCTGTCTTCATTTCTGTTGAATAATTTTTGTCCCTACCAAGAATAGAAGCTGTTACTTGTTCTGTGTAATTACTGAGGTGATACAGTATACTCAATTTACATCAGTTTTGGTTAAATTGAAGATCTTTGCATGTCTAAGGAACAATTAAATTGCTTTTAAAGGTAAAATCTGAGTAGACTGTACTTTTTGACAAGGTTATTTCTTAGCTGTTTCTACCTTTTTTTTTTTTTTCCTGTAAGGTAGCCAAGTCTCTTCAAGCAATTACATAAGAATATGGCAAACTCTGTAATATTAAATTCATTGTATGAGACCTGTTTTTCTGGCAGACATTGTACATTGACTAGAGATACTTGGATTGATTAATGCTCATACCACTTGTATTACATAAATGTAGTGATTATATCTGTAAATAATTGCAATAATTTTTGCCTTGAGTGATTGTATCCAGTCTGTATGTACATTTTATGGATGGAAATTTGCTTAAATGATATGATGCCAAATGACTTTTGTGAGCTTAAATACATAAACTATGACCACTCATGGTGATTAGTGAATGCTCTATGTATATGTTCATCCATAGGCTAACGTTGTTTTATAACTTGCATTAATTATTCTTGAAATGTTGCCATCTTTCTGATCAGAAACACTTTCTGTGCCTCTTGAAATGTGGGTTGTGTGCAGAGGAAGTAGAATAGCCACACCAGAAATATAGTGTATATTGCTTGTCAAAATGTAGTATTAGCAGTGAGAGGCAACATGCTGTCTTAATTCCTTTTTGACTGTGCTCCAAACAGACATTGATCTTCAGAAAACAATCCCTTAGCTTTTTTTTTTTTTTTTGTTCTCTCCAGGATTTGCTCCTTCTTGGAGCTACAGCCATTGAAGACCGCCTGCAAGCAGGTGTTCCAGAAACAATAGCCACGCTAATAAAGGCAGAAATTAAGATATGGATTCTGACAGGTGACAAACAGGAAACAGCTCTCAATATAGGTATCTGTCTTTCTGGTTACTCTGAATTTGTCTGATACATATCAGGTTACATGCAGGATGTGCTGTGTGGGATTTTAAACAAAATCAGCCCCATGGTTCCTCTGTAGCAGGGGATGGCTTTGGAGAAGGGATTTTGTAGTGAAGTCTTCATTATGAGTGTCAGGCTACATTCAGGTTTGGGGTTTTTTTTAAGGCAAAAGGGACATTTCTGCTCTTGTTAGGTGCAATTTTTTATGGGGTGACTATATTTAACTCTGCTTCCTGATAGAAACCAGAGAGCGCAACCAGAATAATCTCTGGTATATTATGCCTTGTATGGAGCTGGTTTAGTGGTTCTTTTCTTACTGACTGCCATTTCTAGATTTCAGTAGAGTGTGGGATATGATGGGAGATACCATAATGATAAGTGTATAACAGCTCCTTGCAAACCATGTCTGTGAATGTAGGTGGATGCTTGAATAATGAACCCTGCTGTCACCTTACGGCACATCTGTTAGGCAAGTGCATTGTGATTGTTAGTGGAGGTGTGTTGCTGCTACTGAGTGTATGGATGGAGGTCAGTATGGGTTATTTTATTGAGACATAGCCCTGATATCCTTATCTCAAACTTGATGTGTCTGGACTTGTGAGCCATGCCCTTAGTAATGCAAAAAAAAAATAAAAAATCTTGTGATGTGTGAACAGAAAGTACAAATTAACATGTTTATTAGGTAGGTGTCTTGGGTGCTGATGTAATACAATGGTAACCTAATTAAGGCATTGGTGTATATCTGGTTACCTGATTTTGCAGCAGCAATATAATACCATGATGCTCTTGCATTCATTTTGATGATTGGTCTCCCTGTCATGGTAAATCTGCATAGAGATGGGAAGACAAAGTAGCAGTCTGTGGTGATCTGGGCATCTTGCATGATGGTGTTACAGCGGTGTTACAGAGCATTACAGTTCTGCCAGGAGCCTGAAATACCCTCAGACCTGTCTGCATGCGGTTCTAAATGTAAAAACCTTAAGTTGCCCCATTTTTCATATAATTGGAGAGTCTTGAAAGTCAACAAGAGTTTGAGAATACTAAAGAAATAGACCCTTTAACAGGAGGCAGCCTAAGCTGTTAAGGTTCCACAGTTGCATTCAGATTTGCTGATTAGTGTTCAAATGTAAAGGTACAAGTTAAGGGAACTTGTAACAGCATAGGTTGCTTTCACAAGCTCATGTTGACTTCATGATTCTCTTAACAGTGTTGCTCTGTAACTGAACTTAAATTACCTTTAGCAAAATTTCAGGCATTTGCTATTTTTTTGGTCTAGTTTGTTTTGGGCTTTTTCTACATGTTTTTTTTCTGTTTTGGTTTGCTTAGGGAAATTTCAGAATGCAGTCTGCTTGACTGGCTAGAATTCTTGTGTACTTCTCAAAACCAGATCAAGTTTCATGTACTTTGTACATTGAAGGTGGTACAAAGAGATAAAGTAACTTGCTGACCTGACACAGTTGTAGTAGAATAGATGGCTTAAGCAGACAATGGATTTAAAGGTTAGTTATCTGGTTTGAATCACTATATGCAGATTTTGCTTTCTTTACAAGCAGCAGTCAATAGAAGGAGGGAAGCATCATCTTTTGACTAATTAAAAAATGTAGCTACAGATTTTGACGTAAATACTTGAAATAAGTCAATATAAAAAGCAGCAGGTAGTTTGAACACAAGTAAGTGAGCTTATTCTGAGAGCTGTGAAGGAGACTAACCTCTAGCTTGTCTTTAAAACGGTTAGTTTGTTTCTTCTATTGAAGGAGGTTTATTGAGGAGAATAAGCATCTCTGTTGAAATTTCTAAACTATCACTTTAATATATAATTTGGTAGTACAACTCTAACTGGCTTCATGTTCAAGTTCGCTTGCAAGTACAAACATGTGGCAGCCTTCCAGTTTTTGTATGTAATCCGTTCAAACATGGGTTCCATGGAACTTAAAGCCCAACCTACATGTGCAATATGATTCAGGTGTAAATGTGCTACCTGGTAAGTAAAAAGTATTTTCACTTTCTCATTGTGTGTGTAGGCTGTGCTTATGGACTCTTGCTTGCTCTGTGGATACGTGTGTGCATTGAGGTATATATGAGCTCTTGGCAGATGTACCAAGGAGCTGGAGTACTTTGCTCTTCCAGCTTCCTCTTGATTCTTTGTTTTCAGGAATTTGTTTGTGCCCAGATTGCAGTCTCAACTTCACTGGAGATTAGTGGTTGACCTTATTGTGGGGTGGTTGTATGCCTTCCACTCAGCCATGTGCCAGTAAATAGTTTTGCTGGTGAGGAGGGCGTTCGTGATAAGCTCTAATGCTGATCAGCCATTTGAACTCTCTATCTAAAGAAAATAGGAGCTCCAAGTTCAGAAGCATCTTTGAGTATGACCTGCAAACAACTCTAGAAGGCTTAACAGTGTTCTTGTAGCTTCATCATTTTTTTCAAACATCTACATGTCTTCATTGTCTGTCAGTAAGACAAACACCCATGACAGATTTCTGGTTACCACCATCCCGGTGCTCAGCAGACTCACAAAAAATCAGAACTGCTGTATTTCCAGCCATTCAGTTCTTCAGGAACAGATCTGTTTTCTGGGAATGGGAATATAGCATTTTCTCAACGGTATCCCTCCCCTGAACAGTGAATCAGTCCCTGCAGTTGAGATGTGTGCTCTTACGTAGTGTTAGCATTCATAGATGTGAGCACTGCCTTCAAATCGTAGAAGGGTTTTGGGGTTGGAAGGAACCTTTTGAAGACCTAGTCTGAGCCTCCTGCTGTGGACAGGGACATGTTTGTCTAAATCAGGTTGCTTAAAGCTCTATACAGCCAGATCTCAAACACTTCCAGGGATGGGGCATCCACATCTTGCCTGGGCAACCTGTTGCAGTCTCGCCACCCCCATCATAAAAAATGTCTTCCCTATGCCCAGTCTCAACCTGCCCTCTTTTAGTTTGAAATGACTGACCTTTGACTGGCCACTACAGGCCTCAGTAGAAGGCCTCAGTCTTCCATATAGGCTCACATTGATTGAAAGATCTTCCCAAAATCTTTTGTTCTCCAGACTGGACAACTCTAACTCTGCTGAGAGATGTTTCATCCCTCTGATTGCTTTTGTGGCCCTCTTCTGCTCCCACACTAGCAGGTCCATGTGCTGGAAGCTCCAGGGCTGGATGCAATACTGCAGATGGGGTCTCATGTTCAGTTTTCATCACTAGCTATCCCCAGGTACTTCTCAGTAACACTTTGTGGAAGTTTGACCCTGGGCAAAACCAAAACAAAGCAACACCGTGCAGAACTTCCCAGCAGCAGCACAGCTTCCCCACCCCCTCCCCCTTTCCCCAAAAGCACCCCCCCCAAAGGGGAGAAAAACGGCGAAAAAGCCGAGGGGAAGGAGAGAAATCTTAAAAGCTTCAGACCGTGAGGGGAACAGATATATATATATTTATTTACAGAGGAGGAAAAGGGAACTTAGTACTATATGCACACAACACGAATACCGGGCAAATACAGGGAAAGAGGGTTAACTCAAATGGTACTATATAGGTACTATATATACACCCAAGGAAAACAGATAAGGCACTGCATTACCCAAATAGTGAAGTGACCAGCCCCGAGCTGCGAACCTTCCCCCCAACCACCTGCCCGACGAGAGACTGACCCGGCCGGAGGAGAGACTGCACCGGAGAGGCTGACCCAAGGAAGCGTCCGAGGACAGTGTGACCCAGAACTTCCTCCCTCACTCCTCTATCCCATGTGATGTGAGATAGTAGGGAATACCTATGATTTGTCAATGTATGTCACCTGACTTGTTTCCCAGGAAGGCCTAAAAAACAACAAACCTAGCCAAAGCCTAAAATTTAAAACCACCACACACTTTCAGTCCATTCATCGCCAGTCTGTCCTGATTGATATTTGGGATTGCTGCAGCACAGGTGCAGGACTTTGCACTTAACCAAATGAAGTACCACAAGGCCTTCACAGGCCTATGCCTCAAGTGGATCTGAGTGCCTCTGGGTGGCATCGCTTCCCTCGAGTGTATCAACTGTGTGGTTCAGCTTTGTGTTGCGCTCACTTCCTGAGGGTGTACTTGATCCCACTGCATGTCACTGGGGAAGACACTGAATGGTGCTGGTTCCAGAACTGACCCTCTGAGGGACACCACTCATTCCTGGGTTTCATTTTGGTGTTGAACACTTGACTGTTACTCTTTGATACAGCCATCCAACCAATACCTTATCTCGCCTAACAGTCCATCCATCAGGCTCATATCTTTCCAGTTCAGAGGTAAGACGATTTCTTGGTGACCTGTTCTGTTTTCAGTTGAGGAAACTGAAGCAATGCCAGCACACTTGTCTGTATCCCTATGCAAGTTTGAGCACAGCACATATGCCCTCTCTAAATACACAGTATAATCATTCTTGCCTCAACTCCTGGATTCTGTGTGCCTGCAGTATAAATGTGCCTGTGGGCTATAATCTTGAACTCTAGTTCAAGCAATCTTTTTCCCAGGACACGTGAAGGGAAGTAAGTCCCAGAAGTACCTGATTCATCTGCTTCATGGACTTCCAGTCAGACTTTTAAATTAAAGAGCTAGATATCAACTTACTGGTGTGGATTGACATTTTATACCTGGCTTTGAACCAGCAGTTGATCTTATTCTGCTCATAAGCACTGACAAAAGTATGCGCTTCTGTTGGAGTGTGTATTTTTGCTTGCTGTGTTAGTATTGCCAGTAATAACTATTATAAAACTATTATAAAACTTTAAGATATTACTACAAATGTCTAAGATTACTACTTGTAATCTCACAGTTGCCAGCTACTTTGCTTTATACTAGTGCTAGATTTTAGCATCATCTTAGTTCTGGAATTGTACTTAATGTATAGATCTTTTCTAAACCCTTGTTAGGCTTGATTTACATTCTCCTATTCCAATCTTGATCATCCTGTTTTAATGTGATAGCAAGATGCAAAATAGCCTTAATTGCTGGATAGGTTCTTCTGAATATGTGACTTCCAAAATGTACAGCAAAGCCACTGTTTTCCACAGTTAATTTTTTTTTCTTCTGGCTTGACTTGTAGAATGGAATCTTGCTCATTTTGAAAGAGGTGAAGTGAAACAGTGGTTTAGAAATCTGTGTGCTATTGCAGCTGCTGTTCTAATCAAATGGTACTAGAAAATCCTTTTGAATTAGTTACGCTGAATTTATGACACCCTACCGCATAAGACTGTTGCCATTGCCAGGGGAAAGAGCCCTAATATGGAGGGAAGTGCTTAAATTTGTGATGTTCTCTTATTCTTCTCAATAAAAATAAGGAAGTGGGTTTTCAGTCTGGGACTAACTTTTAAAAATGGCAATCTGACTTGAGAAAAAAAGTCAGTGTTTTGTCTATACCTGTTGGAGGTTTGTTGTGCAGTTCTGTACTGCTACTGATCGCAGGCAGAATCAGAGGCTGTCTGCAAAGCTTTCATGTTTTAGGCTGCTCTTCATTAGAATATATTTCATCCTTTTCCCAGCAGGTGTGTGCGAGTTCAGTGTCATTCTGTATTGTTGTCTGAAGCAGAAAGTAAACCTTAGCTTGTTAACACAACTGAGATGAAAATGTATTTGCAAGGTTGCACTGGATAGTTATAGTCTACACAACTGTGAAAATGGATAAGAAACTAAGCTTATGCAGGTAATCAGACCTGCTGCCTGGGAGTGCCTGGCTGTGTGATACAAGCATGTCTTCCATGAAGGAGGACGAGGGATTTGCTTTCTTGACAGAAGTCACTCATGCAGGCATGTTAACCCTGGATTATACCTACAAAACTAGCCCAATTATAAAAACTCTGTAGCCTGAGGAAATGATTTATTGATGAGCTACTATGGCCTTCCTAAGGAACTAAGAATCCCACAGAAAATTTCCTGCCTCAGTTGTTCTTTCTTTTGTAAGATATGGAAAGAGGTGCTTCATCTTTTCACATTGACTATGCTGTTACGCTTTTGAATCAGTCTGCCTTGTAGTGGTTTCTCACTGGGACGTGACTTACACTGCAATAGCCTCCAGTCTTCATTTAAGAAAAATAAGAGACTTCCCAAGATCTCATTTTATTTGACAGCGGTTTCTTAAACTTGCTGTAACTCATTCCTGTGCAAAAACACAGTAGAAAAACAAAACAATTCTATTGTATTGCTTTTTATTGTGTAACTTAGATGAGCAGTAAAATGTCTGTACTTCAAATAAATTAATTCTCTGCTGTTTTATAAAGCAGCATGACTTAATCCCAAATGAACTTGTTTGTGCAAGTGAGCTTTCAGGATAAAGCAGTGGGGTAGGTCTGATGGGAGTTTGCATTTGTCTCTTGCCATTAATATGAGAGGGAATTAAACTGTTTATTCTGTGAATACTGACCCTACACTAAGAATAAACTAGTGCAATTACCTGGTGCCTATAGGAGTTAGTGGGGTCTCTGTATATGTTATTGATCTGTGATTTTTAATGATGCTCAGAACCTTCCATACTGACCTCTTGGGAGTAAAAAATGCTTATGTAAGCTAAGTGTGGGCTAAGGTGACTGGGTAGCACCAGCTGAATCCTCATGTGCACTTGTGGTCATCTGGCATAGCTGCAACTGTGCATTCAGGTCTGTTCCTCTAATGTGTGGAAGGCAATTCTGCCTTGACATAGAGGAAAAATAAAATAACTTTTGCTGTAGGGCTATAGGCTGTATTTGATGCATCTGATGTTTTCTTTAATTAAAACATCTCAAGTGATGTGTTTGCAAGTACAGATAAAATGCAGCATGTATTGCTGGTAAAATTTTCGTGTTGGAGTGTGTCCTATGTACCAATGTTTCCAGCACTCTGCATGATAGGAGTAAGTGCTCAAAAAGTGAATTTTCATCTGATGTACACATGCTTGTTGAGCTCAACCTTAGACAGCCTTCCAAAAATTAAATCCTTGTGATTTATTTTTTTTCTCTTGCAGGGTACTCTTGCAGACTCATTTCACAGAGTATGTCTCTCATCCTGGTCAATGAAGATTCGCTGGATGTAAGTAAGCAAATTCTGGCATAATTCTTGTCAGAAGGAGGTGTTACTAACGAGATGGAAAGTTGTCAAGCTTTCTCATGGAATTTCTCTTGCTTGCTCTTAGGGGTAGCAAGATAAACAATTCATGCTAAAACAGGTGTGTTGTGTGAATTGTACTCCCAAGGTCTTCAGTCACAAGTATACAAATCAAACTGAAGTCTCAGAACAAGAAACTTATTAGGTCCATGGGTTTACTTCTGCAAACTGGAAAAACCTGCAGCATGCCATCAGGAATATAGCTAGGCTTAAAGGTATGGGTATGGGAGTAACATGTTTGAAGAAAGAACAAAAAACAAGCTAAATGAATACTTTTGATGTAATAAGCTATCTTGAGTATTGCATGGAACAGCTGTAACCAAACCAATACCTGATCAAGTGGCATTGTGAGCTTGCCTGTGTGCAGTAGGCTTTTAAAACCTAAAATCAAAAATTGCCTGTAAATGGTTGCTGTGGTCCTCATGTACGTGCAAAAATAAAGTAGAAAAATCATACTTTACATGAGTTTTCCAGATGTTTTCCCATTCTGTTTGTGTCAGTATCAGTATTTGTTATCGCTTCATAATCTGATTTCTCTTAGCGGTATTTGTAGGACATGTTAAAGGATCTATAATAGATAGCATCTTACACTTGCATTTAGAGTTGGCAGTTCATTGTGCTTGACTGGATGGGAATTGCAAAGCCTGTCAGAGTAGTAACCAGATAGTTGCAAATCTAGTGGAAGAGGGTAATACTACTGTGGCAAGTGTTATTTTCAGTTGCCTTGATGGGATTCCAATAATTTCATGTGTAGAACTCTTTGGTTACCGAATCCAGCTGTAAAGAGTATTGGAAATTTATTGGTAAACGTAAGTAATTGGTAAACTGCACCTGTGGCAAGTTCGATGACACCAAGCTGTGGTGCAGTCAACATGCTGGAGGGAAGGGATGCCATCCACAGGGATCTGGACAGGCTGGAGAGGTGGTCCCGTGTGGACCTAAAGAAGTTCAGTAAGGCAGAGTGCCTGGGTTGGTGCAGTCCCAAGCACAACTACAGTCTGGGAAGGAGAATGGATTGAGAGCAACCCTGAGGAGAAAGACTTGGGGTTATTTAGAGAAAGAGCTTGGTATGACCCAACAATATGTGCTTGCAGCCCAGAAAGCCAACTGCATCCTAGGTTGCCTCAAAAGAATGGGAGTTAGAAGGTTATGGGCGGTGATTCTTCCCTTCTACTCTGTTCTCATGAGACCCCACCTGTAGTACTGTGTTCAGCTCTGGGGTTCCCAACTCAGGAAAGACGTGATCGTGTTGGAGTGAGTCCACATGAGAGCCATGAAGATGCTCAGATGTCTGGAGCACAAGATGAGAGAGTTGGGACTGTTCAGCCTCGCAAAGAGGAGGCTCTCAGAAGACTTTATAGCACCTTCCAGTATCTAAAGGGGGACCTATGACAAGGCTGGAGAGGGACCGCTTAGAAGGGTATTGAGTGACAGGACAAGGGGGAATGGCCTTAAGCTGAAAGAGGGTAGGTTTAGATGAGGTATTGGGAAGAAACTCTTTACTGTCAGGATGGTGAGGTGCTGGAAGAGGTTGCTCAGAAAAGCTGTGGTTGCCCCATCTCTGGAGGTGTTCAAGACTGGGCTGGATGGGGCTTAGAGCAACCTGGTTTTGTGCAAGGTGTCCCTGCCCATGGCAGGGTGATTGGAATGAGATGATCTTTAAGGTCCCTTCCAACCCTAACTTTTCTGTGATTCTACAAAAAAAAAACCACACCAAAAAACAAAAAACCATGGCATGTCAGATAAGGACAAAAAACACCCTTATTGATATATAGTTGATGGTCTTTTAAGTGAAGAAAATGGGTGATCACATGCTGCATCATGAAGACACCTAATATTGAAGGTGACTGCAATGCTTTAGGTCAGATAGTGTATATTTTTCAAAAAGAGGAGCACAAACTTGTGGAACTTCTGAACTAGTTCATCAAAAATGCTTGGTATTACATCAGTCTTGTTTTCAAACTAAAGTAGATCTGTTATTTTCCAAAGTACTCTTACTACCATTTTCAATGTAGAACCAAATACTGTATAAGTCGGAATATAAACTTGTGTTTTGTTAATAATTTCTGCTAGTTCTTTTAATTCTAAGGTGCCAGTTTTTCAGTGTACGATCTCAATAGCAATAGTTCTTTTGTGTTGCGCCTGTAAGAAATTTTGACTTCTGTTAAACTGCGCTTAAAATCTACCACTAGAAGATTCTCACACTGCAGTTCTGTAGTATTATATTTAATATATTCTGCCTCTGAAATGCAATAATACTAAAAATGAGTTTTTACATGATCTAAGTTGAGTTTAGAGCTTTTAAATACTGATACACTCACCCCTTGGTGCAGTCCTGCATGATTTTTTTCCTCCCCCACTTCTGCTCCTTGGCATGCAGCAGCAAGTGAGATGTGATTGAACAACTGTCTTGGCTTGGTTTTGAGAGCTAATTTTTTTTGTAAGTCATACATTTCAGGAGAAAAATCAATCATTTCTGTTCTCTTCAGGGAACTCCTGGGAATATAGAAGACTAATCCCTAGCTTGATTCAGCTGAATTCTAGAAACTTAGTATATATAATGATCCACAAGTGTCTGTCCCTTATATACATATACTCGCTTGTTTTTTTTTTTCTTTTTGTAACCAAGCTTTTTGAAATGAGAATATTTTGATTACCAGATGGACTTTGAATGTAATTCTTGGACTCAGTTTCTTTTTAATTAAATAGGAACACCATGAAGTCTTCTTGTGCAGCTTTTAACTTGGAAAAATGTCTAACTGGTGACTTGCAGAATTGGAGCTGTGAGAGCAATGAGAGGGGTAGCTGAAGAAAGGAAATTCAGTGACCCAGACAGACCCTGCCTAATGGATGCTATAGCTAGGGGATGTTGGGTGTGTTCCTCCCCATCAGTTCTGTAGAAAATAAGAGCTGGGAACTGTATCAATTGCCTATTGCACGGGGTTGTTATTTAATAGTAGTGGAAGGGCAACACTGGAGGGTCCTGTTTCTGAACTTGTGGGTAGTATTTTGCTATACAGTAATTTTGTTGATGAAAATGGAGCTTCACAGTGAGTGTGTTGTACAGAACTCATGTGCCTGGACTGACACTTGTCCTCTGGAATTATACACAAATGTGTAAGTAACAACAAATTAATGCTCCACTGAAATGACCCTTATTGCTGGTGTCTGTTACTGGAATACAACTAAAAGCAAAAGATACCTTCTGTTGCTTTTGAGATCTAGATTCTCTTGCACGAGAAAGGACATCTGTGCCTTATCAGGAATGTCATGCTCATTACTCCCAAAAAATGAGGGTAAAGTTGTCAGCTTTTCAGACTAAACCCAAAGTTACTAAGTGCTCCAAAGCATTGATATCATGTGTACTTCAGTTGTACTAGAAGGTAAGGTGTGCAGATAGGTGTGGGAGGATGAGAAGCCCTGTACTGCTAATGCCTTGTAAGTGCCATGAAGGTTACATTTTGTGTGTTGAGCTAAGGAGAAGACTGGGATTTTTGTCTCTACTGCTGTTATCTGTTAATTTTCTGGAAAACTGATCAATGTGAGCGAGCTCAGTTTTAGCCAAGCATCAGCTGTCCCTCACAGAGGCATCTGCAATGGTCCTCTAGTATCTTTTGGCTAGTAAGTCACTTCAGTAGTTACCAGTCAGTCTGAAATAGTAACCAGCCCTTCTGTGCACACTGGAAATTTGCAAAGGAAGCTAAATAGGAATACTAGGGAAAGAATACATGTCTCTATTGTACCAAGATTTTCTTACTGGTCAAATTCCTGTTTTTCTTAATCTAGAAATAGACATCAAGGCAATAAGTAGTTACATAAGGAACAGTGTCTAGTAATCAGATAAGTCTTCAAAAATGTTGGGTAGAAGGGACTTAGTGTTTTTCTTGCTTGTTTTTGAGGAACAAATAGGATCTTTCATAACTTCAGATATTTGCTAATCTGCATAGAAAGTTAGTTGTGTGGATGTGGAAAATATACAGCTCTTCTTGTGAAAAGCTGCTTTGATTTGAGTGTGCTGTGAAGAATTGTAAATGAAAGAATATAGGTGTTACCTGGACTTGTAGGTTTAAGTACACACAGGACTGTGTAACTTAAGTGTTAGATTACCATTTTTTCAGGAAGTAATACTAATAGGTTTGAGCTGTGAGTGGTGAATGAATTGGGCTGGTATTTTTTGTTTCATCCTGCTTTTGCTTTTCAGAATTCATTAATGACTGTTCTCCCTTATCTGTGGCTCTGTTTTTTCTGTTAGTGTTTTCTGGCACTGCAATAGTTGGTGTGGATGAATGGGGGTTAGTTGGACCTGAAGGAATGCAAGGACCTTTAGGAGTCTTAAGACAAGGCTACTAAATAACTCTTCTTTCCATAGCTGGAATCTGGGGATGTGGGCTGGGTAAGAAGGCTGGGGAAAGCTGTAAAAAAACCCCAAGCGCACTCTTTTCAGAGTTAATTTTACTTTCATACCTTAACTTTTATTAGTGGTCACTTTTGACAAGAGCCAGAAAAGATCCTGCAGTTTTAAATTGCGGTTATTAAGCAGCTGGGGCTTAATGCCTTGTCAGTGCTATAGGACAGAACAGGTTATATTGCATGAAAATGGAAAGAAAGATGGTGTGTTCCCTGAATTCCATCTAAAATTTGCTGTCTTGTTTGTGAAAGTTCTCATATGTTAGAGGAAAATCACTGGGAACAAACTCTATTTCTCTTACAACTGCTAATGATCTTCACTTATGTGAAAGCTTATATCAACAAATGATTCCTGAGTATTATCCAGATCTATTTTCTGTTGTGAAGCTAACAACATAATAATGGCTTCATCTGGGTGGTGAAGGAAGTATGTTTGCTTTGAAGATGGGATTCTCTGCAGTATACTGATACGCTTATTTCCATTAAGCACAAGAGACCATGGAAACATAAGGATACATAGTGAAGTGTTAAATGGATTTTGTTACATGAGAAGCTACACATGAAATGCAGTTTATGCTGATATTAAAGCATGATGGCGTGTTTGTAGGACAATAAGGCTAAGCTGGTGTCATGTGCAGGTAGATGAGTTAGAGATAATGATCCTCTTGATTGATATGGCTAATATTGCGCATCTGTAAAAAGAATTCAGATGTCTTTCGTGTTGAAGGCTAAGAACTAAATAGTCCTCCTCTCAGGATACTTACTTTTGTATCTGATCTGTCGTTTTCACTGAAGGGGAGTCCTTATTCATGCAAGTGTTCCTTACTTGGTGCAGAGCCAGCCTTAAAGCAATAAGATTTATTCATCTGCAGTGTTAACTTAAGGAAGATAGTGGAGAACCAACTGCTTCAGGTTAACACTTAGAGTATGTATTGATCATGTATTCAGAGAAGAGACGTAGTTATCTGTGGTCTTACTTTTGTGGTTCTCATAATACTGACTTACTGTGTTGAACCCTTTTCTGAAGATTATTTCCCATTTCATGATAATTAGAGAATCATTCTTGCAACTGAAGCTTGATTACTCCAAGCCTGCTTATCAGTCATATGAAGGAATCCATTTCATTCACATCAGAATTAAGAAAAACAGTGTTTTATATCTGGTCTGTCAGAAGCTACAGTTAAAAAGTTGTCCAGATCTATGAATTTAATACCAGACTAAGTATGTGTTCTTTCTGCTTTTTAACCTTCTGCATGGAGTAGAACTGGTCAGAGCCATGTTTTAGAGACTTGTAGGGTTTTTTTGTACAGCTGAAAAATGTGTTAAGGTGCAATTTTCTCATTTGAGTATCTCTAGCTGTTTAACTCTAGTTGTGAGGTAGTGATGCTGGAAAATCGGTGTTGCTCTTTCATATTTACGAAGTGCTTTAATCAGCTTATCTTTTACAAATCTAAGGAATGAGCACTGTCTCCTCACCATAGCCTCGACAAAACTCATTTGGATATCTTGAATTTTCAACTAATTCCCAAATCCTAAGTTATCCTAACCTGTGTTCTAAGCAGGCCTAAAATCACAGTTCTGAAGTGTCGGAATGGAATGTTCTTTTGGAGAGCTTTGGAAATGAGTGTTCATCAGAGTTGAGGGGTTTCATATGTTGTCCTGAAGCTTCCATCATGCTGGATTGTGGTGGTATATATGTATGCTTGCCATGTACTGTGGTTTTTCAAGCTAGCCAGGCAAGGCAAGAGTGCACTTGTCAAGCCCCTGGCATTCCTGATGGACACCAGGGTGGTGGTGTTGTGGATAAGACTTAGAGAGAAATTGCCTCATAAGTTTAGAATTGGTGTCATCTCTTTAGTTCTTTCACACTGAGTCTTGTACTCCTCTTGGGTAGTCCTTTTTCATTCTGTACAGAAATAGGCTACTTTAGGAAAAGAATCAAAATCCACAGTAAACAGCTATTGGCTTACACAGCTGTGTTCTACCTCCTGCTTCACCATGATAAAAGGGACATAAGTGGTCCAGTATGGCAATTCAAGTAAGAAAGCGTTCTTAAGTGAAAGCTTGGTTATCTAGTCCATCATTTTGCTAATGTGTGTGTTTGGTAAATGCACATGCCTTTGGATCCTTTGCTACTTGTTTCTGGTCAGGTCAAGAGCACAGTTCAATACAAGGTCATTTTACTTTTTCTTACTTGCTTTCTCGAATACTAAGTGCTTCATCCTCGTAAGGTAATCTGCATGTTAGTTCAGTCTATCTGCATGTCCCTCTTGTTGGAAGTGTGGCCATAGGCAATGACGTCCTTCAGATTAATCTTGCATGTAAATCTTTTTTCTGAGACAGGAACTATTCAGCTGTGGAATATTCTGATTTGTGGCTTCTGCTGACATAGGTAATGGTGACTGCAGGGTAGAAATTAATACTCATAAGAACTTTGAAGATTTAAGCACTCGCTTCCTTTCCAGGCTAATAAGTACAGCTTGGATTCAACTCTGATCTGCTGTGACACTCTAGAAAATAGTGACCCCTGAGACAACTGAACGTTGAAGTATCTTTGAGCCTGGGATCATACTGGTAATAGATTTATCATATTCAGATTTCATTAGAAGACAGAAATGATAGTACTTAGTGGAAAATCTTTGTCCATTTTCTGTGTCCAGCAAAACTGACACATCACAACAAAGATTTTCTCTGATTTGAAAGATTGAGGAATTTGGTGTTCGTTATTAATTCATGTTCTTGTAGCTAAAGTGTAGAATTCACTGAAATACCTTGTCTTTCTACAAATAGCTGTATCAAATTCTGCTGTATGACTGGGGACTGGTTCTATGGCTAATTGTGACCAAAGTTGTCTGGCTTCAAGAATTCTGTGTTTTTAGGGGTTGGGACCACAGGGAATGTCAGCAGTGTGTGCTTTTGGATATACAGTTTAGTAGTCTGTAGAACTCTGAGAAAATGTGGATGAATAAAACCAATTAATAGTGCAGGGGCTTTGTGAGATCTAGATTGGTATAGTAATGTTTGTCTTGATTATGGAATTAAAATTTTAGAACCTATCTGTAAATAACATGAGGAGAGAGGAGATGACTTCACAACTTAACTAGCTGATTTTTTGGAAAGCTTGTACTTATTTTTCAAGTTATTAAAACTTAATTGGTCTGTCTATAGAAGGTTTAATATTATTAGGTTCTCAAGGGATTTGTAGTTCTATCCAGGGCTTGACAGACAAACTCTACAGTTCAATAGACAGAGCTAATAGATTTAGTAAATATTAATAAAATAAATCTATTGTATAACTAAATCTTTAGGGAAATTACTCCGGTGGTTCAGTTTTTAAAAAGAAACATGATCTTGGTGATTTTATGGAGTTTTCTTATTAAAATTATTTTTAGTAATTGAAGTGGGTATCATATTTATTAGATAAACTTCAATAAAAACTTCAGATGTATAGGGTAAACTGATAGGGAACTAAGTGGTGTGTTTTTAAAACTCGGGGAAAAAGAGGTCTTTGAAAGCTAGTGTTCACTTCAGGGAATGGTGTTTGTTTGACTAGAAAAGAGAAGCCTGCCTGTGGCTTTCTTACATAGCATTTTTATATTCTTGGCTTAAAAAAAGAAGTAAAATTGCTGGAAGCTGTTGGGATGAAAGCAAATCAGATGTTGTGTCCAGCTTCTCAGTTGAGTGGGTACCGGTGTCTCTGCTGGGGAACAGTTATGCTGTGTCAATAAGATTTGTTTTGAGTTCCTCCTAGAATTAGACAAAAATGAGATGTGAGCAGTGCAGCAGCAGAGCTATTCTTGCTTCCTGAGCTACCTGTGGATGTCTGGAACACATCAGTTTTCACCAACTGTATATGGGAATAGAACATTGGTTTAAGCTGTAAGAACTAGGATCAGCAATGTTAAGACTTTGCCAGATTTGAATGAAGAGATACTTCTGAGCTTATCTGAAATGCTGTTGTAAAGCCCCAGTTTATAATACATTATAGGGAAGTTCAAGTCAAACAGAACCAGCATCTATGTACGGGCTGCCCTATGACCTCTGAGTGCATTATATGCCATGCAGTCATTCCTAGCAGTGCCAACAAATACACATCGAATTTTTTTTTGCTTTTAAATCTGCAAGGAATAAGCAAGTCTCTTTTAGAGGAAGGAAGTGCTTAGAGTGGATTATTTGTGGGAGTCTGGCAGAGTGTAGAGAAGCTGGAACAAGATGCACTTTGCTCAGTGTTTTGTTACCTGACAGCAGTTTTATCGGAACTTCTATTGTAGGTGGACAGAATATTTTGGAGAAGTCAAGTAAGGACACTGGAGAAATCCAGTGTGATGGTTTTGAAGGAAGAAAAGGCAGTAGGTGGTTGTTTAGTTTGTTTGGTGTATGGGTTTTTGGTTTTGCGTTTTGGGTTTTTTTTTTTTTTTGTATGAAGCAAGTATGTGAAGCTTCTTAAGAAATGGAAATTTAGGTAGTTGAGGTTACAAATAAAGTAGACCTTGTGACAAATCATTTGATGCATGGTTGTCCAGCACCCAGGAGTTACATTGACCTTCAGTAAGGAAATCTGCAAATCAGAGGCATAATATTAGCAAAAAGTGTTAGAAAGTATGTTGGCCAAGAATGAGTCATTGCTGTTTGTCAGCATAGTAGGACCTCAAGGTGCTGTGCTGAAGGAAATGAAAAGTTGTTGGTGTAGCTGTTGTACAAGAGCATAATAGTTACTAACCTCTCAGGAGAAACATGGGTCTGCAATATAACTTTTTCTCATGGTCACCTACAGGAAATTCTCAAACTAAATGTTATTCAAAATAATAGTCATGTAGGACCAAGCATGCATCTAGTGCATCTATTAAATCTATAAGTGACAAAGCATTCCTACTTAGATTGCCTTAATCTCTGCACTGGGAATCTGTTACCTTGCCTATTCACTGACCTAACTCCTCTGCATTGCCTACTCACTCAACATAAAATCTTGGGAGTGCCTCTATTTTTCAATCACAGAAGCATCTACCAAAAAAATTGCCTGACTCCTTTCTTGGGTTTTGACTGTTAATTTGCATGCTGTTATTGCTCCTGTGTATTCTAGTTCTTTTTTTTTTTTAAATGGAGGGAAACTTGTTACATATGTGTGCTTAATAGAAGCCTGGTGTTACTATGAGCTATAGTCCACTGCGTATTTTATGGACTAAATAACACTGACTAAAATAGGAAGAAAAATGGGGATTTTTTGGTACTCAAGACATGGAATGCATTCTGCTGTGAAAATGGCCAGTGTGGTTTTAAGAATATGTTGGCTGCCTAATAAATGCAGTTTCAGTAATCTTGAATCTGGGTTCACACGTAGAGTTGGTTGGCTACAATATTCTTTTCTATTAAGCATTTTTGGAACACATCATTCTTCATGAGCAAAGGTTAACAAAGGCCTGAAGGAAGCTCGAAGCAGCAAAGTACAGAGGTATTTGCAGCAAGGACCACTCGCCAAGCTCAGGATAATTACTGCTACATATTATTTAAAGGTAGGTACTGTTGTTCAACTCTGGTACTGTCTTCTAAAAGATTATGTTCTGCCCTAGCTAAATACCTAATTCCCACATGGCAAGATTTCAATTCACACAGTCAGAAAGGCAGCCTGTGTGATGTCAGAATTGATATTTCAGTCTTAGAGTTATGAATATTGTTGACTTAACTGTGTGTTTCTTTGCAATGGAATTAGAGCTCTGAAAATCTTCATGGTGCTATCATTTGAAATAATACATTGGTATAGAATTAGTGGGTGAACGTGATCACCTTGTCAGCTAACGGAATAAACTTTGGGAGGAATGCAGTGTTTAGAGACTTGAGAGCTTGAGATAAATGGGGGCTTAGTATCTCTGAACTTCAGGAATCTTGCATATAATCTGAAAAATTGCTGTGATAAACTTCATTATTTTTTGATATTTCTGATTCTTGTCAGCATTTGTTGCCTCAAGTAAAGCTTTTGTTGACTTGTCTGGGAGAAGGCTTTTATGGATTTTGGTTTTTGATCTAAAATACTAAATTGCTGAAACGAGTTGTTAGATGATATTAAGATTGCGTAATAATAATGCTATTTCAATGAGTAATTATTTGTTTGGGAGCTCTCCCATAGATTCTAATCAATATTGGAACTTCAAGCTATATGAAGCTACTTGAAAGCTAACCTTAGTGTCCAGCATCAGGGTAGCTCTTAGAAAATGGTCCTTGGATGAACTGTTCAGTCAGTGAAACAAGCAAATGTATCTTGCCTCCATTCCTCTCAAACATACTACCTGGGATAGTTATTTCCTGTATAAATTTGACAGTATGAAGACAGTAAATTGTCAACTGAACTCAAACTGCAAATTTGAAAGACTATTTGGGTAGTTCTGCCATGATTTTCTCTTTTCATGATCTAGTGCTTTGCAGATAGTTCTGTTCTGGGTCTTGTATCAGCTGCACAAGTATATGGCTATCTGAATTTCTGGAATCTCGGTATTATAATGCTAACTTCTGTAGTTTTCCTAATGTATGTGCTGTGCCAATGTTAGTGTTTTGGATAGCTCTCACTTTTAATTACTGAATAAGAGCTATTTCATCCTATAGATCTAGAACTGTTCAGGTAGTAAAGATCTGCGTTGACCTAACGAGAATGTTTGCTTGTATCTTGCTTGTGTTACCCAGTAGTGTTTTTCTCCTTCCCTCTGTGTTTGTGTGTACTTTTGCACTGTAATTTATGGGTTTAAAAAACTGTAGTCCAAGATGAACACTTTCAGACCTGCTGCTGTCCTCTTGCTTGGATGCAGAGCTATTGAGCTGCCACTTCTGGGACATGAAGGAAAACCCAGTTTCCCTACATCTTTGCTCTTCCAGTATTCCCATCTCCACTTCTGACGGTCTTAGGTTTCCCAGGTGCAGGAGTGTCCAGGCCCTTGTCCTTCAGGGCATGCTCAGTGTTTTCCTGGTTCAGGGTGTTCCCTTCATCTGCCCTAGTGGGGCAATTTGAGCACTGTTTTGTCTTAAACAGAGGCTTAAGTGCCTTCTTTCCAGTTGCGTGCGCAAGGGTACGGCTCAGGCAGGAGAACGCTGCCTTGTTGTGGGCTCTTGTTCCGTTAGAAGTCCTGAGAGGGCCCAGATGGGACAGAGACCAGGAATGAAGAGTCCAGGATGGCCTGTTGCACCCTGTCTGCTCCTGAGCAGCTGCCAAAGGGCAGGAGGAAGCCCTTGGAGTCAAAGTGATCCCAGTTGGGTGGGAAGCAGTCAATGAACGTGCTTGTTCCCCATTTCCAAGAGGCTGTTGGGAAAAAGGTAAGGTCATGGGAGTACAGCCTGTATCAGGTCCTTCTGGAACCATCTTTGTGTGTTGCCTTATTGCCTAGCCAGCTGTGGATAAAAAAGAAAAATACATAGTCCAAGGAGCATGAGTAACTTCTGATGCTTCTCATGCTGTAAAGGTAGAAGTAAATCTCAAAGGGTATTTCTAGAAGTGTCATTTCTCTTGTATTTCTGCTCAATACCTGTATTGTGTCTAAATCAAAACCAGGGCTTTAAGCAAACAACTCGGGTTGAAAGCAAGCTGCTGCTTAAAAGTTTTAGTACAGAGCTTGCCATGCTAATCAGTTGCTCTGGAACTTTCTCAGCTTCATTCGGAGAAACAGATTTGATAGCAAGCACGTGAAAGGAAGACTAACATGACAGGTTGGCTTGTTGCATGTCTGGGACTGTCTTGNGCTCGCTTAGCCCTGTAAGGCCATCCATCTAAGAGAAGGACACTCTAACTAAACCTACATCCTGAGGACTTCGCTGCCACTGTCCAAGCTTGCTAGGCCCTGGCAGATGAACCTTAGGACCAAAGGGTGGGGCCAGTTCCGCGCACGCTGCGCCTCACCTAAAAAATCCACTGCGCAGGCTTGAAGGACTCACCCACACTTGAGTAGCTTTAGAGTTTATAATTTGCTGTTTGGCTTAATTCTCAAAGCAGTTTCCTTTTCCTTAAGTGCGGGAATAACTTTGGCTATGAACTCTGACAGTGATATGGCCTCTGTTACTTACACTAGCATGCAATTGAACTATAAACTGCACAGATGCTAATAGTGGTTGGAGTTTTTTCAAGGGGGATTTTGGAGAGGAAATTGAGAGTGGAAGACTAAAAAAAATCGAAGCTGTAGCTTTCCCTAGCCCTATTTAAATTTTATTAGTCTGCGGAGAGGAAGGTTCTGTCCCTCTAACTTTATTTTGATGTCTTACAAATTGGTGTTACTGTAGATAAAAAGGTAAAAGCAAAACTTTTTCTTTTCCAGACTACATATAGAACATGACTTAAAAATATGAATTTTTTTTTTCTTAGTGTACAGTTTTTGAAACATGATTCTATCTGTACTGACAAGGTAACTGCAACGTGAGAAAACCATGAGGCAGTCCTGTCTTGTACCAGTCAATCTACTTGTGTCATGTGTTTCTGTGTATGATGTTCTTTTGCAAGAAAGAGGAGCTTGGTCATCCAGTCCGTATTTCATTCTGACTAGTGTGTAGTCTTTTATACCTTAATTAACATGCGTTCCTTAGTTGCTAGCAATGGCAAAACTAGTGTAGCCTCAGCTGTGTTGTTGGCTGTTGTTTCTCTCAGGAAAGTTTATTCAAATCTCACTGAATCAGGATGGCTGTATTTTTTATATACATATATATATATATGTATATCATCCAAGGTATTATTGTAGTGATAATATACAGACACGTTGCTTCATGTATATAAAAAGCCCCATACGTAGGTAGAGATACAAACATATGAAGAAGTGTCTGTAGCACAGATCTGGTTCTTTAAAGTGCCCTCTCTGAAGGCTTAGGGGTGACCTAATTGTGGCTTTCCAGTACCTGAAGGGAGCCTACAAAGAAGATGGAGCGGAACCTCTTGCAAGAGTGTGTTGTGACAGGACAGTGGCTTCAAACTGAAAGAGTAGGTTTAGATTAGATATTATGAAAACATTCTTTACGGTGGGGCTAGGGAGGCACTGGAACAGTGATGTGGATACCCCATCGTTGGAAGTGTTCAAAGCCAGACTGAGTGGCGCTCTGAGCAGCCTGGTTTAGTGAAAGGTGTCCCTGCCTGTTGCCAGTTGTTGGAACTAGATGAACTTTAAGATCCTATCCAGCCCAAAAGATTCTAAGATGCTATATATGGAGAAAATAACCCCTCTTTTGTGGGGATGGTAGTGTTTGGGTTGAGGGGAGTGAATTATAGTCTGACTTGTATGTCCACAGACCAGTGTCATTTTTGTGGTGGAATTCTTCTCTGTTTTGTGGGCATCTGAGTGTACTAACAAAACACAGAAGCATGTGGTTTAGATAATGTAACAGAGAATTCAGTCTCTTCATGACCTAAAGGAGAAGGTTATAATGTTGATCTAAAAGGTTGGCTTTTATCTTTGAGAAATTACTTAGCAGAAACAGACCCTTCTTGGAGGTCTAAATAAGAGCTCGCCTCTGCTGTGGAAAAGGTTGACTATTACATTTGAAAGAGAAAAAGCAATAGGGACTTGTTTGATGAAAGTAGAAGGAAGTAAAATGCTTATTCTGTTGAATTAATTTAATAAAGCTAAAATATCAACATATGAAGACACTGAGTCATTCTACCCTGTTAGCAAAACTAACAGACTGCTTCCCCTTGGCAGAGTAAGTTGCTTTCCCCACCCCCAACCCCTTTCTGTAGTATGAGATTAGAAGCTTTCTATAAATGATCTTAATGTGTACCATAAACTGTTCTGTGGTCAAACATCTAGTATGTATTGGAAGCGATACACAGATTGATCTATGCAGAGCAGTTGTGGAGTAAAGCAAAGTCATGTAATAAGCCTAATGCTGTTATTAGTGTGAAGGAAATGGGGTTTTGGCTCTATTCTTTGAAATCCCTAGTCTTCCCAGAGATGCACATGTTTCTTGGTAAAATTAGAGAGATTAAAAATGCCAAATGGAACAAATGTGGTATTGTTTTTTATTGCTTTTGATGAACATTTGATAATTTATCTCTTGGACTTAATTTGTTTCTACAGTTATTTCTTATGCTTCAAGCTCTGCCCTCTGAGAACTCAAGGGATTGCAAAAGGCTCATGGCTTTCAAGATGGTGCCTTTAGCAGCCATGTTGTACTGGGGAACTACTTCGTGTTTCAGTTCTTTGGTCTGAGAATGCTGAGGCTTTTGTCACTTTACTTGATTTCTTTTTTTCACAGAAATCAGTATTTTAGTGAAGGTTTGCAGTTAGATTAGCATTTTTAAGATGCCACTGCTATAATCAGCATCTTTCTCTTTAATCTGAGGAAAAAGTAGTGCTGCAGGAAACTGCAGGCTTTATTTCAGAAAGCTAAAACACTAGGATCACCACTCCTGGCAGCATGTGCTGCCATGATATTTAATCTGCAAGATGGGAGATGGTGAGTTACTGTAATTTTGAACAAATCTGGTTTACTTTTTCATTTGGCAAAATTTTTCTCTTTCCTCCTAATTCTTCTCTCCTTCTCTCCCCAAAACACCCAGCTCATATGTTGCAGGGAAGACTCCATACATATTTCTTAATAAAGACATTACTTTTCTTTACTGGGAGCTTCAGTTTAGTATGCAGCCATCTGATAACCAAATACTAAGTTTGTCTGAGGACTTACCATGTACTTTTCAAGGGGTCATCTGTTCCATGCTCCTCCTTACCATGATCTGGAAGTACTGCAACACTTTATACAGGATATGTGTTTGAGATGGTATATCTGACTGAGACATTTGGAGATGATTTTTTTGTGATCAGACAAAGTTTGTAAAAAGATCTGTTTCATTTTTCTTTTCAAACTGTGTGGAACATGCTTGGAGATCGATGTACTGATGACAGGACAGATGTTCCTTCAGAGTATGTTTTCTTCCCTATTTAACCAAGTTCTATGGCTCCTGCATAATCAGTTTGTTACAGAACTGAAAACATCCTTGAGTAATTATCTACAGCACTTTTTATAGCCCTTGATGGTTGAATTCATCTGGACTTTCAGCTGCCCCTGGAGACAAATATTGATATGATCTGTTTATCTAATATCTAAAGGCAAGATTTGGTCTGAATATGTGATAACCTGAGACTTGCTATGCAGATTAAAGATGGCTTGTATATAGATGTCTTAAATTACTTGGCTAACTGTGAAAGAATTTCAGGTTGAAGTTAAATTCAAAGCTGTGAAAATTATCTGAGTGAGGCCATCTAATATCTCTGGGTCCTCCATACACTGTTTTTCTTGGCATGGTAGGAGATGCTATTCATCAAGCAGAGTCACGGTGCTATTAAATAAGCAGGTTCTGCTGTGTAGAATCAGAGTCATTTGGTTGGCATATTTCAGGAAAGGGTTCTTGTTATCTTGCCTTATGTTTTTAGTGATGCTTGTACTTACTGTTTAACAATGTTTGCCTAGTATTTTATATGTTGTGATTCTTTAAACACTACAGTGAGCTTAGTCTCTCAAGTTGGTTTGGTTGAACAGATGGTGTATTGCTGGGGTTGTGCGTAACTGCGATATCTGAGCTTATTAAATACTTCCCTAAGAGAAATGCACATGCTGCTTGATCTGCTTCAGACACTTGTGAGAAGGCTATAATAACATTGTTTGGAAGAATTATCTGTTCATACCGCTCAGAGTTCAGTTGATGTTTCTGGGGGCTTTGTGAGGAATCTTGTTGGAACAGATTTAAAAATGGCAGGGTTTCTATAGGGCACCTGCAGAAATAGTTTAGAATAGGCTATTCCCCAAGGAATGTACATACATGCTCCTTTTCTCACCAGGCTCTGAGAATATTGAACTATTTTGGCCCTTCTTTTAGTGGAATCTGAGATCAAATGTCTTATAATTAGTTCAGGCTGCAGTTGTGTCAAAATCATGCTTGTTTTATATTAGAGAGGGAATGTGGGACAGTTGGTTATACCTGTCAGTCTTTCTTTGGAGAATTGCTTCAAAGTGGTGAAGTCGTTTGGGACTTGGAAAATCAAGTTAATGTTGATTGGTGTGAAGTGCCATTGGAGCGGTCACACTGTGTGCTCTTTGTATCTCCAAATCAGCACATGACACTGGCTGAGCCCTACAGTAATACTGAGCAACAGCTATTGAGGAGCCTGTTTGGTTTTGTCAAATTTTTATCTTACTTAAAAGAGTAAATTGAAGGTATTCATCTGGGTTCTGATTTTCCATGATCCATTTGCTGAGTGGTTTTGCATGTACAGGTTGAATTTGAAGTGAATTTCGTATTTTAAAGTATTCAGGCTTCCTAAACTGGGAGATGCTCATACAATTTTTTTTAAGTGTGGAGTAGTGAACTATTCACATTTCATTAGTGTTCATCTTCCAAAGTTTCTCCTAACTCTCACTCTAGAGAGTGTCCTTATAGTCTCTTCTTCCTGTAAAGCTAAGGAATGAATGTACTCTTAAAATTCAGTTTTAGACATGTATAATTTTCAGAAGCATCTCTCTGCAGTGCTGTTTTCTGTGAGTTAGCTAAAAAGTAACCTCCCTGCTAATATTTCTGCTTCTGGCTTTACAGGAACTTTAGAGGTGATAGATTTTTTTGTGTGAAGCTGTATAGTTTTTCCTTGCATATTACTGAGGAATTTTGATTCATAAGTTTCTTTTCCACGAGTCATCTTACTCTGTTTTCTTAGGTTTTATGCTGTAATCTCATAGCTCACAAGTCCCAGTATTAGTGCTGTTCCTTCAGATAAGTTCATCTTGAGACACTTGAAATCTTCTCATGTCATTCAAAACCTGTAGTAGCACTTGATGGCATATTCCTGCTTTTCCAGTTGTTTATTCTGCTATCTTCTAAAAGAAGCTATATAAAAAAAAGGAAAGATGCAACATTGTGTTATTATTGCCCTGTCAACCCTGTGAACACATCACATGAAGCAGGAAGGGAGTAGGTGGATCATAAGCTGAATGTGAGTTACATGTTGTGCTGTAGTGAAAAAGGCAAAAGATGAGAAAGTATGGCGCGGGAATATCACCTGCTCTGTCACAAGTCACAGGGGCAAGTGCCTCTCTTCAGCTAAACAGGCCTTCTTGCCTACATGATGCTTCTTCCACTAGGTTCTCTTCCCAAGATCTTTTACCTTGTGGGTCATGTGTTGCTGTATGCTCACAATGAAATGTGAGTGTAGTGGCTGCCCAAATTTCTGTCGTTTCTATCTCTTGCTGTCATCTCAGTGACTTTGTGAGCCTTTCCAGGGAAACGCATGGAAGGAAGGAGAAGTGGGATGATCTGATCATCTTACAATAGTTGTCCAGTTCTCTCGGTATCAGCTTATTTGTAAGGTAAGCTTAGGGGAATGACCGTTACCCTGCTGGAGTCTTTCACACCCAATTTTTGCAAGTCCTGCTGACTTTTGTGGGGTTTTTTGTGTTGCTTTCTTTCGTGGCAACTGTCTGATACTTTTGTTCTGTGGTGGATACTGAATTGCCTTGCACATCATTTCTTGCTGTAGTGTGTTCTCATGGGAGGGAATGGGGCAGTATGGTGTGCTGCTTCTGAAATAAAAACCCAACCAAAATATCAAACAACAAATCCCCACAGCAGACAAAGAAAAACAAAACAAAACAAAAAAGCACCCAAAGGCACAAGGTGCAAACAAAAAAATGCTGCTTAAGATCTACTTCTGTAGTCTATGCAGTAATGTTCCTAATGCTTTTTATTGTAGTATGAGTAATCTGCTCTTGTTTTTCGTTCAGTAGCAGATCTCCGATTAATTCACTTAATTGATTAATTCACTCTGTTTGCATTGACTTCCCAATTGACTTTAAGCATCATGTGAAAAGTATGAGTATTTGCTCTGTTAACCTACAAAATAATAGCCTGGGAAATCCCAGAACTTGTTAGTCAGTTTTGTAATTCATATACCAAGTTGGGCTCAGTGGGGCTTTTTTTCCGAGGTTTTTAATAAGTGGGAATATACAGACATGCCATCAGAAAGTTTGTTAATGATCCTGAGTGTGCAGTCCAGAGAAAAGACCACACAAACTGCTTCAGGATGTTTTTGTTTTCTGCCTGTCAACAAATTATACTCTGCTATGAAGATTTATAATAGTGTACTAATAATGTTACTCTGTGTTTGGGATGGAAACTGTGCGCATGGAGAACAATAAAATCTGCAAGTTTATTTAAAGGCAGTAATTCAAGTAAATACTCTGTTCAACTATTTGTAGTTGTGACTTGTTAAAATGGAAATGGAAAACCAGGAAAAGCAGGTGTGATAGGTTTATTATGGAATAAAGCAGTATGTCTTTCTTGAATTTAAGTCAAGCACAGTGACTATAACAATTATTTTTTAAAACATCTGTCAGAATTTTTCGTATTTTTAGAAATAAGTCCCCCAACCATGTCAAATGTGCAAAAATACAATAAAAAGTTAAAACCTAATTTCCTTATCTTTAATTTGAGCTCTCTAATTTTTTTTTCATGTTAGTGCACTGAAGCTCTGTGGTCTTGGGAGTTTTTAAGGTGTGAAGGTCTGAACTGATAATGTTACTCTGATTTAACAGACAACTTAAGAATGTGGACATGTGGACATGTTCTCTCCTGACTAACAAATTGTCCATATTTATTGGAATAGTTCACTGAATCAGAGCTGCTAAACCAGTGGACTTTTGTTGTGCCTTCTGACTTAAAACTGTGTATTTTTAGTATTTGTTGGAACTTGATAGGCCAGTACAATAAGGTCTGATGGACATGCACCTCTACAGCTTTCCCCAGAGCAGCTGCATGCTCCCTATGTCTAAAGAAAATCTCAGGGGAAGGAAAACGAGGTTTATTATGGCTAAATGAAATGCTTGTAGTATTTGCTTTTAATATTCCATTTTTGTCATGATTCCTGGCAAACTTTCCATTTATACTTGCAGGGTACTCAGTAAAAAAGCAGGGGTATTCCACAGGCCTGAGTTTATGCAGTTACTTTGCTCCCGATGTCTGCTTTACCGTGCTTGTTTTAGTAAAGGATTGATTTAGTTTTGCTTGATGTGACTTGAAGAAACTCAGCCCTTGATGTCAAACACAGAATAAAAGCTAGGTATGAATGTAGGGGTTTCTACTCTAGTTACTAGTAATGAGTTGCCCACAGAAGGATGTAGCTCTCTGTGGTTTCCCAATGTTTCTTCCTCTGCTTACGTAGGAAGTCCTTCATTACATACATACCCAAGGAGTTTGAGGTCTGGTTTATTTTGGGTAATTGCACTGGCCTGCAGAGCAGTAGTTTGTTTTTAAAACATAGTATTTGTAAGTAGTTGGAAGAAACAGAAGTAATTAATGCATTTTACTGTGTATGTTATTAGCTTGTAAGTTAGCCCTGTGTATGGACAAATATATTAGGAGTTGTACAAAATACTGGTTAAATGAAGTGCCTGACTTGTAATCCTTAATTTATAGCATTTTTGGGTATTACTGACCGTGTTAGTATCATGCATCATCTTAGATGTAAGATGAGGAAGTTCTGTGAGCAGTGCATGAATTGGATGAGGCTTGTGCATGGCCATGATAATAAGCTGTGGAGGTATGAGTAATCTCCTCTGATGAGGAACATCACCTTCTGTAAGTGTCTTTCTCTTTTGAGCAACATATGATGGGTATTGAATAACCCTTCTGAACTTGCCCTAGGGTTCTCCTTTGCTTCTGTGCGAGGGAGTGGTTGGGCCTTGGCCCTTCATCCTTCTTTGAGTCAGGTGAAAAATGAGGGTGTTTGTTCTGAAGTGCCTGAAGTGCTAGGCAGGGACTCACTCCCTTGGTTTCAGATAATCAGAGAAGCTTCTAATCCTGTGGGTGCGTTCAGGAGAAGAATGGAGGCTAATTCTGCATTTTAGAGCAAGAAAAATGTTTGAACAAGACTGAGAGAAAGCAGTAAAGAAAAAGAAATTACACTCCAAGATCTCAGGGGCAGGGATTCTTGGAATAAAATTCTCCTATTGAGAAACTTAACTGCATCCCTTATACCATGCTTGGGATTTCTGTGATTGTTGTCACTTCGTCTGGTGTTGAACTAGATCAAATGGCTCTCTTCCCTGAAGACATACCTTTGTTTTCCCAGCACCAGTCTCTAATGGTTTAAGCACAGCCATCTACTTTGTGTTAAATTTTCAGTTAGTGTGTAAATAAAGTGTGTTGTGAAGTCTTAAATCTAATCTCTCACATTTTCACAGTCATTCTTGTAATGAAGAAGGTGCAGAATATAGTCTGTGTCTGAAAGGGCTGAGTTGTGCGCTCGGTAATACTCGTTAACCTAATCAGTAAATTTGCCTCTAGTTTGGGGCTAATTTTCTTGTGAATCACAGTGAGTTTGTTTTGACTGCTATATCAATGAGGGGGTGAGATAAAATGAATTGCAAAGCAACTTTGCTACCTTCTTTTTTTTCTTTTTTTGATTTTCCTCTCCCCTTTATGTGAAAGTGACCTGATTCTCCTCCCACCTGTTTGGCTCAGGAAAGTTAATTCATTAGGGCTACAGTTGAAAAGTATGTATCCCAACTACTGTGGACGCATACATAATACAGGACTGTTTAATGGAGATGCTGGAGTCTGCACTGAACAAGACATGGCTTCCTAGGCAGGCGGAGGCAGCTTTTGTGGATTTGTGATGCAAATTAATATTTCTGCACAAGGTCCTGTTAAAATACGAACTAGTCTCTGCTGATTTGGGTGCATATACTGTGCTCTGTTGCATAGTCTGGAGATGCCTTGCTCTGGTTTGGATGTGCTTTTCTTATATTAGGAAGAAACATGATTTCTTTCTGTTTATTCTTCAGGCAACAAGAGCCTCTCTGACTCAACATTGTACCAGCCTGGGGGAGTCACTGGGCAAGGAAAATGATATTGCTCTGATTATTGATGGCCACACACTGAAGTATGCCCTTTCATTTGAAGTCAGGCAGAGCTTCCTAGACTTGGCACTCTCCTGTAAGGCGGTCATTTGTTGCAGGTAAGAAATTTCTGCGACTTTTTCAGGTAACAAAATGGGTGTGAAACTTGTGAAATTCAACCTACTATACACACTGCCACACTAAGTATGCTGGACAGCAGCTTGTGTAGTAGGGTCTTTCTTCCTCTTGTGGAGGAGGAAGCAACTCCTTCACTAAAACTATCTAATAATGCAATTTTTTTCTGCCACAGTCACTCCCAGCTGAGTCTGATGTCTTTTATGAAATGATGAAAAATCATAAGAAAACATTGTGCCTGATAGCCTGATTATAGTAGACACCGATGAAGAGGAGTAGTATGTGGTCATTTGTAAGCAAAAAGTTTGTGTGACTGTTCAGTTCAGCTCTGGAAAAGGTTTTTGGATGAATTTGTTTGTCTTGACTTACACACATGCTCACATTACACACAATTGTAACAGTGCAATTCACCTTATTTAAATATTAGAGTATCACTTGCTTGACTTCTATCGCAGCAGAATTTATTGCTGGTGGATTTAGCCATACACAGAGAGCCTTCCTAGAAATATAAAAAAGAAAACCAAAAGCTGGCATGCTTTATTTTCTGTATAGTAGGAATGATACATAGTTTTTAACTTGGAAAGATCATTTAACTTTCAGGACTGGATGTTTGTACTTGTTGCTGGTATCTGGGGAGAACTGTGACCTAGAAGGGACTGTTGATTTAGGCAGACAGGAAGTTTTATCTGCATTCTAGAAGCAAGACCTACTTTGTGGGGAATGTCTATATGGAGACCTTGTAGTACGTTTCAGAGTCTTATCTTTATGTGTGCACTACCATACAAGTATCTCATGGGAAAAGCAATTGCTGTCCATGCACCTGAAGTAGATGAACCCATGGGCTCTTTTCTGAGTAGTTTCTTTCCAGATGTCTCCTGGGCTACTGTACTGCAGGGTACAGTATTGGGCCTGGTGCTGTTCAACATTTTCAGTAATGACCTGATAATGAGATGGAGTATGCCCTCAGGAAGTCTGCTGTGAGGAGTGGCTGATACACACTGATGGCTGTGCTGCCATTCAGAGGGACCATGACAGGCTGAAGAATTGAGCAGAGAAATTTCATGAAGCTCAAGAAGGGGAAGTGCAAAATCCTCTCTCTGGAGAGTTACAACCCCTTGCACTAGTAAACTGTGGGCGTTGCCAAGCTGGAAAGAAGCTTTGTCCTGAACAATCTTGGGATGCTGCTGGACAAGATGACCATAAGCCAGCAATGAATCCCAGTGGCAAAAAAAAAGACCAGCAGTACCCTGGGCTACAGTGTAAAGAGCATTGCTAAAGGTTGAGGGAAGTGATCCTCCTTCTCCAGTCAGCATTGGTGAGGTCACATCTTGAATGCTGTGCCCAATTCTGGGAGCCTAAATATAAGATAGAAACACATTTAATGGACAGACTCCAGTGCAGGACCGCAAAGATGGTAAAGGGGCTGGAGCATCTTTCATATGAGAAGAGACTGAGAGAAATCCCAAGTGTTCAGCCTAGAGATGACTCAGAGAAGGTATCAATTTGTGCTCTCTGATACTTGGAGTATCACTTTGTGTGGGTATATAATGGGAGTGAATGAAGATGCAGGAGACAGGCTCTTCTCTGTAATGCTCAGTGACAGGACAAGATATTATAGACAAATTATGCCACATCTGTGTCTGGCTCAACACCAGCAAAACTCCACTATTTTACTGGGAGGGTGGTCCAACACAGGAGTAGGTTTCCCAGAGGAGTTGAGGAGTCTCTGTTCTTTGAGACAGAGAAAATCCAACTGGATGACATGTTGCTGGACAACCTGCTCTAGCTGATTCTGCTTTAGTCAGGGACATTGAACTAGATGGCTTCCAACAGTCTTCTCCAGTGTGAGGGATTCTAGGCTTCTGTGACTGGAGACAAGTGTCTTGTTTTTTCCAGGTAATGCTCTTTGTCCAAGTTGTGCTCTGAATTGATGTCAACTACAATGTCTTTGTTAAACCAGTTTTTTAATAGCAATTGCTTTGCTACTGCTGTTTGATGGGTTTTTTATATATATATATTTGGGAAGGCAGCTAAAGGGAGAGGGCATTAAGGGTTAGAGCAGAGGGTCTTGCTTTTGCAGCAGCCATTTCATGGAAGTGAACAGTAGTGTTTTACAAGAGGGAGCGAACACAATTGCAGCAGTCTTGTGAATGCAACAGGCCCAGATGTAGGGGCAGTAAGAGGACCAGTGTCAAGTTAGAGAGCACGAAGTGCCCAGGAAGGGAATTGACCCTGTGCTGTAGACTTACACAGTGTTTGTAGGGAAGTTAGCAAACACCGAGCAAATAGAAAGCTCTTACTTATCTTACTCTATCACAGTGCTTTAGTAGAGATGCTTCCAAAGCAGTTTGTTATTTTATTTCTCAAAGATTTGATAACTTAAGTCAAAGACCTGTGTAGCTGAAAGAAATAATAAATGGCAAATTATAAAAGTAATACATAAAAATAGTTGTAATTAAGATAATAAATTATCTGGTTTTGCAAAGAAACATGCAATACTGGACGCTTTGTCTCTTGTTATTTCATGATGGGAGCCCACAGGAGTTTTATTTATTAGTGAATTAGCAAATTGAGGAACAATGCGGAAAAAATACTGTAAAGTATAAATCAAAGGGGGAGATGATGTAATTTCATAGGCTTAAAAGGAGGAATGAAAATAACTGAGTTTTAAGTCCCCAGAGAAAAAGAGGAATGCTTTTAATAACCTTTAAGGCTTTGCAGCAACCTTCCATTTACTTGCCAGGTGCTTGGTACTGAGGCAAGAAAAACAGGTTTTTTTCTACTCTGGGTTGTTTTTGATAGTACTTTGTGTGTCAAATAAGACAGTGGCCTTAAACTTCACAGGAAAAAGTCTTAAAATGTAATTGGCATAGCAAGAGGAAATTTCAAATTAAATAGTTAGTCTTCAAACAAAAATGTTAATTGGGAGGGGGATCTGGGTGTTTACCTTAGTGGTGTGATGTTAAACCAATCTAGAAGGAGTTGTGTTGCTATTCTTAATATTGCATAAATTTGTGGGACTTAATATTTCATAAATTTACCAAAATATTTTCATCTCCTCTGGGGAGTTTCAAATGTTTGCCATTCCGAATTTTTTTTAAAATATTCTTAAGATACACTGTGTGTTCGTTTACTGGGCTTTAGGCATAAACTGTAGTTGGACTTGATTCTTAGGGGTAATCTCTTAAAATGAAACTCTAGTAAACCTGGCTCCATTTTGCATTAAGAGGGAGAGATGGTATCTTGTGATGGGGTTAAGTCTTCCACTGTTACAGTGTCTCTATCAGGCCACTGGCACAGTGGAGAAAAATATACCCCTCAGGGGACCTGGTAAAGCTAGCAAAATCAAATCAAACAACTCTTGAAGAGAAAGCAGTGTTTGTTAAAAGTTTTTCCAGAGACTGACAGGTCTTATTATCTTCCCTCATACTGACTGGGATGTCAGTATGTCAAGAGCAAGTAAAACTTACTTTTCAGTGGAAGTAAATGTTGTTTTGAGGGCATTTGAACTCATGACTTCATTTATGAGATCTGACCTGTTGATCGCCTGTCTTAGGTTTTTCAAATGTTCCTTTAAAGGACCTGTTTTTATTGATGTTTTGTGAAAGAAGCCAAAATTTAAGGCTTAGGTAGAAGTGAGATTATTTTTTTTAATAACAAAATGTAGTGTTATCATTCATCTAGTGTTTATACACTAGCTAGTTTGTATAGCAGATTGCTGTGTTTGGCTTTGAATATAAAAGCAGCAGAGAAGTCTATAACTTGTGTGTTACAGCATTGTATTTAATTCCCTACTGAAGGGCCTGCCTTGAAATAAAATATTTGTAATTGAAATGTGTGGTGTTTCAGAAATACTTTATGACTATGCTTTGGGAACTTTTTTTTTGTGTGTGTGTTGTTTGATAGAACTTTCCTGCAGGTGACAGTGACTCTTTGTATGGGTTTATTGCCATATTAACAGATCTTGCATCAGGAAGAAGCAGTTCACGGGCATTTGAGAGGTTAAATAATTCCAAGTAGTTTATAAGTATTTCAGTACTTAAAATTAATTTTTGGACAGTAGAGATGGTCCTTTAATTACTCTCAGATATAAACACAACAAAACAAGCATCTCTGGACTGATTGGTAGCATAAGGCTGGGACCACATGGGGCTGCTTTAGCCTTGTGGGTTGTTGTTGGTTGGTTGGTTTTGTTTGTTTGTTTTTATTGACCATTTCTGCAATACTGCTTGAGGTGATGGTGCTGGAATGTTGCTTCAGCACTCTGTATGTCTACTTAGATCCTGCAGCTTTTCATCTGAGTGAACACTGAGTTGATGCCCTTATAGGATGGTTTTCAGGCACTAGGAAAACAAACTAAAAATATCTCAATTGTTGGAAAATCTGTCAAGTTTTCTGCTCTACTTTCATCAGATGTCCTAATCTGCAGATATCTATAAGGTGGTTTAGCATGAACAGAAACTGAGGAAATCCAGCAACAGCAGTTTCTATGGCTCTCTGCTATTCCACAGGAGCACTTGCCATCTCGTGGCTGCTACATCCTCGTGGTTTTGCTTGCTTTTAGGTGTCAAAGGTGTGTGCAGTTGTTGCCCAGTATCTGAATACTGTTGGTATGGCTTCTGCCCAACCTCAACAGCTTTGTTAGGTGATAGTGGCACAAACTGTTGCTTTCAGTGCCTTGGGTGATATTGGAGCTGTAGTGATAATGGTCAGGATCTGACTGAAGAAGTAAACAAGATGAGAAAATGTATGTTCTTTAAAGACCCCAAACAAACCCCCATTTTTCTCACCTGTGTTGCCATTGTGTGTAGTATCTAGGGATGAGGACATGAGCTCACAAGCATCACTCTGAGCACAGACGCTAAGTATTCTGAAACAAACATATCCTTTGACTAGAGTATGTCTGCTTGGGTGTTGGAAGGGTCTTAATGAACTGGAAACAGAGGGTGACTTGTGAAGAGTACCTGTTGCTAGTTGCTAGTGTCACTTCATCAACTGAGTAACGAGAAGAGAGAATTTGTCTTAGTGCTCTGAGTTGTAAGGCCATAGCTTGGGTGCTTCTGGTCTTCCATCATAATTTGGAAGAGACATTAATAACTAAGCTCACAAAAAGAACATATGGAGTACTTCTTAAATATTTATGCCTATAAGTCTCATATTGTCGCTGGTGTTAGTATTTGACACAATTATTGTTCTGCACTGTAGTTCAGCATGTATATATTTATTAAATCAAACAAGTGTCCTGTCGGCTTTCGTTAGATAAGATCTCCATTTTCACTAAAAAACCTTGCAACACAATTGTGATTCAGTATGTAAGCCAATTCTAATTTTAATTGGTCCCAAAGAAAATCATGTATGTGTTATACTTTCCTGTATGTACATTTGTTTCCCCTCATCTGTCACCTACTAAATTATCGATGCTCATTGTCTTGTTCTGACAACTCGTGACAGCAATATTCATCTCATGACTTTGATGCCCAGGAGGGAAGAACCATTTTGACAGCTGTAATGTTTGTAGATAATTAAAGTGGGAGGAAGGTTTGGGGTTGCAGGATTCTGTGGTGCTCTCTGCTCTTCTGAATAAAGAATACTCACAGATGATTAGAAATGATTGCCGAAAGCATCCAGTGTGTACGTAGGGATGTGTAAAGTGATCTCGGGATTTTGATTACTTTTCATAAAAGCTTGTTAGCTGCTTTGCAAAATGCTACTAATTCTGTGTTGGAAAGCTAATATAGGCAAATTTTAGGAGAGGTTGGTCTTACACATTTTGGTAATTATTTTGTCCTTTGAGTGACAGAGTGAGTTTCTGCTAAATGTTCTTGTTAATCAGTGGCCTGAGCTGTGACAGTTCCTGAACCTCACTCGTGTTGAAATCACTCAAATACATAACTAGTGTTTCAAGGGGGGGGAAAAATTACTGTTATTTCCAGTTGCTTGTCTGGTGAACTGACAAGTCAAAAAGCCAGGATTTGATTCTAATCTTCAGTGCATTAGTGTTTCTCCAAAATACTGCTTTATCAATTAGATTCCTACACCAAGATAATCATCTCAGACTCAGCATAGTATTTCATGAGGAAATACATGCTTATTAAGTCAGAAATATATGTGAATTACTTGTTAGCTTCCCTAGGATTGTCTTTTACATTAAAATAATACTTAAAGGTACTGTTTTAATGGGCGTTGTTTTTTGTTGTTTTGTTGTGTTTTTTTTTTTTTTTTTAAGACACAGGTGAAGCATGTTTTGTTCTTTCCTTTGGGTAACTATTCGCTTGTGTGGCAGCCTGAACTTCAGTGATTCCTGCTATATGGCCAAACACTTACTGCTTAGCTTTGTCCTGTTATTGTGACTGTGACTATATTGAGAATTATTTTGTGTTTCTTGCTGTGTACTTCAGGTGAGGAAATAAGCTGGACAAAGTAATTTCCACATTGAGTCAGTGCTCCAGCTTCTTTTGCTATTCACAATCTGGCAAAATATTTGCTTTTTAAAATTTATTAAATAAACAGTTAATTGACTAAATTTGTGTTTAGTTTTTGAAACTTGTGTACTTCAGTTCAGATTTGCTATCTGTTTTAGTGTTGAGTTTGTGTTTGTACAGGATGACGAGCTGAGTGAGTTTTCATGCCTGTAAGTGTGATTATGAAGGAAAAATTCGTTCCTGAAATATTCTATTTCACTTGAACTTCCTGTTTCTGTTACCATTGTTATCATCAAATTACTTACCAGCATATATTTGGAAAAAGTTGGAGGAAATACGTGAATACTGCTAACAGCAACATTTTCTTCCTTGTTGGAAACTATTTTGGAAGAAGAATATTTCATGTCCTGATAAAAACTTAACAAGTTTCTTCTCCAAGTTCTGTTTACCCTAGTAATTTTTAAAGTTCATTTGTTGCCTTTTTGCATTGTGAGCCTAATACCAAAATCTTAGCATTTTGCTTGATGTATTTCATAAAATGCAAGTGAAATTTCAGTCTTGAGCAATGGGGTGGTAATAGTCACAAGCAGTTCCAAATGGTATCGGTATAATTTTGTCCCCCACACTGTACTACCGTGTCCAAATTGCTACTAGTCTCTTTGGTTTCTGAGCAGGAGCAGCCAGCAGTGCTATGTTTAGCCCTTACACTTCCCAAATTGGAAAATAAACATTCCATAGATACTGCACATGAGAAAATACTATGCTGCTGGAATGTATGCTAGTTTAGAAGAAAGATAAAACTGTAGTTTGGAATACCTTCTGTTCCATGAGAAATTCATAGTACTGGTATATTTTTCTTTCCACAAGTGTTAGTGTGTTAACCCCTGTGTTTTGGTCAAATTCCAACTTGAACAATTACTTCCTTCTTGCTGAAATTCCCTCTGCCGCCTTTATTGAATGTAATATTCTTCACTTCCTATGCAAAGCTGTTGAGGGTGATGGTGTGAATGCTAAAAGTCACCAGGTTTTAATCCAGAGATACTACACCAAGGTCTTGCTTGTGAAATCCATCTCAAACTATTTGCATCTCTTCATTTTAGACTTCTGTTTTGTAGTAATAATTCTGGAAGCATAAATATTATCTACTCTCTTTAAACAAAATGTGTAGGGGTTTTTTTGTTTGTTTAGTTGGGGTTTTTTGGGGGGGTTGTTTGTTTGCTATGTGCCTGTCTTTTGGGTTGTGGTTTTTGTTTTGTTTTTGGTGTGGTTTTTTTTTTTTTTTTACAGTTAGTGTGTGGCGTGCGTGGTGTGTATTGACTCTGGGCTCACCCAGTTCTTCTGGTTTTCCAGTGGAATTATAGATGATAAATGACCTTTTTAAGTTAGCTGTCCACAGGCGGTTTGAGCTCTTTCAGGATGGCTTGTGTTGCATACATAAAATGTGGTCTCTGACAGAGTGTACAAAAACATGCACTGCAGTTTCTTGATATGATGGTGTGTAGGCTAACTGCAGCTCTCTGTCCTGTTGCAACTGAAGCTTCTTCCCAAACTCAAGTTGTGTCAGATACTCCAATTCTCCATTAAACCTCAGTAATGCAGGTTTTTTTCCTGTTGGGATGTTCTGGTACAATTAGACTTGTGACACAGTCATCCTTATTTCAACTGTTTGTTGAACCAAATACTCTTTTCCTGAGTTCCTGTAAAACTGTCATCCGCCAGAGTTGACTGAATGTTTCCTCTTGCAGAGTTCCCTGCTGGTCCATGAGGCTGGATGGAGGCCAAGGGTCTGGTACCTTTCTGTAGTCTTGCAACTGGTTTGTAAAGGCTTCTTACTGTGTAGAAAAGTTCCTTAATTCCTTGCTCACCAGGCTGCAATTGCACGGAAATGTTTTACCTTTTCTGTCTTTTTGTAATGGTTTGTTATGAGGGAAAAGGTAACCTCATCTTGATCATTGCTTGCTATTCGGCATTTCCTTCTCTAAATACTGGGCAGTTATAAAAGATCTCAAAACTCTTCCTAGGAGAGGATTTGAGGATACTCCTTCTATTGAAATCTTTATTTTTGTCTTACAAATTTAATATTTGAGTTTCACTAGTACCCTGATGCATGAATGTGCAGAAAACAAAGGACTCTAAAGAATATGTGGTGCTGCGCTACATTCAGAAACAAGACTCAAAACAACTCTGATACTACCCGTTTCATAAGATTCAACAGCCTTGTGCTCTATCCCACAGGACCAGCTTAAATATTGTATTTTCCATTGTTAAAAGTATAGGATATAAAATTACAGAGGCAGTAACAGTCTGTTCTGTAGGCTTCTTAGTACTCCAGGGAATTACCTTGATGAGACCTCAGGGCTTTAGTGCCCTGTAGTAATATGCAGGACACTGAACTGGTAAAATAGTTCTGGTCAAATTTTCCAAAAGTGCTTAGTGTTGGTGGAGTCTGACTCTAGAGTGAGTATGTCTAAGTTCAGTAGGACAATAGTGAAATCCATACTAGGTATTTGGAAAAAATTGACCTAGCACTGTATAAAATGGCTAGGCTTAAACACATTTCTCTGCTATTCATACCTCTGAAGTCATGATAATAAAACCACAGCTATGCTTGAGGGAAATAGAGTTGACCTGATTTGATTCAACAGGCTAGACCATGAAGCAAACTGAGGTTTTTCATGGGTTATGCAGTTTTTGGGCTGCTTATGTGCTTGAAATATGTAGTTCTGTAGGCTTGCTTTTTCTTTTGCTGTATGAGTAAATGCCACCATACTCTGCAGGGCGATCAAGGCTGCCCAGTTGGAAGCCGTTTGACAAAATTGCACTGTCTGTGGTGTGAGCTTTTAAAGGGTTAGACTTGCCTTTGCACAGTTGTCCGTAGATAGCAGAAATAATTCTTTGCAGTAACCTCTGTAAGATATGCTCACCTGCTTAGGCAGAGCAATACTAAACTCATCCTTTAGAAAAGAAAGTATCTTTCTGTGCTTGTCATTCTCCTTAGTACTTCTAAGAAAAGGGAAGCTAGCAAATGTGTGAGGATTTGCAAAAATATACTCTGCAACTTGAGGAAAAACTGCTTTTCTTCTGTAGCCGAACTACAGCTTAAGGGGCTGCGTGTTCTGAACACCACTGGCAGGATTAAAATGGTAGAGACTTGGATTTTGCTTCAACAATAGGCTTCTTCCTGTGCTTTCTCTGAAAAAGAAGGTTTAGATAGCTCCACCCTATTCTGAGAAGGCTACTGTGATATCTCCTTTTGGTATGTGTGTTGAATGAAGCCTTCTCTTTTAAGCTTGTTTCTCCCATGGTGTCTAGAAGAGATGATAGTAATAGGCATTGAAAATTATGATCTCTTTAATATCTTGCTGTTTTCCATGTCAGGGCACACACCCTTTAAATTGCTCTGTATCACAGATCTTGAGTCAAGTGTCTCACTTCATAAAATATGTAGTCTTTGTGCATTCTTAGGATTGTTTTATTTATGCTTTCCATAAATGTTTTGTGTACGCTGTCTCAACCCCCTGCAGGGAGCACTTTGATCTGAAAGTCTAAACCTGTGTAGGATGTTACCTCTGCTGGTTATCTGCCTACCTGTAATGTTGAAAGAGCTGTTACTGTTGGGCCCTAGTAAGGAAAAGCCAACAAGTCTTAAAAATAAACAAAAAACCCCTCATGACATCATGTGTTAGGGTCTCAAAATGAATACCAGCTACTAACTGGATACTGATGCCGAAAAACCTTGGAATAAAAGGAACTGCTAAGAGACTTTTGGGTCTTGTAGCAGCAAGGTTTTTATTGACAACATCAGAGGCAAGTCAGTTCACACTGGGAAAACTTGCCTAAAGGCATCAGTGAAAAGCAAAGTAATTTATACAGTCTACATACAAGATTACATCATCTTAACGTGCATATTCATACAGTTTCAACATCTAATCATACATATTAATGGTAGGCAGGGTCTAGGCAGAGTCCAGGTGGGGCTTGGGGCAGAGCTTTCCGGGTTCTGCTCTTGGCATCAGTACTGGGTGGTCTTTTCCACTCTTCAGCCTCACTCTGAGGGTTATCTGCTCTTCTACCTCGCTTTGACATTCCTGCCTTCTATTGTTAAATGACCTGCTAACTGAAGCTTGCAGAAACCCTTGGCTCTAGGCCCTTTTAGCCTATTCAAATGTCTACCTTGTCTTAATTTATAACCCTGAGATTCATTGTATAGTGTTTCTCCTGTGATTAGGTTTGGGTCCAGAACCGAACGAGTTGCAGTGATTCCTTAGCAGCACAGGCACAACAGAGCAAGATACTTCAGTTAACTCTTTTAGGCCGTGTTGTTGTTTCAATACAGCTGGGCTGAAGACATCTGTTTGGGAACTCAAATGCCTATCATCTTTCTGCAAAATAGCTTCTTATTCTTTAGAAGGATGTGCTGAACATTCAGAGCTTGATGGGTGAACTGATCCTCCTGAGTGGAGAAGCAGGATTTGGCAGTCTCTATGGAGGCTGGGAGGTCTTAAGAACATTTATGCAGTTCAAGGATGGTGGCTCTGTTATGTATGTAGAACCATTTACTGTGGTTCAGTACCCTCTGTGCTCTTTCTCTTTGTTTGAGTCTTTTATCTGGTAAAATGCTAAGCTTGGCAGTGTCTGTACTCAGAAGGTGGAGGGTCACTTTTGGATATGATGTATTCGGTTTCCAAGTCAGTGCCAGGTTGCCCTAAAACTTTCTGCCTCTACATTTCTCATCTTCCAAGTGAGGTACTTCCATATGCCTTCGTACTGAGTTATACAGACAGATCATCCAAATCCAGTCTGCATTGTGTGATGGGTCTCTTGGAACAATGGGTCAGTCATTTTGTCTGGGCAATGAAATGACTCTGTCCACTGCTTTAGTGATATGAGTGTGTCCAAGACTAAGGTGTGATGGTGAGATCATTGCCCACAGATCAGATCTGTGTTCATGTCTTGGCTGTTTTGAGGGCTATTTGTGGGACCTTTTTATGTTGTTCTCCCATCTCCCAATGAGTATCCTTAAAACTGACAAACGTAGCTGACTAAAACTGGCAGAGGTTCATAAAATTGTCAGAATTGATGTAGACATATTTTGAGACCTGACTTAGCTCTGTTTTTTTTATTACTGGAAAGTAGCTGTACTATAGCATTTTTCTGCTGCTCAGATCAAGTCTTTGTAGACTTTTGAATACTGATTGGTATAGCAAGAGCAGTAATGTGACTGTGTTAAACTTAGAATTTAAGAACAACCTCCAGAACAATGAGCAATTGCTGGATTTTTTTGTTGTTACTGTGCAAAGTGTCACTGCATTACTGTTGGTTAAGAAGTCCTGATTGCATCTTGGAAGGAAAACATCAAACAACATTTGCAAGCAGTTCCCTTCAAAGTATCAGACATGATTGCTTTTAACCCCTGGTGCTTGTGACTATCCCTCCACTGGTTCTGGGTGGCTACCTTAACTTTGTTTTTTCAGTACAGCTGGTTTTAGGAGTCTAAGAAATAAATCTGTGCAAGTGTTCTCCTTCATTGTTTCTGATGTCTGTTTCTTTTGATAACCAACATGTGTGGGCTGGAAATCTAAGCTGTTTGGGGATATTTTGTTAGGGTAGACTTTTAAAGGCAACATAGAACTAGGTTTTATCCTGCCCAAGTGTAAGAATCTAACAACTGTTTTTACTTTAATTGCTGAGCTCAGGAGTTCTTAGCACATTCATGGGATTTACTGGTTTTGTCTGGCTAGTTGAATGGGTGAAGTAAACAGAGGTGATTTAAGAAGCGTCTAAGTAGCCCACTTTGTGCTTGTGGACAAGAAGAGATTCCTGCTGTACCTGGTCAGCTCAAACCTTGTTCAAATGTTTTGGCCCCATTCGCTTCTGGCAATGGACTTGGGGTGATACAGAACTGCAGAATCACTGCATGGGTCAGGCTGGAAGTGACCATAATGGGTCACCTGGTCCAAGCTCCCTGCTCAAGCAGGGTCATCATGGAGCACATGGCGGAACATTGCATCCAAATGGATCTTGAATATCTCTAGTGAGGGAGAATCCACAACCTGCCTGGGCAATCTGGTGCAGTGCACAGTCAGTCACAGTGACTGATATCTGTGATACCTGGTATCCTGGATACACCACCGATTAAAAAAAAAAAGTAAGAATTATTAGTGGCAGAATTAAAGGACAGCAAGTCACCAGGTAAAGCAAAGATGTGGTAAAGTAATTTCAAAACTACCGAATAACTACTCTGAAAACTGCACTCTGTGTTTGTGACAAGTTCAGTACCTTGTTGTATGGCAAGGTTTAGAAACTTCGAGATATTTTCTTCTCCCCAGGAAAAGGTGACTATTATTCACATTTTGAACTTTATTTTTAGAGTTTTAAAATACTCAGTGCCTTCACGTTTAGAGGGTAAATATTGCATGACTACTTTTAAAATAGATGTTGTATGTTTCTCTGGTTTATAAGAAGCTGGTGTGTTTCTAGAAGTATATGGAAGGTTCATGCAAGTTGTGTGGACAAGAAGCTGCAGATATTTTTTCTTCCTCTGACTACTTTTTTTTTTTTAAAAGTTTTTTGCATGTTGTGACTAACCTGGCAATCATAGGCAGAACATAGGCAACCATGGCAGAACATAGGCCTCCCATTTGAGCTGGCATACCTTGTAAAAGCAGGGCATGCGCCAGTGGACCCAGTGTTTGCTGTCCAGTGCACAGCAGTGACCATGCTGAGCTTGTGGAGGTCCTGGGCTATGAGAAACTGTGTGCTTTTAGAAGCTGAGTTCTATTTTCTCATGTTTAACCTGTTGTTTTGAGGAAGTATATGAATGTTTAATGCCGTGGATTCTGATTGGACATCAGGGTATTCCCTGCAGAGAAAAGACTACTTAATTCATGTCCTTGGCTGGGGCGGAATTCCCCTTCAAATATTGTGTGTGCTTCTTGAGTGTCAATGCCCACTGTCACTTAATAAGTTCTTTACCTGAGCTTTTAAAGCAGTTAATGTGATGTCCTGATGGGACTGGAGAGAGTGTAGACTACCTCAATCTGAGATGATCATCCAAACTCAAGTAAAGAGCAAAGGTGAAGGTCATTTTTTTATGCAGTAGCCAGAGTTTGGGGGCCCTTAAGCATAACACAGTAGTTGTAGCAAGCACTACACCTGATTTCATTTGAAAATAGAGAAGCAAAGTACTGCTTAAACAATTACTCACTTTCTTATAAACCTGTTCTAATGACTGCTGGTATCTTTAAGTTACTTGTTTTGCTTATCCAAAACACTAATGTTTTGTATGATGTGCTCAGTGCCTAGTCTGTGGTATAGTTAGTGGGTCCCTCCTCATCTCAGCTGTGAAGACCTGAGGATCTAAGGAAAGCTGTCACTGAACTGTTCTTTCCTCCTCAGCCACGACTTTTGAACTGTTGGCTCAAAACAGATTCTTCAAATTGCATGTAGTATATGAATTCACATTAAACTGAAAAGAACTTTATACACAAGAAATTTCGTCTGCTTTACATGACAGAAATAAGGAAATGTAGAGTTAAAACTTCACTTCTGCTCACAATGCGACTTACTGTACTATGTGTTCAGAGTTTTGGAGATCCTTTCAGTACTCGAGAAGTCTTGTGCTGAAGAATGCAGTCCTAGTTTTAACTTTTCTGGTTGTAGTTTCTTATTTTGTCTCCAGTAACAGTTGGTGGGGGTAGGGAGAGGATCATATAGAAATGTCAAAGTCCAGAAAACAGATGGCAACAACTTCTTTAGAGCTTTTGTGGTTTATTAGGTGAATAAGCATTTAGGGACCTCTTAAAAACATGTATCCTGGATCCAATGCCATATCCTTAGTCCTGAGTGCTCAATATTAATATTTTGATACTGTTGGGATCTATTACAATATATAAAAAGCTCCACTGATTTAGAGCTCTTTTTTAAAGGTACTTGTGTCTCTTATCAAAGGTTGGCTCCCAACGTGTCGTTTGTGGCTTTGCTGGAAGGGGAAGAAGTGTTACAGGAGTTGTGGCTTTTTTGCAGGCCTCTCTTGGGGTAAAGCCAGTGCTTGGTCTCTGCAGTTGCTCACTTAGAGGATTGATCATATGAAGCACCCCAGGTAGTAGCAGGGGTCAGACTGGCTGCTCTTTCAGTGGCTGGCAGAAACACTGTTCCTTGGCACGCTAAGGTCAGATGGAGTTTGTGAAAACTGGAAAGAGGTTTCCTCTCAGTCCCAGATGTCCCATGGTGTGATGGAGGCAGGTCTGTTGTTTCAGTGTTCTCCACAGCAATGAGAATTTTCCTGGGCTTTCTTAACACAGAGGGAATTGCAGTGAGCCTGGAGAGGTTTGCTGAAAAATACGAGTTGCTGGGGCACAGCGAGGAGCTGGGAGAGTGGACAATGCAAGGGGGAAAGAAATGTGGGGGTTTTTTTTCAGCCTCTCTGGGAGTTTTTATACTGTTCCAAATTCATTTGGTTAACGTGTGACACCTGATTCCTTCTTACTGGTTTGCCTGTGTTTTTTTCTTTAAAGAACAGGGGCATTTTTATTGTGGGATTCTGGCATGAATTCTCTAAACTTGTGGTGATGTTTTAAGGTGCGCAATTATTTCATACAAATGCAGTAATGTAACAAGACAGCAGTATCCAGATGTTAGAAATGACATCTTTCACAATCATAGTCTCCTTTTCATATCTGATTTTCCTCTTCTACAGCCACTGTTTGCATTGCCTTTTTCCCTGTACACCTTCCACCTTCTTCACATTGGGCCTTTGGTTCATTTTTAGATTTTAGTCTTGCATACCAGGCTGACAGGCTGATCTGTGATGTTGTTGCCAGTTTTCAACATCTAGGGGAAAATTATTTTTTTTTCCTTTCATTGGGTATGTACAGCAGATGGCAATATTTTATGAGATGGTAGAGAGCAGGAACAGTGGTGGCAGCAGCAATTTAGCTCAAAGTGCAGCAAACAAGCCCAGCTCATGGTCAGTATTCGCATGTCCAAGTCCAGTATGGAAGGGTTGGAAAGAATTTTGGGTTTGGCTTGAAAACAAGAAAAGGATTAAAACCAGTAAACTTATTTAAAGTATTCTTGAAAAGAAGAAACTGAGTGCAGAATGGAGTACAGTGTGATGTTTTATGTAGTGATGACTGAGGATCATAAAAAGACTTTCTTCTATTGTCAATTCTAATTGGAGACTGGCACTGATTAGCAAGAGGAAAGAAGTCTAGGAAAGGAAAGACAAATGGGGAATTCTATTCAGTGGAAAGCTGCTGAACAAAAGAGGACTTCTGTTCCTCTACATTCTAGTGGTTTTAAAGAAACCTACAAACTGTTTTCCTACAAACTGTTAACTGTTAATTCTTCTCTCAACTCTTTCAAATATAAGTTGGGGGAAGATAGGAATAGGTGTTAGTGCTAAGTAATTCTTCCGGAGATGGTCTGTGGTGGTATGGTTTGTTAGGAATTACTCTGTGAGCTTTTGTTTCACCATTCATGCCGTGGGGACAGTGACATTAATGATTACCTGAGACACTTTTGCTGTGAAATCAGAGCTTTGTGACCATATCTCCTGGTGGTATGACAAGATCCTGTTGAATGTCCAACATTAAATGCTAGTAGCTTGAAGGCTGCATATGCATTATATAGTGCAATGCATTATATAGACCTATGGATTATGTGGATATGACTCTTAAGTCAATGCAAATTGTTGTCTCTTCCAATTTAACACAAACATGCAAGGTAGAGTCTGCATGTGGCTTAGTCACACCTTAATTAAAAAAAAAGTCTCAACAATGATATGGAAGTCAAGTTGCCGTGCTGAAGCTGGCAGGTTGCAGAAGCACAGATGCAGAGGCAGAAATGTTTTCTCTGGAAGGAGATAGTCAGTTGAGAACTCATTTCAGCTTTTTGCCTTTCACATTCTGAAGTCTTTCCAAGGAGCAATAGAAGTAACAGGATGGCTCTGAATCTGTAGTACTTGTTTTGGAAGTCTGAATACATGATTTGTGCTCCCTATTTGCTATTGAAGACTGGAGACACCTAACCATCAGCTCTCTGTCAAATCAGGGTTGTGTGTGGTGATGCCTGTTGCTGGAGGCTTTGCACAGTGGGAGGCTGTGTTAACATGTTGCTTGTTCCAGAATGGATTCAGGCAGTGGATTGGTTCTGCAGATACATGGGTGGGAATCCATATTTCACATGACTTCACATCTGTAAATGAAGAGTAGCTTTATTTTTAAATATAAAGAGATGAGCTACCCAATTGACAAAATTAGCAAGTGGGTTTTGAAAGGCTGATGATGATAACAGATAGGAAAAAGGAATGCACCACCAATATCTAAAGTATGGGAACAAATTGCTGTTTGGCTGTGAAATTAATAAAATATCTCACTGGGTTAGGTGCTGAAAGCAGTTGAGCTGCAGCTGCCACCAGCTTCTTCAACAGGATGAACTGCATAGTGTGAAGTCTAGGCTTCTATATCCAGGCTGTGTGTATCTGTTTGCCAGTGTCTGCTGCAAATAAATTGGCTCCCTGTATGTATGTTGACAGTAAGAGTCCTCAGTGTTAATTCTGCATCTCTCCTTACATAAAATATTAACACCAGTGCTGGAAGGTATGTCTGTAGTAGTCTTGAAAATAATAAAGCTATGATAGATGAACTGCTGGTATGAAATCCTAAATAAAAAAACCAAACATACAATCTCCTTCTTAAAAAAAAAATTAATTGCAGTATTATTTTGCAGATAGAGAAACACTTTGTGCGACAAATACTTCAGCAAGCCATTTGGAAGCAATTCCTTTTAAAACTTGGAAAAAAATTCCCAACTTTATTGGCCTAAATATTGCATGGACCAGAAACTTGCTGAAAAACGTTAAGCAAAAATAGTAGATGTGGTGGTAATTTGAGCTGTAAGGCAGAGAACAGTGCTTGTAGGGTGAGTATCAGGCTCAGATTGTCTTATTAATGATGTAAGGGAGAAGGTGGAACAGCTCATCAGTTAAATTCAGAATTTGATACTAAATGGTGTTTTTTTTATGAGCTCAGATGGAAAGAAAACGTGGAGTACAAAGTATGGAGTGGTTAAGCTTTAGAAGACAGTATAAAAACAAGGTAAAAAAAAAACCCAGACCCTGTGTGTTTTAGTGAAGAAAGTGAGCTGGTATCTTTTTTATATGGGAGAAGTTTGTTCAGCATGTTTTATCTGGCTGTGTGTCTGCCTTGGCTGTACTAGTTCAGAGACGTGCTTTGGCAACTGTAATTACTGTTGAATTTTGATGCGTACTGGAGACTGTGGGGAAGAATTAAAATTGGTTCATAAACACTGTGACAAATCAAAGGCTATTGTTCGTAAGACCATGCTTCTCTAAACAGCAGCCTGGTTCTGCAAAGATGCTGTGGGGCCTTATCCCTTAGGACTTAAAACAAATGAGGACATTTAATACTTCAGAAACCAAACTCATTTTTAAAAGTTTCTTTAGCAAAGAGGTAGCTATCACAGTTTATGCCCTTAGCTAAGCTGAAGTTCAGCCTATTGTTACTTGGTGTTTATGCAAACTGCTGTTGCAAAATATTTAATAGTAAGTGGCTCAGTGAACCAAGTTTTTTTCTCCTATTCTGTTTGTAGGGCACTCACTGGAGGTGTGGGGACAGGCCAGCTGCTCCCCCCTCCTGGGTCTGTGTTTGTGTACAGTGCCTCAGGGATATTTCAGAGAAGCAAATGAGTGATCTCCAGAGTATTTTTACATTACAACACACTTTCACTGTGTAGGCAAGAAGAAGGTGACATCAACCTCATTTTCTGTGCACTGTTGTGTGGAGTCATGAGCACCAATGCAATTGCAATAGATCCCAATTCAGAACTTCATTAGCTTTCAGGGAGCAGAGCAATTCTGCATGTACTAGTGCTATACTTGTCAGTCTTGCCAAAAACATTTTACTAGTTGCTGTTGTAACTGATGCTTAATATTATTACAACTTGGGGAATGCATTGTTTTATAAATGACATTAATAAAACTTGTAATACTGAGGAAACCCAATGTTAGCAATTTTACAAGTGGTCATGCTCATTGTAAAGGTAAGTTTAAACACCCTAGTAGAAAACATTTGACAGCTTTCTCCAACATGTCCACTGATATATTCTTCTTGATTTAATGTAGATAATCAAGACAGAAAAACATGACAAGTACTTAATATTTGCTGTTCCTCCTTTGAAATATGACTTTATATGGATTTTTTCAAAGCCTTCCACTCTTTCTGTCAAATAATTTCAGTATTTTGAGGATTTATTCCAATTAAACCTTTCAAATTCCTGATTTGGTTAAGTCCTAATGCCATCAGTCTGCCTTACCATTGGCTTGAGTATCTCTTCATGTCTTACATTTGAAAAACTGTCCTATAATTTTCGAAAGTGCTGACACACTGAGTTGTGCCAGTACTGAAGAAGGGAATAAGCTTGCAGCTAACAAAGGATGGAACTTGGGTGGGCTCTGGTAGAGGAGATGTTGCATCAGGCAATTCATAGACTTCTGCCAAGAAGCCAGTGCTTGAAAAGTGTATATGATGGGTTTTGTGCTGCTTGTAGTTGTTACAGGATGACTCCAAATGCCACTGTGAACTCTAGTTACTGGATGCTTAATTGCTGGCGTTTTCTGTGTATTTTGCCACAGAGGGGTTTTTGCACTGAAAGGGAAAATCTGGAGGATGGAGTGCCTTCAGAGATGCTTATGAGAAGAGAGAAAAAGGAGATTAAGTTTGGAAAAAGTGGTATTTGGGGAACTTGCAAGATTAGTGATGAACCGCTGAAGTAAAGGATCGGCCACTTGGTTTGTAAGATACAATAGGCAATCCAGGAAGAGTATTGAAAATCAAGGCTTAATTGTGATCAGAGTTTGATGGTGAATGCTGATTTCTTGGAAGCAGCATTTTAGTGTTGTGTGCGAAAGGTGGTTTTGTAGAAGTAAAAGAATTGTAGTAAGTGATGGAAGATGATTAGGATTGGAGTAGAGGATCCTGTTTCATTTTCAGATGTACAGGCATGAAGTATGGCTCATGGTTTGAGAATCCAGAGCAGATTTGAACTGAAGAATCCCAGGCTACAGCTTAGTAACTGCTTCATGATGAACAAACAAGCAGTTAGTGAAAAGTTCTGTATTTAGGTTATTCACTCTTAGAGTGGACAGGAGTTTAAGAATAAGATTGTTCCAATCTTGTGCAGCAGTATGGAGTATTTTTTTTGTGCCTGGAATCTATAGGGGAGGTCCAGTTCCTACAGTCTGGGGTTTGTCATAGATGTACTTGCAGTTCTTGTGATAGAAGCAATAGGGGAAACATGAAATGCAAGTTGTGTAGTAGAGTGTTTCTCTGAGACATAGAGAAGGGACACCACCATTTTCTTGACTTGTACAATGAGATTTTTGGCCCAATAAAAGCCTTCCTGTGAAGTTGAAAGGGGAAAAAGACAAGTGAGGTTTAAACATGGATTTATAGTCAAAATATTCTGCATGGACACCCCCTTGTCGCGGG